>KV875119.1:0-49608 GCA_001879275.1 Coniochaeta ligniaria NRRL 30616 | reverse complement strand
ACCACAAACCCTCCCCACCGCCCCCTCCCACCCCTTTTTCTCCCCCGTCTCACTCATCTCCTCCCGAACCCGTCCCAAAAACGCATCATACACCCTCCTCTCCTCCCCCTGGCTCAGCAGATGCCACGTCCGGGCTAAAAGGAGGCGCCGCCGACACGCGCTGTCGCCTGGAGGGACCCGGTCGCTCTGAAACAGGTACGCGGCTTGGATTTGTTGGGTGGTGGCGGAGGGGGGGACGTCTAGGAGGTCGTAGAGGGTTGTGCCTAGGTGCAGGGAGGTGAGGCGGTGGGATAGGAGGCAGGAGTGGGTGAAGAGGGGGTCGTGGAGGGGGCGGATGGGTGTCGACGCAGCAGCAGTTGGGGTGGTGGCGGTGGTGGTGACGGTGGAGGTGGTGGACGGAGGAGAGGAGAGGTGAGGACGGACCATGTCGAAGATGCTGCAGGCCAGGGCCAGGGCGGCGATAACGGTGAGGATGATTGGGAAGGAGAGGGGTGACTGGTGCTCCGCCTTGTCGTCGGGGAAGGATCCTGGTGCGGCCGGAGTGGCGCGTGGGTCGGGGTCTTGATCTGCGTTGGCTTCACCAGCGTTGGCGGTTCTGGGCGCGCGACGGCGGCGCGTGACTGGCATGGTGATGCTGCTGTGGGTGTGGTGAGCATTGCTGACACGGCAAAGGTAGAGCAGGTGGCGTGGTGCTTACTTTGGCTGCTAAGGGTGGGAGACTAGATATTCGTTGACGAGTTCAGGCTGGTGAAAACGCTGGGTTCAGGGTGAATCGTCTCTTGGGTGAGAGTGATGATGTGAATAAATGAGGAAACTCTGTCAAATGGCCGAAGATATAACTCGTAGAGTCTTGATACACCGGAAAACAAGTGACAAGCTCGTCAAGGTCCTGAGATGACTGTCAGCACCGGGTTGACAAGATCTGCCGCGTCATTCAACCTATCACTGCCTGTAATGTGGCACATGCGACAGAGAGCACGGTATTGACTTGAATTCCGTCAGAAGCTGCGTTTCTGCCGCAATCGACATGTCAGAACAGACCTGTAGCGACTTTCTGACACACAAGAAGAACGTGCAGCTTGGAGAAGAAAACGGAACACACTGGATTATCGTCAAGTCTTTGTGCTGTCCTGGCTGCACCTTTAGCGCTAGTTTTTGGACGAATCATTAATGGCAACTGTCGAGAATAATGAGATTGATTGGTGGAAAGAGAACACGTGAGCCGATGCCGCCCTCAAAGATCTGCTCAGGAACGACATTAGGCACTCCACACAGGTCGTGTCAAATAAGGACGGGCTGGCTGTCATCGCAAACTTCTTTCAAGCAGCCCGATTGAAATAAAGAAGATGGCTTTCGGTCGACATAAATGCGATAAGCCAATGATGTTCCTAGCCCGTCATACGAAGAAATGCATTCGAAATGGCGGTGCTGTGCGGAATATGGGGGTGGCCCGCTTGCATGCGATGCTAACCGTTAAGCCGAGTCTGCCCACCATTGGACAAGATGTGGTTAGTGCGTGCTGGACCCATCTTTTGCAGCGGGGACCTGGAGTTTGGAGTTCCTCAGATACCCCGCATTTCTCAGGTACCAAGGTACCTTACGTGAGAGAAGTGATATCATGGAAAGAGCAACAGATGGAAAGAAGTGGGCCAATCAGCGCACCTTCCAGCATCAAAGCCAGTAGACTGACTTTACTGGAGTCACAGCAGGTGCAGCTGCAGACAAGCAGCCGCTCCTTCTCCATCTCACCTCAGTGCTGAGTCTGAGCCTGAAGCCACTGAAGCAGAGCACGCAGTCCTTGCTGCATCTAAGGTTAGTGCCTTCTATGCAGCTCAATATCCGGAGTGTCTGAGAAATCTAGGCAGCTCATGTGGAAGTCATCTGAGAAAAGAGAGACGAGGCGGGCTCAGCAACCTGCAGCCATCTCCCTGCACTTCTCAGTAAAAAGCAGTAAAAAGTGGAAAGTCTCTGCTGTGCAACAAGAAAGCCACAGCCATCAAACGTCCTTTGTGCTTTGACACCTGTGACCTGTCTGGCACGTCTTTCCTAGAACTGCAGCCTCTGTGAAGATTTCTCTTGAAACCTGTTGCAGCACAGCCAGCGCTCGCTTGATTAAAGGTCTGACTCTGGCGAATCTGAATGTCTCTCTGCCTCAATCTCTGCCGCTGTTTCTGTCTGTCTCTCTCTCTGTCTCATCTCTGCCTCTGTCTCTGCCTTTTCTGTTCCTCAACCCAGCAGCAGTCGTCTCAACTTCCACCTGACCGTCGCCGTCATGAAGTCGTTTCTCCTACACACCCAAGACGCCGCCATGGAAGGCATCACCATCTCGGACGAGGAGTTCCAGGCCTACCGAAACTGGGGATCCGACCCGACGCCGACGCCGCCAGGGAACCAGACATCGCAGTCGGACTTTGACTCCAACACGACCATGGCACCACCAGCCGCCGAATCGCACGTCTTGACAAAATTCACACAAAAACAGGCCACAGTCCCGTTTGCCGACGCAGATCCTCACCAGAGCACGGCACCACCTCCCGCTCCGGACACGGCCGCCCTCGGCATCAGAATCTACAACACCCTCCACGCCTCGTCGACCACCTACCCGGACCTCCCGTCGTCGTCCCCGACCTCCACGACACCCGCAGCCACTCCTCATTCCCCACCACCACGGCGGTCCTGCAGTCGACTCCCCAACTGCCGCACCCTCTCCGCCATCTTCGCCATTTTCACCATCCTCTCCCTCCTCCTCCTCCTCCTCCCCACCCCCTTCTCCCCCCCTTCCATCCCCCCCCGCCGCCTAGCCCTCCTCCACCACCCCCCAATCAACACCCTCACCTCCCCCCTCCACGCCCTATCCACACACACCCAACAAACCTGCATCTGCATAGCATCCCTCTACTCAGCCCTCTCCCTCCCTCCCGAACCCATCTGCTCCGTCCCCCCCTCCCAGCACCCCCTCCACGACCAAACCGTCCTGGCAGCAGCGTACCTCACCAACATCACCGCCCTGGCTCTCGATCTCGACTCTTTATCCAACTCCCTGACCTCTCTGCGCGGGAGCAGGGGGGATAGGCTGACGTGCGCGATGCCGCTGCCGGGGGGTTTGTCGATGCAAGTGTGCAAGCTGGCGAGGATGAGGAGGGAGGTGGTTGAGGTGTGCGAGGGGATTATTGACGAGGTGAAGGGGCTGAGGCCTGTGGGGCAGGGGGTTGTGAGGTATTTGGCGAGGAGGGCGGAGGAGGTTCGGGGGGCGAGGGAGAGGGTTGAGTTGCGGGCGGGGGTGTGGGAGAGACGACGGCTGGACAAGAGACGGGAATGGGAACGGGAACGGTTGGAGGGAAAACAGGGGCGGGAGGAGAAAAAGAAGAGGCAGCTCGGCATGGATGCCTTGGACGACGCAGAGCTGGATCAGACACAGATGTACGAGGACCTGAAGGCCGAGTACCTCGGGCTGCAGGTGTACGTCGAGGACCGGACCGCCGAGGCACGACGGTGGGATCAGGAGAGGTGTGCGGCTGTCGAGATTCAGCTGGGGAATCTGCTGGCTGTTGTGAGGGCTGCGAAGGGGGAGGGGGGTTGGGAGCGTGAGGTGGAGAGGTTGGGGCGGCTTGTTAGGGAGGCGGTGGGGATTGTGGAGGGGTTGGCTGGGGGTGGAGGGGGTGAGAGGGACGGGGGGAGGTGGTGATTGTTTTGATATGGAAATGCGGTGTGAGATGGGTTGCTGCTGTCAACTTAGTAAGATGGGGGTGTTGATGTGATCTTGACGGGTTGGGCGGTGGCTTTGTGGACGGTGGTTTGCTGTTGATGTCCTGGTGGTTCTGTCTTGTAGGCAGCTGTAACTGGTTGGTGGCGTTGGAGTTGAGGTTGTGTGAGGATGTGGTTGTGGTCTGGCTGGAAACATTGACTCTGAGATCGGCCCTGGGTGATATTACGTTGAAAATATCAATGGAGGAAAGGTTGGAACCTCTTGCTGCCGCTGGCCAGCCAGTCTCTTGCTGTCACGTATGAAGTGTGTATATGTGTTGAGTCAATGAGTGTGTGGCCGTTAGCAGTAACATCGCATCTGTCTGCCATATCCGTCAAAGTGAGTTCGTTTGGAAAATGCCGTGAACGCTCACGCCAGTCATTTCCACTAGAGTACAGGCAAATCAGTCTCGGAGGAGGTGAGCCGATGCTACATGTGTAGGACCACTGTTGTCACTTCATCTCTCGCATCACCTAAGCTGTTCTGGTGACGGCATCAAGCGCAAATACCCAAGACTCACCCTAAGCTGATGGCACTGGCATCGAGTCATGGGGAATGAGGTAATATGGCAGAGTTCAAGCTGTACCTGCTTTGCCGGCGAAGCTGCTGTCAGTGCTGTCAGGTCACTGACGAAAAGAAGGCACCACGTCATGCCGGCCTGCCTGCCGTCAACGTCTGCATCTCTTTTCCATCAGCAGAACCAGTGACGTAATCACCTGGAAATTAGCAAGTGAAATTGCAGACCCACACTGCAGTTGGCAACAGACGTCGGCTGTCTCGACCTCGACTTCGGTTCAAGGTGGCAAGGCTGCGCTAGCTTCCCGTTCATTGGTGGAGCACAGTTCTGGACACCTGGCTACCAGAGCCAATGAGAGAAAGGCGCACCTTGCAGCCTTGCGCTAAAACTTGACGACGCCCACTAAAGTCGCCCATCCACTAAACAGTCCCTTGAACACTTCCATCTTCACCAACCTCACCTTCATCTTCTACTCTACCACATCTTCACTAGCAATACTGAGTGCACGTCCGTACACGACTTCCCGGTTGCCGCATCACCGCGGGGCCGACTGCCATCAAAAGAAGACGACGTGGTCCTGCCACATCCGGTGAGTTTCCCAAGTCCTTCCTCACCAGCGCGCGCATCAGCCTTTCTCGCGTCAGCTTCTCTTGCCAACGACAGAATATTCTCTAACAAACCACAGTCCACACAGTCACCGCTGCACACCCAACAGTCGCAACACACGTCATGGCATCCAAGCAGAAGCGAGGCATCGCCCCGAACTCGGCCACCATGTCCAACATATCCGTCCCAGATCCCAACGACTCCCACGAGCCCGACCTCTCTGCGTCGCATGCCACTCAATCCATCGTCGCAGCCCCTACGACCACAGCGGCCGACTCGGCTGTCAACTCCTCTCCCCTACTGCCTGACATCACCTCGGCCACAAGCTCGCCGACGACCGCGCCATCGTCGGCTCAGGCATCCGATGCGGCTTCCCGTCCCGGTGCCTTCATCACAAACCAAAACACCACGACGACGACCGGAGACACCACGACCACGACCGGCCACCCCGTCACCACCACCGTCCGTCACCCCGACGCCGCCGACCCCCTAGCAGCATCCACCCACAGAATCATGACCCTCCTCACAAACCTCTACTCATCCCTCAACCTCACCCCCCCCACCAACCCCGACGTCCCCCGCTGGCACACGCTCTTCACCGCCCTGCACTCCCACGTCCCCCTCCTCTCCGTCCTCGACCCAGCCCTAACAACCTTC
This sequence comes from Coniochaeta ligniaria NRRL 30616, assembly GCA_001879275.1. Classification (NCBI taxonomy): domain Eukaryota; kingdom Fungi; phylum Ascomycota; class Sordariomycetes; order Coniochaetales; family Coniochaetaceae; genus Coniochaeta; species Coniochaeta ligniaria. Next base: position 44,083 of record KV875119.1, on the reverse strand, counting down.
AACTACTACTCCACCATCCGCCCAACCCGCTCCCGCCTATCCTTATCCCTCAACCACAACCCCGCCACCGCCACGCTGCAGCAATCCTTCGACGCCATGGAGCGGTACATCGACACCATGGGCGAGGTCCCGGTGGACTGGGGCTACGACCCCGTCCCGCCGGCCGAGTGGTACCGCGAGCGGCACGCGCTGGTGGGCGGGTGGAGGGCGTGGCTGGAGGGGGCGGCGGGGCCGGTTGTTGAGACGTGTGTGCGCCACGGGGAACGGGGGGGGTTGAAGGAGTGGGACTTTGGGGTGTTGGAGGTGCCGGAGTTGTTGGAGAGGTTGAGGGGGGTGGAGGGGCGGTGGGTGGATGCGCATGTTGTTGCTGAGGAGATGCTGGCGGTGTTGGAGGGGCGGGGTGGTGAGGGGGGAGAGGATGGGGATGGATGAGTGGTAAGGGGACGGCTTTAGGCGAGCATGAGGGGATGCATTGATACTAGGCCTGCGGGATGGATGATGGCGTGGGAGAAGTATTGGTTGGGGTGAAGGCACACAGTGTTCAGACAGGAGAGTGGTTCGGCTTTGAGGCTGGCAGGTATTCGTTACACACTCGGTTCGAGTACACAGTTAGCAGTAGCATGGCAAAGAGCTAAGATTCTTTGGGCTGAGCAGAAATGGTGATGTCAGTGTTCCTTAAGTTTGTTCCTCGCGGTTGGATTTGCACCAACGAGTGTGGCGTGTGGTACATCGTGACGTTGGCACCTTTGCCTGTAGCTCTAGCGCCCTGTATGGCATATCAAGGCCGCTTGTCTTAGCTTCCTGAGGAGTGACGTGCATACCTGAGGCCTTCGTCCGATGGATAGAGGGATAGATAGACTATTGCTTAGCTGGGTGCGTAATACTCTCTGCAGCATACGCGGAGAGGCGACGAGGTGGCTTTCTGAACCACGTCTTCTGTCGTTTGCTTGATCGCATCGTTATTCACCCTACGACTACAAAACAAACGAGGTTTGACCCGGTTTTCCCAACATCAAACAGAATTTGTCTCGGGTACTCCAACCTCGCCATCATGAGCCTTCGGTCCTGTGAGCGTTCCTCTACTCGTATATCAGCACAGCTTCTCGACCTGCGTCGTTGGTAGGTGACGTAGCTTAACGGCATCCCAAAGTGCTTGTCAAGGACAGTAGGGAGGTTGACTGCAAGGTAATCTTTGTCCAACTGATGCCTCTTTCTTTAATAATAGAAGTGGCGTCGATATCTGGGGTTTTGGACGGTTGATATCTGGTCTTAGTAACATAGCGTTCTTAGTTGGATTCATTTGCATATCGAGTTGGATCTGTGGCAAGGTTTAGTTGGGACTTGGATATGAGGGACATCGGAGAGGGCTTTCTGAGGAATGTTTGTTAGCTGGGAGGGAACTGTTACGTATAAGCGAAGAGGAAGATCGCGGTAATGTCTCTGGGTTGGAAGGGGCGTTGATGTTAGGTTGCCTTGAACAATGATGAGAAACGGAGCGAGGTGTAACGATCACAATAGGGATTCTTGATGTCGAGTAAGTGTTAGTCGGTGTGCTACTCATCTGAAGTGTCTGGTCCAGTTACAACGTTCAGCTTCTCTCTTGTCTTACCTGTAAGAGCAGCGGATGAACTGAAAAGAAGACATGGCACTACAGTTGAAAGCCATTCCAACATTCAGCCACAGCATTGCCCGTCCAGACGCGGAGTCGCCCCTGACGAGAATCTCGCGGCGGATTACCTCCTCGAGACGCTCGGCGCCAACTGCTCTACACACAAGTGTTGTTTTCCTTTACCAGTACAGTTACTCACATGACGGAACAGTCACAGCCATAACCTCGACGGCCGGATATTCAGATAATCGGATAATCCGCTATTCCAATGGCTAATGGTCAATGGCTGATGCTACGATCCCTCTCTGGGGTCAAGACCATCCGACATGTACGCCACCCAAGAAGAAATGCTTCTTCGGCTTACGCAAGTTGTTCTCACAGGGTGAAAGACTCGATCCCTCTCGATTTCAAGGGAATCCTGTGCCCTGACATTGATATGATGGTCAAATGAAGGACGCTGACCCAACCACGATACATCTGGCGCAAGCAGTGACAGTCTACGTGCTGGTCCGAGGATAGATATGCGTGCGCTCGACGACATCTACGTAATACATTAAAATCTACCTTCCAGTAACCGTGCTCGTCATCGGTCATCTGATATATAGAACTGTGCCGGCCTGCCGAATGTTTCAGCACGCGAGGATTACTTGCGTAAGCCGTAAAGTCTTTCTTTTCTTTTCTTCCTTCGGGATTGTGCGGTTCGTATAGCATTGATAGAAGAAGAGTGCACCGGCACCGTCTTCGAAGTCCGAATACGTATATTTCGGGAAGTGGTGTTGTTGAGCACCAGTAAGGATTCCAGCGAAGTACATAGTCAAGGCAAGAAGGACAGACCTATCACATATTGCTTAGTATCGACTTTAGGTGCTGCTGAGAGCAGCAGCCGACGACATCTGGGAGGACAATTTACGTCTGCGACGCAAGCTTGCGGCAAAGGACAACGGATTCAGCTTCAGTGACTCGTAAAGGAGGACAGACATGCCTTCAGTTCATTTACTATTGCAAAAGCGTGAGATCTGGTTATCTCGTGCTTTGAGATCCTGACGCATGCTGTCTGCTTCGTCTGGCTGTGCACTTGTCTCAGGCGCCAGCTACGAGACCCCTTGCGAGACCTTGACAAGTTATCAAAACACATATACGAGCGGCTGGCTCCTTGGTGTCCATCCGACAGATCCGAGTGTGTCTTCCGCGCAAACCGTGGAGTGCCTGAACTGCGTAAGGCAAGCCGGGACAACCAGGCACGAGATGACAGCAGAGGCAGCAAGACAGCAGGGACACAGGGAAAAGGAGAGAAAGAGAAAACGACAGACCCGGTTGGTAAGTGCGGCATGCAACGACAGTCCGACCAAACTCGACTATCATCCGTGTAGGAGTATCGACCTCGGTGTCCCCGTGTATCCTTTCCCCCAAGCCGTGTCTCCCTTTGCTCGTCTTCCTTTCGCTGCATCCCTTACCCGTCTTTAGAATATTGGGAGATAATTCGACCCTCTGCAGAGGTCTGAAGAGCAAGGAGGACCAGGGGCTGCTCAGCAGCAGCTCTTCTCATGGCAGGTGTACCGCGAGTCGATAACCGCTATGTAGCTCATCTCTAATCGACTCATTGGCGCTTCGGAGACTACGCTCCCGCGGCTGTGGGACCATGGTTGAGTGGGGTAGGCGATTGGACTTGACAAAGCGACAGATATGTGCTGGTATGATATACTCTCTAGGATATTATATCGTAGAGAATGGGGTGACTGGTAAAGACATCATCAGTAATCATCATCACAGACCCCGAAGCGAGGGGAACGGAAAAGGTACCTTGTCTTCATCTACATCCCGTTGTCGGATGAGAAACACTCACTCGGGCCTGGGAGGTGGGAAGGATGGGAAGGGGGTTGGCCGTGGTGTAAAAGATGCGATGGACGAGATTGGGAGAGTTGTGGATGAGGGGACGGGGAAGAGTGATGGGACGGGGAGTGGGAAGGTGAAGACTCGGAGGACGACGGAGGAGGACCGGTTGATGAAGGTTAGGTTGTGAGATAGGTATGTGCTGAAAAATGGTAGACTTTTGCATTGCTGGGATGCTGTTTGGGTTTGGAGTATTGCTATTGCTGTGGGCTAGACTGGATGGACAGGTTTGAATGGTGGTGTTTGATAGATGGACTTGATGGCGGCGTTTGACGACGAACCTGATAGACGGACTTGATGAACGGAGTGGATAGCGGCGTTGGGATGATGGCGTTGAATGGGCGAGTTGATGGACGGAGTTAAAGACACTGCTCGTGCTTTGCTGATCGTTGAAGGCAGTGTGGTTGAAGGTCATCTACACGTTACCTAACGAGGCATACATGTACTTCATGGCAATCCCATCTGACAATGTCGTAAACACATAAATTGTAGTACTGATACGACCGGAGAGGATACAGCACTAACCAAGCTATTGCCAAGAGAGTATCCAACCATCACCCTCATGAACCTATAAGCAGCCCAGCAATGACACGCCATAGTACTATGAGTAGGCAGTGCCGGCGAGTGGCGATGGTTTCATAACGCTGCCATGTGTCTCCAGACCGACGCCAAAAGAACAAAAGCAACGATACAATCGCAAACATAATATCCCTCCACCCCAAACACAACCCAGCCCAATTAAGCAACACACGCCAACCGTCACGCATGCACCACCAACCTAGACACTGCCAACCACAACACGGCCAACTCAACACCACCAGCCACAGCATCACACACTCAACAGCACAACAACCACCCCCAAGCACACCACCTCAACCAAGCAGCCGGCATGACAGCACAGACAACGACCTCGTCCCCGTCGTCGTCAGCGAGCAGCGGCAGCCTCACGTCGACGACAGCCCGCAGCTGCCTCAACGTGTCTTGAACCGTCCGGTACGCGTTGATAGCCAGTTGGTATGCCTGGGCCCCCTGGGGAGCAGCAGGGTCTAGGGAACACCCGGCTCCAGCACCTCGTAGCACCACCGCGACGTCATGCTCACAGCCCGACTCATCAAGCACCCCCGCCTCTCTGACCAAGCCACCGTGATGTCTGGGCACCACTCCGTCCTCACGCTCACCCCCCCCCCCATGTCTCAGCACCCCCACCTCTCCGACCAACCCTCCCCGTGTCTACTCAGAACCCCTTTTCCCAGACCACAGTCCTCGAGTTGTCTGGCCACGTCCCCTTCCTCATGCTCATCCCCTTGTCCATCTGTTTCTCCCTCCACCACCTGATCCACCAGCCGTAGGCCCAATAACAAAGCTCCCAAAGTACCCACCAACCTCCCACGACGGAGGCTAGGGCGCGTCATCGTCCTCTTCCGGTCACCGTCGTTATCAAGCCCAGCCCAAGCAAGCCTGTCGTTGTAGTTGTGGTTATGATGGTGATCGAGGTGATCGTTGTCACGGTCGTGGTGGTTGTCGCGGTCGCTGTGACGGGCCTTGTCGTGGGGTAGGTAGGTGGAGCCAGTGGCCAGGGGAGGGATGGTGTCAGGGAAGGATGACGGATGGTGATGTGGCACTGTTAGGCATCAAAAATTCCGACCGGAACGGCCTCGAAGCTGAAAGTGCGACTTGGCGTTGAATGGAGGCTCGCGGTTGCACAGCTCGTATATGATGCAGCCCAGTGACCAGATGTCGGACTTGAGTGTGTACCTTTCCGCGGCGCAGATCTCGGGCGACATGTAGAAGGGGACAATTCAGAACGGTCAGCTCCACGATGTGCAATGCAGCTACTGGCTGAGCTCAAGAGGTTGCGGGCGGTAGGAGGGACAGATCGATCATGCGCGTCGTGTATTTGTGGAGATAGTGTTGAGGAGTTGAGAGAGCATGGGTGTTGGACTTTGGACAATGGAAGAGGGTAGCTAGGCATTGAGGTCGACCTTTTTTGTTCTCGTGTTCGTGGCTGCTATTTGACGTCAGTCAAGTTGGAACTTAGGCCGCTTCTGCCTGGATGCCACACGACGGCGATTGGCATGGCCAGGCTACATATGGTATCGGCATGGTTGATAGTGTTGGCTGTCTGGGGAGTTGTGGCTGTTGGATATGTTTGTGTGAAGAGATGCGGTGATGCTGTTCGTGGTCGATTTGGTTCGTGGCTTGATTGGTGCATGCGGCGTCGCTGCTGTGGACTTTGGGTTTCGTGGCTTCAGCGCATGATGCACTGTTTTCTTGGTGTATGTCCGGGTTCGCAAAGTTTCTCAGGGCTGTTTAGCATCCATTTTGTGGTGTAGATGGGGGTTCGTCACCTGTTAGCACATGTGTGCTGAATTGAGCAGTACAACCGAATGGGGCGGTGATTGGAGTGCTGTTTGCTTAGCGCGTAAGGCACGTTGGGCCAAAGGGGCGGTGGTGGGATTGTACTAAACACGGCAGGGCTCTGAGCAATTATAGCGCTTGAGCTGTGCTGTCGGGTGTTGTCAGGAAGACACGTTGCCGACCACTGTGTTGATGGTGAGAATCTGCACCTTACTCACAGTCGCAGTTAGGTCCGACTGGTGTGATACCCTGCACTGCGGGGTAAATGTCGAATGCTCTGACAGCTGGCAGCTTCTGCTGAGGAATGCACAGCGGCCCCAAGTTCAGGCCCCACTGTTAGCAATCTCTCCTCGCCGACGCGTGGCGTAACTGACGCGTCGCGTTTTTATTGTGATGTTGGCAAAGACAGAACAACTTCCACCACCGCCGCTCACCCAAACATGCCTCAACGCCCGATCAAAATGAATGGTAGACCAACTTACGTATCGAGAATCACACGACAATGCCAGCCGGATGCACATTCGCAAAACTGGTGAGCGCCCTGCCTCGCTCTCCGCTCGATTTCTCTACTGACCACCAACCACCACTCTGTCCAGACATGCACACCGCTGCTCACTACGACTGCTCTGTCAAGACATACACACCGAGCCTAAGACACGTTGATCAACATCAGCTGCGATCCTCCAATCCCGCCTTCTTTCTCCGACAGCCGGCGACGACAATCACCAATCCTCCTCGACAACACGAAGCCAACCACGACGCGGCAGCTGCTGTTGCCTTCACATGGAAGGCCGCTGAGGCTACCCCCGAGAATGTCTCCAGAGTTCAGCAGCTCTGTGTACCGCTGGCCGGGTCATTGGGCAGACGACAGCCAAGTGGTTGCCGAGTTAAGACCGGCGAGAATAGCCAAGTGGTCCGTCCGGCAAGTCCTCCGGCACGTATACATACCGTGACGCAGCGACGTTGGGCTATACATCGAGTAATGGGGGTACATGAGCAGTGGAGGGCTCGGGTATAGCTTCTAGCCTGGCTGCAGCTGGATGGTCTGCGTGTCGACGTGACGGACACGGCGGTGATGTGCCCGTGATCGACATGTTATAAGCTGCCTGTGCCGTGGTGATGACGTTAACTGGCAAGGCAAGATGCAGTGCTGCTCTGGAATAGGACAGTGGGACATGGCTTGGGTGTGCATGTGCTTCGAGTACTGCTCTCGGCTTGGACTTGGGATCGAGGCGCCGAGGTCTGACAGCGGTAACAATGCGACGGGAGACCTCGTCTGCCTTTCTTAAGTCTTTGTCCTGCAGAAGTCGAGGCTCGATATGGTGAATGATTGTGGTGAGACCAGTTTCCGGCCGGGGCGGGATACGTGAGCTCTGCTATATGCTGCACAGGAAGCCGGGAGACCGCTCGGCAGTGCCTGCGCCTAGTCGTGCTGCACTATAGCGGTCACAACAAACCAGTGTCTGTCTTGCATCGCTTGGCTGTCAATGCGGATCCTGCTTGTCTACAGTAGGCGTGTCATCCTGGGCGCATGTGGAGAATGGCGTTGGACATGTCATCCGGAGCTATATCTCAACTCGACTCTGGACACACACTGGGTTGATAGCCACGTTCAATCGTACAGACTTTAGCGATAGAAGGGGCACGGCTTCTTTTGTATTCCCTAAGCCAGTAGCTTTTCGTGGTTAGTGTGTGTGCCAAGTCTATGACGCCCAAGCGGGTGGGCGTATTAGGCCATCATCGTCATTACAGACCAAGATCATGCTCGTCTTTAGTATCTCATATCACATCTACGATATTAATATCCCTGTATCTCGTAAGCTGACATGTCATCCATCTCAATCCACTTCATCTCGATCTATTTGCACTCCGATTCCATCGTGCGGCACCACCCCCTCTCCACGCCTTTGAGAATGTATCCGTAGATTGCAAGGACCCCAAGCTTAAGGAGGTCGACGTGTACAACGTTAGCCAGATGCTGCAGGGGCTCGAATCATTTTCCCTCTAGATGTTCTGCGACGTACCCGGGTGGCAGCAGGAGGAGGTGCCCGTCCTGACCAGCAAGGAGCGCAAGGAGCTGAGGAACATGAACATCTACTCCCATTTTGACTTGTAAGCCTTTCCCGCCGTGGCCTCTCAAGTCTTCCGCAATGCTAACAAGAAAATGCAGCCACGTGGTTTACGGCCCATTCCTGCGTTTGTTCAATCAGTTCATTCATGGTTTAGGAATAGCAATAGTACCGCAGATCTGGGTTCCTTCCTTCCCTGATTCATCAAAGTCGGTCTATCTTAGTTCAATCTCATATACAAACCGATGACACATTCCATTTCCACACAGCAGCAGCCCGAGCACCAGCTCAACAGGTCATATTCATTCAAAGACAGTCTCATCTCTCCCTCCGCCCACATCTACCACACCAACCGCACCCCCCAGGGAGCAAGCCTACGCCCCCTCCGCCTAGGCAATCAACCTTCCCCGCCGACCAACCCTTCCACAGCAATTAGTACATGGCAGCAACGCTACGACTACCGCCTCTTGGAAGCTGCGTGGTATCGATAGGATGGCCTGGTCAGTTGCAGCAACCCGTTCGTCCACCCACGGCATCTTCTCCATCATCCAGCCTGTTTGCTAGTTGCAAAGAGCTCCGAGACTAGGAGGGCCGGCCGCCATGAGTCATGAGCTGTGAGAACGACAGTTCTGAGAGACACGGGTGACACCTGCATAGGCAGGAGGAGAAACAAGGACGCTCTGCCACAACGATGGATAGTCAACCGTCCTAACTGGGTGCCATTTGGATCCTATCTGGATACTATTCGCCATTGCTACTCCAGCGTCCCGATGTGGCTCTCCGACTACTTGTACTTGGACGAGAGCTTTCGGCATTGCGCCGTCGCAAGTCTCTACATGGGAGAACTAGGAGATGTGGACAGAACCGATGCTTTTCATCTACGGTAGCATATACCTACCTGGCCAGCACTGCCCTGCGAGACCAAGCACACGCCACGCCATATCAGCCACGCCATATCAGGCAGGTCTCTCGGCGTGGACGAAGTGGGAGGCTATCCATGTACCACGTCCAAATGTCTGGAATACTAGCAAAGGAGTATCTAGGCAGCGTTTGTCGCCTGTTTCTGCCGCAAATCTCGACGCTGGATTCAAGCAACGAGTATTATGAAGGACCATGGCAGCCAAGACAATCGACTACCGAGCTTCAACCACGGAGCATGAACCACCCAGCAACAACCACCCAGCATCAATTACACCATTACCTCATCCCTTATCCTTAGTCATAGTCAAAACACCACTACCGTTACCCAAAATCAAATCACCCCATCATCCAACACCACCACCACCACCTCGTCCGCCAACACCAGCACAATGACATCAAACAACCACACCTACCCTAGCCTCTCCCCTGCCTCGGGTAGTACCCACAGCCACCAAAGCTCGGTCTCGGTCGTACCCAACATACAAGTGAACATCAATAAGCCAGAAGGCAGCCCCGAGCCTAGAGGTAGGGGAGAGCTCGGAGGAACAGGATCGCTTTTCACTCGAGGTCGGCAGCAGGGACTGGAGCGTGCTGATGGGAGACGGAGTTAGTCTACCTTCCGCTGGCTTTGGTAAGGTCGACTCTTCTCAAAGCTTGGCAGCGGGTGTAAGAGTAATAGATGGCGTCATGCTTGCCGATCTTTGACGTTGAAAAGACCATGGCCCTGCCAAGAATAGGCAACTGCTAAGCTGCCGGTGTCTTCATTCGCGCGGTGTAGCGTCGATAATCTCGATGGTAGAACGTTGACGTTTGTATTTGAGGGTTTGTTCGCCATCTTTTGGACTAATGGCGCATTTCCGAGGTCCTTGCAAACTGGGGCCGATTGACCTGTTGAGAGTAGGGCAGAACCTTGGAAGTAGGAGGCCGAATGTGCGGCAAGAGTGCTCTGAGTTGAAAGTTTGCTCGATGGCCGACCGATAGTTGCTGGTCTTGGAGGCTGTCATGTCAACTCGACCTTGCTGCCACGACCTCCATTGCAGCTGGTCCAGCTTGGATTTGATCATTTTCTACCTAGACTCTGCTCCTTTCCGTAATATAACCACTAGCAGACATCCATCTTCGGATATTTAAGGCCTTCCGTTATCATAACTATAACTTCTCCACTCAAGCCTTAATCTTACCAGGCTTCCGCACAGACATCAGCCAATTCCTTTGAGAAACAATGCTCGACCTCCAGAAGCTTCGTCCTTAAACGACATCCTTCCTCCTACTATTTCCAAGAATACAAATCGCGGTTAGCTACCTTATTTACAAGCTTAGCCATACCGGAGGGTACATGCTCACGACCTTCAAAGCCTAATACACCACCCACTTTCAATACTTGAAGTCGCGCATCAGAAGGTCTGATGAGTCGCTCCAGGAAAGCCTAGCTCCTGAAATTATCTGATATAGACACCGAAGACTGTACATAGTGACACTGGTCTTTGGTTTCGAGATAGCTAGGACGGGTACTTGTTGAGCTTTATTTCTTCTGACCTGAGTGGCTTCAATCAAGCAATGATGTTCGGTTCCGACAAACACAATCGGAATCTCAACTGCATCTTCCTTCAACTCTGCAGGTCTTGGACCGCTTCTACAAAGACCTGTGGGTACATATAATCACCGGCTTCCGAAAGTTCCGATAGTCAAGATAGGAGAAGGACCCAAGGCCCTCGGTGATCACCGACCGAGTCACAAAAGACGTCTGCATAACCGAAGTGATACTATGGAAACAGAAGCGTATATCGAATAGTTCCTACAGGGGTATTCTCTGTTTCATGGGGCGTTTTCCTATTTGCAGGCCTCGCTTTATCGTCGCGGCATTCACTGCTACGTCTCTGTTTCCATCACACGTTCACAGACACATTCGGCTGAAGCAGGGTCTATGGGTAGTGCACGACTTGGCGTTGACCTCACATCCTGCCGTGGCGAGCAAAGGACATCACGAGCGGAGGAGCAGATCAGACCTAGACTCTAATACGAATTGTGATGGGAGAGTGATCTCTGCGAAGGAGTTGCTAGTTTAACATGCCCGATTGCCGGCGGTAAGCCCCATCGATATGTGATTAGGGCTTTGAGATAATAGCTATGGTAGGACTGCACAGCTGGCGTTCGGACAGAACGGACAAATCCTTGCTTCTCCTGCTACCCGTTGTTCGTGATTTCGTAATAAATAGCCCTAATAACGTTACTACGTTTCGACAAACCAGTCCTAAGTAGTTACATTCGAAAGTCACCAGAGTAGGCGTACTACGACACATCCGGACTACAGCCAGCCCTCGGGTGCATACATCATTGGCATTGATGCGGTAAGAATTACCGAGTTCGGAGATGACCAAGAGCGTGACGGCTATTCGTTGTTTACCACCTTTGTAGTCTCAGACAAACGTCAATCGCTGCATATACGGGGCATTCGACATCTCGGAAGGCGGAACTAACCGTCGACTCGCAAAGAATATCGAGCTCTAGAAGAAGCGTCGGCGCTCTAATAACCCACGAGATGCGGCGTCGCTGCTGTTTAAGCAAGCAGTCACCGACATGGCGTCACACTCGGAGTAAGGATCTCCTTGGGATATCGTCTGATTCTAATTCGCCTGTACTACCGGATATATATACCAGAAGGATATTGTTACTATATCATCTAGAGAATAGCTGTAGAGTCACAGATTTCTCGTAGTAAGAATGAATAACCTTCTACAGCCCTCTTCGACCGTGTCTTCTCAGCTAAGCCTACCACAACGTCTACTCCTCACGGCTGACATATCTTCCAGTAGTTGGGAAAACAATCAATGCTTCGCACGCGGTTGTACGACTCCGGTGTTTTCTCATTGGCGTCCTCTGGAATACTCAAGAAACGGGGTAATCACCATCAATGCTGTGTCAAGGCAACCAACCAAGAGATGAACGAGACATGGTTGAAGATGACATGCACCATCAAGTACAGGTAAGGGTAATCGGTACGAACCTACACCAGGAGCTGGTATCTGCGCTATCCAAAGTGTTGCGACCAACCAGTGAATCCGCCGTCTTTGAGTGGTGAGCAAATCTATGCGTGCTTCGCGACCATCGTCATGGATATTGGGGGAGCGACCGCATCATGTGGAAATCCGACAAAGGTCTATTGTCTACGTTCCTGCTCGATCTTGGACAGCTGATCTTCTGGCCGCAGCAGATATTAATATGATTGCGCTTCACCAAGAGATGGGTATCGTACCTGTAGCGTGAGTGCTTAGTTAACGGCGGATGCATGGGAATTGGAAGGATCACCGGAGCCGGCTGCCCTGTTATTGCACGCCCACCTGTCTTTCTTAGCTTTGGGTATTGACCGTAAGGCGGCATCGACTACATTCAAGGGCCTGGCAGTGAACGGTCTCGCAGCAGTTTTTGCAGCTAGTAGGGATTTGATGATGCCTTTTAGCAATGGCCCAAACGACTACCTCTGAGGCCACCCTCGCAATGACGACGCAAATCGCAGCAATGGGCAGCGTGCAAAGACGCACATCATCCGTCTTCGAGACGGTCGGCCCCGGGACGGCAAGATCCAACTCATGCAGCTTCAGGGCTTAGAGTACACGACCGCGGACGCGCAGGCCAATCTTCACCTAGTCCCTGTGTGTGTATATACGGAGTCCTTCGCATGAAAGAAGGAAGATGGCGGCAGATTCGACTTGTACACATAACTAGGGCGTCCCGACGAAGTGCAAGGGCTAGTCGTCAACTCTGATCCGCACAAAAGACAACAACTTCGTCAGAACTCCCCGACACTCCGGAGTCGCGGCGAACTGTGATCTGCGTTAAGAGTCGCGCCCGCTGAAGCAATTTGCTTCCTGCGACCCTCTGGATATTACATGGTCTCAATCGATAGCCACCAAAACTCTGTGTCGTTGGCTGTGTCTGTATCCGATTCCTGCTCGAGGGGCTTGTCATCTAGGTCGCAGATGGTATCTCGATATAGCCACCTTGTGTGGCGGCGTGTGTCCTTGCTCTCAATGGTCCTCAACAAGACGTTCTCACAGCCCCAGTGCGGTGGCAGTCTCACAGCGGCGGAGTGTTGCCATCGGGTAGTTATTGGTCTGGCCCGATCTTAGGTGTTCTTCCAGTCGGTGCAGGATCGGCACAGAGTAGGTGCAGGGCGTGAAGGTCGCTATGAGGCAGAATGGATATTGGGGCTGGATGGGGTATGGTGCTCCGCAGACGCTTTGCGTAAGAAGGAAGGGTTGTCGTTAGATACAAGGGTTGAGACGTCTGCTCGAAAGGATGGTCGTCGGAGTGGGAGAGTCTCCGAGAGATCGTGACGGGCTCGAGCCTTGGTGTTAGGACTCGCATGGGCTCCGAATAGACAGCTGTGCAATGATAGAATGGCACGTCTATGACCGAGGGGAAGGATCTTGTGAGATCGCATCTCTCGGTGGGGAGTTGACTCGTTGCGGTGTAAGGGATTAGGGTAGTAAAGGGCTGCGAATGTTAAATTAGCCACAAGATGCAGGCAAGCTAGTGACAGGGCAAGCAGCGATGAACATACCCCACGATGACACGAGTTGAGCCCATTGACCAGACGACCAGACTATTGAACATCGAGCTCCCTTTTTGCTCCAATCTAATATCTCAGCTCTGTGTGGATGCTGTCAACCCGAACTCGGAAGACAAGCGGTTCCCAGATAGAGACGTGATAAAGAGACGCATCTGCGTGAGTGAACTCAACTAGCCATCGTCGCCAAGGTGATGTTTGCGACTGGAGTTGATGGTTGACATGCACTTGAAGTGAAGAAGTTCTGCTGGTCGGTGTCAGGGCCATTTGCATATTGGCCGAATTGCCGACCTTCGTATGCACCACGATCTTAGCATTCTCCCAAATACCAAAGTGGTGGTAAAGACAGAGCATCGATGTTGAGAGGTACCTACCTGATATTCGGTTTGGCCTTTGCGTAAGAGCACTGGTTGAGCATATTAAGGCATTGTCTGTATCGGTTCGATGCTAGGTGTCGCCCACCGCACGTATCTCAGCATCCTCTGTTTGCTATAACAGTCTGCTGTAAAAAGGCATGGGGTGCGATAATTAGCGGGCTGCTCTGATGGCGAGCATTTGCGCCCTGTCTTACAAACCGACTTGACTCGGTGGCGGATTGTGGACGATGTCTGATGGGCGAAAGATGGGATCTAAGATGAATGACTATCGTGAATGCCGGTCTGCCCATTCAGAATGCCCTGGAAGTGGATGCTCTCCTGCGTCAGGCTAGTGATATTGAGGTACCACTTTCAGTAAATTTGTCTGTGTCGGCTGGTGGTGGCCCATTGTTGGAATATACCTGTCGGCCAGATTCAACTATAATGGATGCGTTTGCAGGACTTTGTTAGACGTGTGAGGGCTATCTCTTCGTTCTCTTGGCCGTCTCCAAGTATCTCGTCTTTCCGAGGCAAACGAAGCCGTTGGACATGATTGAGCTAGTTCCCCGAAGGCTGCAAGGTCGCCTATCAGTGGAACCACAGCTCGTCTTTAGCTCACCTGGAAAGAGATCGCCGTCCTGTTCAGCTCTTGGGATGCGTGCCATATGAAGAGATTGCGGTGTGGTGTGCCCTAAGAGGCTCGAGCATCTCTACGTCTGGAGGACCGCCGGTATTGCTCAGTCCAAAAACGTTGATTTGAATTGATTAATGAGCCGTGCAACATCCATCTCCAATTGAGGTGTGCGGGCTGGAAGCCGCTGATCCAGGAGCAATAGGCACGGCGGGACCAATATCGCACTTCCGAATGTCGCCACATTGGTCCGTCATCATGGTAACAGGCCAGTCCGGTGTCCTCTCGTCGGGACTGTCTCTCGTCATGGCGAATCTCAACTCGGCCGGACAGATCGACGTGGTGCGGAAGAAGGGATCAATATCTGTTGCCATGTATCATAGACTTGACCATCGGAGCAAAGAGGCAAAAGGTTTGAGAACATCGGGACCTCGTAAGCAATGAGACACAGGGCTACCAGTATGTGCAGCCCATCGTTGAGTGCGTCCTTCCGTCTGGAACAGCTTACTACTTGCCGCAAGTTCAGTCCTCGTGAGTCTTGTCGGAGCGGCGTAACGGAGGAGAGAGGACAAGTGTCGGTAGGCGAGCTCTTCATCCTAGCGTCCACGGACCGGCGACGCTTTGGGGTAGAGATGTTGGATTGTGTATTAGGTTGGAAAGGATAGTCTAAATGCTAGTTCTGCTGCTTAGGTGCTCAGTCTATATAGTTGGTATTATGATGAATCACGTGCGACGCTGGTGGTAAGGTACTGAACCTAGAGTATCCTTAGACGATCAAGAGACTGAGTGTTGCTGTTGTAGATACCCCGCGCGGGCGGAATGAGGCGGTGACTCGGGGTTCTGGAGTCTTATGGGTGTTGTGGTCGATGCTGTATCCTGAGAGGAGTCAGTACGGCAGTTCTTTCCCTCTATATCATCTCCATTGGGCTCGTTTGTCGTTACAAATCTTGAAACCTGCGCAGCCTAATTTATCGGGCTCGCACCTAATAATTACCCCCAGAATTTGGGACTGCCACACGGCTATCAACCCATTATCCTGGCAGGTTGCGTGTCCGTGGATATCACAATACTGAACGAGTAACTCAGGCTGCATTACGTCTACTACCTTACCTCTGGACAAGCTCGGAATAGAAGTGCCGCCTACTTGGAGCCGAAGGTGGACTTTCTAATGGTGCGAGAAGCGGCAACTGATGCACTGCTGCCGGGTCTTTGTTAGCTACCGGGGAGAGAGAAAGGAGAATCACTGCTGCTGCTAAGCGAGGGATGTCTAGGTTTGAGGGTGAAGCGACTTCCATGGCAGAAGCTGCTGGTTTATGAAGTATCGTGAATATATCGAGAACCATACACCAGACTTTTTCCAAGACTTGGTTGCAAACACAAGGATGGGATAGACCCTTTGGCGAACATCACTGGCAGACCAAGACGACCAAGGCACCTTATATTGTTCAAGGTTACCTAACTAAGGCAAGTCTGTTATTTTTGCATTCAAAACCGATGGTATTCGGTCCATCGCATAGGATATCCGTCAATTGTGACGTAGAGGCGTCACATATGGACTTTTTCAAACGGTCAAGTAAAATACCTAATAGAAGGCATTGCTCGGAGTGCTCGAAGGCATATTGGTAGTCGTCTCCCACATCAAGTGGCTGTTGCTTGTCAAGTCATGGCCTCCTCGCATGATTCCAAGGCATGACTACTATCCACAGCTGCTGCGTCAGATTCCTGGTCCATGTTCATACGACCTAAAATGGCCCTTTGTTGCGTGGACAATGGATGAGCCTTAATCCTGTTACCGGCCAGCGCCATGTTGGGTCACTACAACTTGTCGTATGACTTCATATCGACGTGTTTACAGAGGGACAGGTTATTCTTTCCCAGGCCACATCAACAGATTCCAAGCGCCGCTGTCCTTTCCTTTTCCACCTAACTTAACTAGCATCTCAGATCATCACCTTAGAACATCGCGTCTTTGCGCAGCCCAATGGGCTCTGAACTGGCCGCCTAGCTACTACATATCTTCTGAAACTTCGCGTTTAAGTTGCGCCTCTGTGACGCAGGACGCAGAGCCCATTTACAGAGAGAGTCACCGTCTCGGTGCCATCTACAATCCTAATAATCGCAGATTTGGCAGGTATTACCAACACGTTGCCCATCTTTGTCGTTCGGTCATTTGGTTCCTGACAAAACAATCTCCAACATCTCAAGAAAAGGCGCAACTTAGTCCGGTCGGTAAGCAACACAGTCTCGACACCACAGTTAGGCACTATGTTCAGGGAAGATAATTGCAAATTTAACAGCTCCAGAACTTAAGGATCCATTGTCGAACTCTCCGGAACCCGAGCCCCTCCTCCACGACGTCGACGGAACCATCCTTTTGGCCATCTGTCGAATACGTCAGGTCCAACTCCCGAAGACCCCTAGCAGCCCACGCTCTACTACTTGCTGGAAGATCATAACCCCGTCTACCAAAGCATACCGGAGCTACACGCGACGTTGAGAAGAGGTCGGTACAGCATAGGCGAAAGTTCTCCACAGGTAAAGCAAGACGCTGTGCTTAACGAGCAAATACAGCACTAGTGCTAAGACAAAGACCCAACAAGAGTACGACACCAGGAAACAGGATTGGAGGCAAGATATAACGCTCTGCCCTTCTCTGGACCTCTTCCACACCCTTTCTCCAGACGTCTGATTTATGAACTTTGAGGGTCGAGCCGCCCGATATTCATCCATAGAGCACGTCGCAATTCGCCATCCGGGCCTCAGTCGTTTGTGCTGGACCAGACTCCCAAAGTTAGACACCCAAGATGTGCGGAATACGGGGAGCTATCTTCTTTCCGTCTCCCCTGAGCTTACTAAGTCTCTGCCAAGGGCATCAAGGCAATGAAGTCGTAGCGGGTACCTGATCAGCGTCCACATCCACCGAGATTTGTCACGCTAAGCTTGGTGGGAATCGCAGCAAATGCCTTCTTTTTTTGCCAACTTTTGCAAGTATTACAGAGAAATAAAAAAGTACGTAGTAGCGAAAGAGTATCAGAGGAACAATATCCTAAGCGACAGATCGGCTTTTAAGAAAGAGGAGGTGTGAATCAACGATGTAGAACAATACTCATTCCAGTGGGTTTTGGGCACAACAACAGCCGAGCTCAATTCTCCAAGATGGATACGGGCCACGATATCCAGTTTTGCCGACCACAGACGTCTCAACACTGCCGCCGGGACTACGGAGATACCTGTCTGCTAGAACTCGAAAGTTCGGGAAGGCGCAGCGAGCCGCTTCCGGCACACGCCAAACAGCCGATGCCCTTACGTTAACGCGGTTTCCCGATACATGTACCTTTCATTATCGACCTGGGCTGATCACCAAGTTGTCGTTGCGTCGGTGTAACGGCTGCGCTGAGCTCCCTTGGAGAGTGTAACCTCTGCAGTTTACGTCCAGCCGCACAGCATTAAGGTCACGACGTCTTCTCTGCCAAACCTGCCACACTGACCCGAACAGGAAGTGATCACACAGTTGCACATGCACCGAACAAAAGGCAATGCTACGAACAAGAGGCCAATCAGAGGACCAGACCTATGTTCGATGGTCCCAACTCTGCGATGAGATCCGAACTAGCAACCATCGGCATTAGCTATCGGCTCTTAGGCTGTGGTACTATTGATGTGGGCGGGCAAATAGGTGACGGTAGTTTGACGGCCTGTGGCTCAACCTGTGGCTCGTTGCATCACCGTCTGGTACTGCTTTGGTGCGAGACAACTGGTGTACTCGGTGACCCGTCCACGTGGCATTGGACGATATTAACTTGGATAATAAACGTTGACGCAGGTTTGACCAATCGCAGTATTATGCTAACATGGAAGCAGGTACTCAACTAGAACACGACGACCGTAAAATGGGAGACGCGTGCTATGGCACCGGAGCCGGCGTTCCAAAGGCATAAATAAACCCGACTTCGACACGGCCAGCCTACAAACTATGAAGAACTATCTAGACAAAATTCCCTAATCAGAGTACGAGATCTCAATCTCATCCGCCGTGGCACTGCTCAACGCCATATCGTACAATTCCAGTAACCCGCCGCCAAGTACACCTACCTATCTCAGCTCCTGTCGGCATCCAGACTATGGACTATAACCTGATGGTGTTAATCGAATGTGAACTGGGTTTGGCAGCGAGGTCGGCGGGTGGATCATGGAGCCACGCGAGATATTGGCATGGCAGTGATGCGGTCAATGTCAATGACCGTTTGGCGTGTGCTCCCAAGTCGCGCTCCGTCGCGCTCCAACTCCACGTCTCCATGATGCTGTCATAACACTTGTCCTTATTTGCCGTATGGAAACATGGTTCAAGAAGAAATAAACCTGCCTTGAACATATTCCAGAACTCTAAATTGAGAAGCTACTAGATCAAAACCACCTGCAAGAAATCTGCCTAGCCCTTTCGAGACTTGGATGTATCGCGACCTCGGATCTTGACACCCGGTGCAAGACTTTCGATGCATGTCTACTGCTCATTCCTAGAGAACCAGCACCTCGAAAGAGTCGTACACACGAAGCTGCACGGCGCATCTACGATGTACTACGATACCTCAACAAACAGGGCGTCATTGTCATCTGAGAATGCCAGGATATGATATAGGGTTCTGTATGGCTTGCTCGTACCACTTTCGACACGACTAGGACATTCCTCAGCGGCAAAAAAGAAACATGAGGCGAGCAATAGACAGAACATGTCGAAGAGGACTAAGCTGGGCTTAATACAGAAGGTATCGTACACAATGGTCTTATATCCAAGGGACCTAATTCGCCCAGTGGAAAGTAGCAGTAAGCGCCACGGTCATTGGCCAATATGCCGGAACATCACATACCACCTGATACTATCCTAGATTTTATTTATTATACTTTGGTAACGTCGAACTTTGCCCACGACATTGCCATCAAGAAGGAAACTCCCACCGCAAGAGTCGCAGCGAGGGGACTGTCGGCGCTGGGGCCGGGATATCAGATGTTGTGGTCGCCTGCTACTTAGATACCGCCGGCGTACCGCCGCCTAGTCGTGGCATGAAGTACCTCCGAATGCATAGTGTGTGCCGCTGGGGAGCGAGACCTTTAGGGTTTTCGCGGCGGCGCCAGCGATGAGGCTGCGGCGCTGCGGCATGGTTGTCGTGACGAGGGCGAGGAGCTAGTTCTTTTGGGACTTTTTTTTTACGAACCCGTTGACTGCAGGGGAGCGTCTGGAGCAGGTGGAGTAGTCTTGGCTCTGACCAAGATGCACAAGAAGGGTATGATTTGGAAAGCATTTAGCAGCATAGGGGTTTGATTCTAGACTGCTCTAGGGAACAAGGCGTCTAGGGGATGAGACTTACCAAGGCGGGATGGTTAGTCAAGGTTGGATAATGTCCGCCTCGGAGAATCGTTTCTGCAATTGACTCTTCACCGCTAATTAGGCTTTGACTGGTCACGACTTGGCTGATCACTAACTGTGGTTCCTTTATTTGTTTAACTGCTCTTGACTAGACAGGGATGTCTCATTGCAAGGCATAATTACGGGGACGGAAGTTAAGCAACTGGATAAACCGAATGCCATGGCCAGCCGCGGCATGTTGATGGGTATGGCCCCGTCCGGGGGTATATGAGGTTTTTGCACAGTATCGAATGGCTACCCGTCTCATCTTGTTTACTGTAGAGGAAGAAGGGTTTGTTAGTCAAGCGATACGAATGATGAGGCTCTAGAGTGTGAATGATGAGTGGGACTCTGTCGTGAAGGTGACTGAAGTCTGCTACTTGCTTAGCCTTAAATCCGAGACGAAGGCGCTCTATGCTATCCATGTTGAAGACCTTTGTTGTGAGCGTATTCGGCATTGGTATTCAATGATCGAGTGTGTCTAAGCTGAATGGATTATGAGGTGTTTATGGGCGAAGATGACGTTTTGCCGATCTAAGTTGGGGTAGGACTCTCAATTACTTTTTGACTTGGTCGGGATTTAGGTAAAAAAGGAACTATTGGGATGTCAGGTTTCCGAAGAAGGTGTTATGTAGTAACTCATGACTACGGAGTTGACTGTCAATGGCAGTTGGTCTGTATAGATGTTAAGTCTGGTTATTGTCTGGATAGATATTCGTTACGGTGGTGGTGACGTACTCTTTTGGTAGGTTAGAGAGTGGTGGAAGTACTGGAAGCGGTAGAGATGCTAGAGACTCGAGGATAAACGCCGTGCTGTACCTGCCCAAGTCTCACATGTGATGGGATAATGGACCGATGACGTACACTTTCGTCTTTTGCCAGGTTCTTGCCCCGGTTCTGGACTTCTACTGGGTGCAACCAAAGCGAGAAAAGCCTTTTCAGTGAGTCAAGAACTTAAATCACGGTCTAGACACAGCCGCCGGAGATGAGATAGGTGAGTCCTTGGGTCGTTTCTGCCTAATAGGTGCAAATTCGACCCAAGGTTATGACACGCCGACATTTCGTCTTTGGATCATTGACCGTGTGCTATGGGGATGTATGTAGTCGATATCTGCCATGGTGAGCATCGTGTCCCTGTAGTGGTGCCGACCTCGTTAGCTATGTAGTACTCAGTCCATGAAAGGGTTACGGCATGAGAAGTTGGCCCTGCGCCGGTTTTGCATAACATGGTGCAAAAGTGGCCCAGGGCTCTCGGGTCTCGGAGAAGACGTTCAACAACTGACATATGTCTGCCACGAGAGCATATGGTATAGCATCTAGAGGGAGGCACGTCCTCGGTGGGTGCTCGTGATTGTTCTGAAGTTTATGCTTGGGGACTGGTGTTAAGAATGCACAAGGCAGCTGCTTCCTATGGCAAGATTGCGTTTTCACCAAGAGCGAGCGACGAATGGCAGTAGGAGAATCCAAAACCGACTCATAATAACACTCATGAGCTGTCCCCTGAACAAAGAGTGCTCTGCTTGACCTGGGTCCTGCGACTTGACCAGTGGAACAAGTTCAATTGTCGCGCTGCATCTGGAGTTCCCCTTTCTTTCGAAGTCCGTCTTCACCCGCCTTCTATGTTTTTGCTTCCTTCTTCCTCTGATTTCGCCCTGGACAACACCTAACAATTGGATTTCTGGTTCCTCGCGCCTACACCGTGATTCATACGTTGCTGCTGTCGACTAGCATTCGAGATTGCTTGGTGAGGCTTTTCCAATCCCGGCGCCAACCATGCTGACATCGAAATCAAGGTTCTACCAGGGTGGCGTGGGCTCGCCACGGACAGCGAACCGTTTAGAGGGTCTAAACGGTTTTTCGGTCTATTTGTACGCATATCACGGTCGCGTTTCGGAGCTTCGCGGCAAGTTCCACGACATTTTTGGCGTCGGCCCAGTTCACCGTGGTATTCCCTAGATCAGACTCACCTACAACATCCACCGCTGCTACATCCGTCAGTGGGTTAGTCTTCTTCTTTCTTGGTGGCAACCATGTCTACTGGACGTTTATCCATACACAGCAAGTACACCAATCTCTTCAAACCCCGAGTCTGATCCTCAGCCGCCACGTTCCAACTACACTGAATCTAGCTCCAACAACGCCTAGCTTCCGACGTCTCACATTGCCGCAACGACTGCTGAGATCGATCAAGGACTTACCGGTTCCGTTCAACAAAACATCTCGTCTCCATACACGACAGCTCTGGGTGACGTTGAAAGCGGATTTCGCCGAGCTTGCCCAGTAGTCGCTCCCTAGGACGTAGTTCCCTCTACGCTTCTGGAGCCATAGTCTTAACTTGGCCTCTGGTGCATCGAAGAACTTTCCTAGGCGAGACTCGAGGTACTGGTACGAGCCTTGTTTCGGACCACAGATATCAAGGAGGATACTAAGCGCGTCAGAAACGTGTTTGGCACAACTGGATACATAATTATTCTGCTCTTTGGTACATTAACGGTCGCCGGCGCGCTACGCCAAGCCCTCTGCAACCTGAAGCGCGAATTGCCCGACACTACACTTGCGCAAGTCCTCGGAGCCTGCCATAGTGCCTACGTGGGATTCAGAAAGTCTCGCAGTGCGCGGACCGGAAACACAGGCGTGGCCACAGTCGTTCGATCCGCGCTGAGAGGACTCAGGTAAGTTCCTTGGGCTCTTGGCTCTCCATTTACGGGCCGCCGCCGGAGAGTGTTGCTGACTTGATGGTGGCAGTCAGGACTATTGGCCAGAGAACAAGGGGACCAAGGCAAAGACCGCCGAAGACGCCAACGAGAAGGCAGGACGGGTAGAAGCGGCCGGTGGCCCAGCCCTCGACAATCCCGAGCCAACGATCGACATTGAGGAAGAAGAACCAGCCGTCGACCTCAATCAATCGGTGGTGGAGACGCACCCTGGGTTTGTTTCACCCTTATCAGACCCCAGCAGGTGCAAGAAGAAGCAGAGGAATCAGATCTGCCGTTTCCTAGATTCATCGAGCGCACAGCGGAGAGTCCAGGTCCCATTCGGCATAGCGACGACCTACTCAACCAACCACTTACACCAGACAGTCCGGGTTCATTCCACCTCAATGACGATATGCGCTCTGGGCAGAGCGGTAAGTCACGCTATCCATCCTCGTTTTCCAACATGGAGCGCGGGTATATGTCAGAGGTGATAAGAGTCGACCGCTGACCGGCTTTCATTTAGCTTTCGATCCAACTACTACCCTCAGTCAGCATCAGCTCAAACTCGGTCAAACGCCACTGCCGTTCAACATTCCCAATAGCTGTCCGAAACCTAGTCGTCGCCTATTACACCTCTGAGGATGGGCCAGCGTCCTAATCTTACCACATTTTGGCAGGATGCTCCCGCCTAAGAGCAATCTTAGCACAGTGCCCCGGCCTTACACCTAGGGTCCGTTGTCACAATGGTCTCAAGACTCGCTTAGCCAACACTCGGGTTGGTTGATCCCACACTCCTCGTCAGGCTCTCAATGGTTGCGGGGCGTCGAAATTACGCATATACGCTTGCTAATGTCAACCAATACTACTCGACGTGTTCGTGTCCTCTTTAGGTAAGAGCCACAATGCAAGGATATCCAAGTATACTTCTGGGAGTCGCCAACCTTGACGAAAGTCAGGCTGCATTCAGATGTGGTGATTGACGATATACCTGCCAAAGTGTCTCGCTTGAACGACCTTCTCCGGCGTCCTAGTGCTGCGGTCTAAGAACCAATGGTGCCACCAACCACGGTTATGCTTGGAGAACCTGTAAGTTCCCCCTCGTCTTCTGTCGCTTCCACCGGCTGATCACCGCTCGGATCCAACAACCATCTCGAGCCAACTGGCTGACTGACTGACTGACTGACAGCGCACAGAGCCACGTGGTCTATTGGAGCTCGGCGCCCATGCTGTTTGGGTTGCGGCCTGCTTGGCTAGGCAAAGCGGCATCCGAATCGCCGTCCGTCTTGCGCAGAGCCTTGTCACAAGCCGGTGGGCGGGTCTGCCATCTGCTGCCGCGGGGGAGACTTTCGCTACACCTGGGCTCGCCACCATCATCCCCACGCTCGTTCAAAACCGGGCAGCTTACGATATGCTGAAGACGCGTCCCTTCTGGGAAAAGATTTGCCCATCACTATCAAACAGACCCAAGATAAGAAAGCCGACGACAAGATACGGTTCTATCGTGTATCCAGGGCCAGCGTATGGATGAATTCCGTCAGCTACACACCACCGCAATATCGGAAGCCTTGGCAAATGTCTCGCAGCTGCGGAGCATCGAGAAGCAGGTCTCCCTTTGTCGGGAAATGCAGATGCTGAGACGCATACGCCCAGCTCTCAGAAGACAGCCACTGGCCCCAGGCCTCGAGGCGGCAGAATGGGCTCTCCGCATCCTTCGACACACTCGACGCCGACCATCTCTCGGCAACTCTGGTACCGGAACGCCAGCAGACGTCTCTACTCTGGAGAGAGGCGACGGTATACATTCTGCCGTTGCGATACTCCGTTCGACGGTAAATGGAGTCCGCCGAGGGTGTCTACGACGAAGCCGAGGACGTCCCCTGAGCCCGTGTTACAGTCATCGTATTTTTATTAGAGGTTCTAGATCCCCATTATCATCACACCACAGTTGGAAAGTCTCGGTTCTCCCACGCGCGTAATAAGAGAAGTGGTTGTGAGCTCTGCCGTATAGCCATATTGACTTCACGCCCCATCCTCTCTTTACAATTGTTATATCCTTTGTGTAGGCCTTGTTGGAGGAGATTTCATATGCTTCTTCCACATGGGCGGTACTATTCCGTCCGAGTTGATAGAGTCCAATAACGTTTATCTTCAATTCGGCTTGCTTGTCGAAGCAAACGTTGTACTTGCGAAGACCGAGTAATTAGGCTCGCACTTCATCAACTTTTCTTTTAGGACTACCTCGCGGCTGTCAACCCCGTAGCCTCCTCATTGCGTCTCTATCGTTCTCCGTCGGGGATACTGTGAATCAAGGCTGCTCATAACACTGCCACAACTCTGAAGGATAGTATATACTCTCCGTAGCTGTTAGCTTAGGAGGATGGAATACTGAGATGCGATTATATCTTATATTTGCAATGAGACATAGTTAAGAGCAACATCGATTTGAATTATATCGAATGATGGGGCGCCATCTTGACTACGTACTCGAAGTCGGAGAGATAACACTGAGGGTATGTTGCGATTCTTCAACATCGCTACAAGTCTTCTTAGAGGCTTATACATCTATACATCCTAACTTTCGGAGTAAGACGGGTTATTAATCACTTCCGTCAACAAAGCTGGCGATTCGGACGCCATCAAATAGCCAGACGACCACGGCTAAGCTCTCGAACTAGGACGACCACGACTGGAGTCATTATTACGGTCGAAGCACATGCAAACATGATCTGTAGCATAGGAACCCCAATGGTTGACCTCACCCTACCAAACTCTAGTAGAATTAGAACAACAATAAGTAGAACAGTTTCTCCCTTCTCCTCCTCCATAGCTACATCGCCTGGCTACATACAGGGGCATCGTCGCGCGATCTATAGACATCCGCTCCTCGACGGTGTACAACAAGCTAGAATAGTTATAGCCCTTCCGGCTCAAAGTCATTGAAGTCATGCTTTCATCTAGGCTCGATTCCCAGTCGGGGCACTTGGGGCACTTTCTAGTTCTTTCCACCGTTTTCATTCTAGCCTGGAGTTAGACATGCACCGGTCGTATCTGATATTCAGGAGCACACGGAGGGCAGACACGACGTCGACACGGGACGATATAGAGCCTCGAGGATCTCTGCTTAAAAGACGACAAGGACGGGAGGTCAACCAAAGTTAAGTCAAGGCGCTGGCGGACGTCTGCAGGAGCCATCTGCTGGCCAACCCCGAGCTCAACAAGGTCATCAAGTTCCACGACCTGATCAAGACTCCAATGCCCAAAACGGTACTCCCAACACTTCATCTGAGCAGCATCTGCGCCATTGACGTCAATGTAAATGTACTAGGAAGCGGCATCTTCAACGTTGGGGTTAGCACAAGCACCCGGGACTCTGGGGACAAGGGTTGGAATTAATGCCTGTTTGGCTTGGTGGTTTGTTTGGGTCGCGGCTTCGAGAGTCTTAGGGTTAGGGTTAGGACTGGGAAATACGGGTCATGTGCTTGCGAACGAGAATCGCTTTGTCGGGCTACGGCCAAGACTCTAGCTGGCTTGTCATTCTGACTCCTGTGGTGGGAGACAAGTTGCGTTCCCAAACCCTAACCCTAAGGATTCGGCTTGACTCTGAATGCCTGAGTCTTTGTTCACCGAGATTTGGGTTAGATAAGGGTTAGGTCTATTGATCACGCGGATGACGTCATATGGACCGTGCACGGGTGCTGACTGCAGCAACCCACAAAGGTTAAGCGCTTCGCAAGCTCGCCGACGTCGACTCTTCGAGCAAACATTTATCACCGCATATCCCGTCCTCATCCTCTTGCGTGGCTCGTCGAAAATGGCGTCGACAGCTTTATCCTGCGCTAACATGTCGAGGCCGACACGTCAAGATGAAAGCATTGACAATGTAGAGCCAGACGAACAGACGATCATCCGGTGCGGCAAGACAACTTGGCGACAAGCAGATCAGCACAGCGCAAACCCAGAGGTAGTCCACGCGCACTCAGAGGTAGCCGGCGCGCACACCAAGGTAGCCCGTGCGCCCCCAGAGGTTGTTCTCGGGAGCATTAGACGACTGGCAGCAGGCCACGTCCAACCGGCCATCACCTTTGAGCTTTCTCCAAGCGCCTACGACCAATTGATCACAGAAATCGAAGCTGATCCAACCTTGAACGGCTATTTCAAGGACAAAGTCCGGTATGTCATTCACAGCCTTTTATTTTGCTTTAACCCTAAGTTCCTGCAAAAGCTGAGGACTCTTTCTCTCAAACTCACAGATTTGCCTACGACGGGTTCTCCAACTTCACCCTTCTTGGAATGCCTTCATTACTCCACGAGGTCTGCATCAGACACCTGCAGGGATTGGTTACGACGTTCCTCACGGACGTCGCCTCCGCCCGCTCAGGATGCATTGGTACCTTTGCCGAGAATATCCTCGACGCCAGCTCGGCCGATGTCAAGTTAGCCAACATATCCGACAAGGCGCGACGCTCCCCAGACCTCCAGTTCAAGCATCAAGATGCCCCGAAGCCTGGTATAGTGATTGAAGTTGCTTACGCAGAGCAAGGCAGAGACCTCGAGAAGATGGCCCGACAATACATCGAAGGGACCGGTGGCGACTGTAAGGTTGTAATTGGGGTCGATACTCCTTACCACTACTCCAAATCCAAAGATTGGACAGTGTCCATGTGGCGCACAACATTCGTGCACAAAGAGGGGATTGAGCTGCCTTTCCTCGTCGCTACCCCCGTTATGCTGAATAAGGTGCGTCTTCGTTTCCTCATGTCTAGACTCGGGGTTCGCTAACACGATGACTCTAGTCCTTTCGGACCAAGGACGGCTCAGCTGTCAACCAAGACTGTGCGATCGACGTGCATCTCACCGACTTTGCTCCCGATCGTCTCTGCCAGGATGTGGAACCGGTTCCACTACAGATCACATTTCCGGAGCTTCACAAAATGGCGAGCAAGGCGCTAGAGGCACGGAACCGGGACATGGCGGCCGAGCGTGCCTGGACTGGCGGCGTGCCACACAACAGGGCCCCGAGAACCCCCAGTCCTTCTGACGAGCTACGATCAGATGACGAGATGGCGATCCGCAAGCTCGAGTACCAAGTCGAAGAAATGACGCGCAAAACGGACAACGACTTCCCGTCGCCGACCTCTTCTGGTTATCCGACGAGTCCACCGAGGGGTCGAAAGAATTAACGGCGGAAGCCGCCAGCGGGGAAAGAGGGGTGGGGTTTTGTCGTCAGACAGTCGAGGCACACTGAAGGTTTAGGTAACAACATTGAGATGATGATGGGGCACTATAACTGAACGTGTATATACCGAGGAGCTTCTCACGCGTGATATCGGCTCCAGGGTCGTCGATGCCCAACTAGATAACCCTAAGCATCCACGAGGCAGTCAAAAGCTATGGTTACATGGACGGGAAGGGCTTAGCCGCGCTCAAGGAGATGGCCGATACCCTAGCGGGAAAGATTGAGGAAGATAGACAACATTCAGATTACCAACTCCGCGTGCCATTTGTTTCTGTCAATCGCCCACCTGCAATCGACTCTGTGGCCTGTTCCCGCCATGATACGCTCCCTCGCACGAGTTCTGTCCATCTGGAAGTGTCCCTGCTGCTTTGGTCTCTGTAGACTGTGGGCAGTGTCTGTGCCCCGGGAGAAGACTCGACGACGTCGCCAAACACGTCTTTGAGCCGTACCAGGTTCCTTGACCGCGTGGAAAAACGAGGCATATCTGGCAAAACGATGCGAACCGAGCGAGCACGGCGGCCATCGAAGAATCCGTAACTTCACGATCACCCGAAGTACATGCAAGATCGAGGGCACCAACAGCAAGGCACCCAAATATATGAACGACGTCCGAAACAAACACGCCGCAGAACGGTGCTTTGGAGCAATCGGAACATTTCCGACATTTCCTAATTTCTTCGGTAAAATATTCCCATGTGTATTTCATTGGGGAGCTTTGAATAAGAAGAGGTTAATCCAAATACCTCAACGCCCTATTTGCCACGTAGTAAGGGAACTTTCCTCGGACCTCGTTGTCTTACTTTTATCGATCCTCTACACCTTTGGTAGCTACGACGGAGCTTCCTGCGCCGCAATGTCGCGGAGCGAGGACTTGGACCGAGTGCCACCATTGAGCCCAAAGACAACAACACAGCAGTTCCGACGGCAACAGTGCGGGTCCAGTACATCTCGGCCCAAGCCGTTCCGCCGGCTGATGCTGATGCCGACCCAATGTCAAGACCCTCGGATCATATTACACATATCATTGCCGGTCGGTGCGGGTCCCGTCTCCCTACACTCGAGGAAGAAGCCAAAGACCTCGAGAGACCTATGGACTGAGTAGGAGCAATTGGACGGACTTCAACCGATGGATTGTTCCTCTACCAGCAAATGAGGCGCGTTAGTCATGTGTATTTATTATTAAGTTTTAGCCACCACTTTCGACACAGATTGGAACGCAATACCCAACGCCCAGTTCGACACAGTTGATTTGAGTCGGGTCTTAAGGTTTACCTGAACTCCTAATCCACACACATATACACCTTAAACTCCCTCAACAGCATCACCGACAAGAGTCACTCTGCGAACTCTATTTGCCTGCAGACCGTGGAAGCATGACCGGGCATGTTTATCATCAGAATTACAAGGGCTTTACGCTACTGATAAACTGTCAGAAAGATGTCTATGCCAACCCAATCAAGCATATCCATCAACAGCAGTCACCAGCCACAGTCACGCCGGAGCAGACCTACCAGGGCCACAGCTCCTTTGACCAGCAACAACCACCACCGCTAGGACAACAATAGCACATCCAGGTGAAGCCGAGCATACACCAAAGGCAGGAACTGATGGCATAGGCGAGCATTTGCACCTTCAAAGATGGGGTCAATATGGAATCCATAACACCGGTGTTGGTGGAAAAGTCTCTTCTTACGAGTGGACTCTACTAAAGACTTTCCGCTCTTGCTGTGATCAAGCACCCTCAAAATTGACTAACCGGCATCGGATTCTCCATCTCTTACCACGACCTCTTTTCAAGCAGCCTCTGAAGTACATCCCACACGTCCATCGTGCGTAGCTACCCGGACATAGTGATCAAGTCTATCGGGATCCTCGCTACTTTCTCTATAATCTTTTGTCGTATCGTTGTAAGCCGTCACCACATCCCTGCGCGTTCGTAGCCGCTATTAGTATCACGGAAGTGTGGTTGGTAAACAGGATCGCTTGCACAGTCGACGACCTCTGAACTCTATGACGGATGTCCGGCATATGTGGGGCCGCGTCGGGGGGGAAGCGGGGCCGTGGTTGGAGACGGGATTCGCGACGTATGCGATTTCCTGTTACGGTGTGTCGTGTCAGTAGTTCGTTTTTCGCGTCAAGGAACGTGATTGCGGTTAGGGTTTAGAGAAAGTGGAGCGCCACTTTGGAGTGGGAGTGCTCGGGACTGTGGAGCGCCATTTGGATGACAGGTGGGTGGTGTGTGGCTATCAGTTGGAGATGCGCCCTTACCATGCTTATCGATTGGTGATAGAGGCGGCAGTGCAAACTGTTGGACGCCTTCCGTATCTGTATTCGTTGGACTTAGGGTTAGGGTTGATGAGTGCAAGCGAGGGACCGGTACAAAACGTCCCACTCGAACCGCTGATTGCATTGGCGGGCAACTTGCTTCGTACCTCGCCCGGAGAAGTTGACGTTGAGGATCCAAAGACGCCGCTTCCGTTGGAGTATCAGATCTCTGAGCTTCAGCAAGTCAGCACGAGGGGAGTCAGATCGCGAGGGCTAAATGACATATTACCGTACGATCTGCCATGTTCGCCTAGCAGAACATATCGGCACAGAGTCCAGTCGAAGTGTCGTCCCGTGGCCATCGGTGGAAGAAGCCGGGCGGCCCATGTTGTATATATAGCCAGGTTCGTCGCGGGTGTTTCTATAAGTAGTGATTAACTTTTCTATGCAAAGGAATATCAAGTGGCACCGAGAAGTCCTGAGAAGCCTAGCCTAATGAAGCCGCGGGTCCTGATGATCCGACCGTATACACCGGCTTAAGGCCGCAGCTTTCAACCCTCATGGTGGACGGTGACCGCAAAGACCAAGCACACACCTACACGCTGCTCCGGGGAGTCATCAGCATATTCCACTTACTAAGGGGAAGACCATACTGAATCCTCGTGATCCCCACCCCTGATGCGGGACGAGATGGGAGGGTCCATGCCGGCCACTCGGAAGGGAGGCAGTACAACCAGCCCCACGACTGAGTATCGTGGACCTGCACTTGCTTGCGCTGCCGGCTGGATTCATGACGGCACTTCTGCCAGAACGGTCCAGCCTGTCGTAGGCATATCGTTCATTGGAGTGCGCAGTAAGTTCAAAACAAGCTGCGGGCCTAGGGACGCATGGCGTATTCCGGAGAGCGCTAGTCCGATGCTGGTGGTGTAGGTGGAGGGAGAGCAGCGACTCGGTCGAAGTGGAACTCCAGCGGGGACTTGGGGGTTAGGGTTAGTAATTGAAATGCCTCTGCCTCGGTGGGACGGATCTTTCCGTCGTCAGCGATGACCCTGCACAGCCGTTAGATGTTCGAAGAAGACGGGGACGTTGGCTTGCCGACCCCGCTGGATTACGCGGATGGTGAAGCTGCGGATGCTAAACGGTACTGCTGTGCCGTTGCATGAATGGTGTAGACATGTTCTTATTGGCGGCAACACCGGCCAACGTGGCCATTCTGGATTCTGGATCCATCGGGACAATAACCGGGAAGGTTCTCGGGAGCACAGCACGCGGAAGGGAATACACCACAGCCGGAGTCCAGGGGTGATGCGTCCTCCGAGTCACGAGGATGAGCTGGTGCAGGGTGGTCTCGACAACAATGGCGCTGCCGACTGCTGTCCGGCCGGGGTGGAAAGCGAACTCGACCCATCCTCATACTGCCGACTGGTAAGTGTCATCTCAAGTACGAAGTTAAATTTGCTGGTAATATAGTCGGCAGCCCGGAAATAAGTTCAACATCACGCTCCATACTCACGAAAGGTATCACATGGTGGTAAAACGGTCAGCACATGAAGACTTGATTCTCTCCTGTCCTAAGACAGGCTTTCTAGATAGAATATATACACAGTTAAGTCCGTGAGCCCCGTGAGCTCATTTCAGGAACCTTGTAGTGAGACTCGTAGCGTGTGTTAGTCCCTCGCCGAGTGTTTCATTAGATACCCACATCGGCCATTCCCGGAACCGGCAGTCTATCTGTGACAAAAGGTCCTCTACCCCGGCCCCCTATGAATCCCCGGTTTGTCTGGGTAGAAAGCAACACCTGTGGGTGCAACTGTGGGACATTAAAGTGTGCCGTCTCTGCGTGCTGATCAACTTCAGCACGGCAATGCCTGCACAGCCAGAACGGTCTCATCCGCGACTGACGCCCCCGTGGCCTGCCTATCAACGGCTACTGTGCCATGTACAGCCTATCAGCGCTGCGATGTAATCCTTCCCTGCTCTGTAACGACGGGGCGGCTAACCCTAAGCAAAACGTAGTCACAAGTCCGACGAAACCCTCCAATCCTCCGGCGTACGTACGCCACGCCGTGGCGGGACAGCCGCACTTTCTAGCTACATTCACAAGTTCGGGTGTACAATGTCCAAAAACTCCCGGAGATTGGCTTGAGGTTCTTGGCAGAGATGGTTCCAGCTGAACGGTCGTATCTTTGTTGACTCTGATTGCTGGCGGAGGGGTAGCGGCGGCTCGGTGTCATTGACCTTGAGAAGCGTCAGATTATGCGCCAAGTGATTAGTTTTCAGTAGACTTGAAGGTGTGTTTGGGTCACCTCAAGGGACGGCCAGATGGCGGAGGACAAAAGCACTAACATCTCCAGCTCTCGATACTAGCATAGACACTTCGCAATCGAACTCCTGAGAAATTGGCATCTCTGTGTTGGTGAAACCACGTTGTTGGACTGTTGTTAATGGCTGTATTTGAAGTTGCAGCGAGTTTAGCAGCGCTTAAATGGCGCCGTAGTGCTGCTGGCCGAGGTAGTGTCCTCACTCCTTCCACGGAGGGAGGTTGTGAAAGACTAAGATGATTGCTACGCCTGAGGGCATATTAAGACGTCGGAGCACAGAGGGCGGAAGGTGGAAGGGGAGTGACGGTAGTGTAAAGAGGGCAGAGATGGCGGAGAGAATCAAGCAGCGCCGCCGTGGTAGCCAAACCGTGGCCCATGTATCACATGGTGTAAAACGTTGGGCACATGAAGACTTGGTTTTCTCCTGACCCAGACAAGCTATCTACATGGAATATACACACGGCTGAGTCCGTTCGCCTGGTTCAGGTGTGTTAACGACCCCGTTTCTCGGACTCCTATCGTAGTTGAGCTTCTCGGTGGCGTCTTATGTTGTACGGCCGGCAACCCGGCTGTAGTCGCGACACTATGACATCTTCCCTGTTACGATACACAAGCTACCCCACTGCATTCGTACGTCCGCCGGTCTTTGTCGTCAAGATCAAATAGTATCGGCGCATTACCTCCAGACGGCATGGCGACTTGCGGGGCTGTGGTGGTCTCTCCCTCGTCGTCAGTTGTGTCGTGGGTGGCTTCGAGCTTAAAGGGTAGGCCAACCTCCCGCCGATTGAAAGCTGCGAGGGCCGGAAGAGCAGATATACACCTCCATCAAGACCTCGAGCTGTGATGCCAGTGGATGGTGTTGAGGATCCTACCAAATACGCGAGATAGCCAGTGACCCCGGCTCGAGGCCCTTTCGGGGAAACGTCGACAGCCTCTTTGTGTGCAAGTTGCATCATGGGATTTTCTACGCAAAGGCGATCACCATCTTCCCCGTGTCAATGACGACACCCGAGGCCAAGATGTGCTCTGAACGAGCGGGTTTCATAGTGGGACAAGCTGCAGGCGCCTGGCCTGCAAATCTAAGTCCGTCTATTTTGGCAGGAGGCGCCGCCACCCACCCGGAACCTCAACCTCCCTAATCATCACGTCTATCACGACCTCCCTACAAGTCCAATCTCGAATATGTATCAATCCCCGCAATACCATCGGTCTGCATTGAAGTCTACACGAAATAATGCTACCCTTAGCCAGTGACTCCAACGATAACTAGCTAAACTTCAAACGCGAATGATTCGTAAGTCGTGACGCAAACACACATTAACCGTGATACAGCCAGGCAGAAACACTCGCCAGACACCTGGGCCGAGGACAAACCAGGCACCCGAATACACCACACACTCTGACGTGTACCAACAACCAAAACAAGCTCAGCCACATCATCCGGCGTCCCGCCTCCCCGGTCAGACCAGCCAACTCAACCTCCGGTCGTGGACCCTGCCAGCTAGCAAGCTCCATTCCCCTGCAAGTCCTTCTCCGCCTCCTCAACCTCATCCTGGTAGACTCCCTTGGACGCTACGAGGGCCTGCATCACCCCCTCGAGATCCAACGCCCGTACAGCCCTGACACACGCCTCGGCCCTGTCAAGCCGGAGCTTCTGCGACCGTCGCACCATGGCCGTCTCCTTCTCGGCCGATTGCAACGCCGTTTCGTATATCTGTGTAATCCTGGCAAGAGACCCTGCAGAGCAAGCACGGCGCATCTCTGTCACGACGGCGTCCAGTCTTTTCAGAACCTCCCGAAGTCGCGTGACCTCGCTCGTCGCGGCCTCCTCCAGCGCCGACATGACGGGGACGACGTCCCTTTCCAGCCATCTCATAGCCTTGTCCAGGCCCTCGTAAGTGTCACGGCATATGCTGAGCCGCAAAGCTTGCATCTCTCTCAGTCGTTGTTTGGAGTAGGCCATGTACTCGCCCATGTTGGCGAATTGCATCGGCTCCTCCTCGTCAACTCGCTCCTTGAGCTCAACGGCTAGTGCTCGAGCGTCGATAGGGCTTAGAGAACTCACCGTGGATGCGATGCTAGACCCGGTGGCCAATGCAAGCAGGATGGAGCGCCAGACGGCACCGTTCAGCTTGGCGGGAGGTGTCAGTCCGGCGGCGAGGAAGAAGGAGTTGACGATGGTGTGGACGCCGCAGTTGTGCCAGTCGGCTTGCATCGCGTGCTTCGACGCGAAGACGATCTCTGGTGCCCGGGGACCCGAGGCGGGGGCAGGCATCGGGATGAGGGGTTGTAGCACTGAGATGATCTCCCCGACGCTGGTGCGGACCTTGTCCGTCCTTGTGGTGTTGCCTGGTCTGTGCAACGAGTCGTATACCGTCGCGGTCCACTTCGAGACATCGAGAAGCGCGGCAATCCAATGGGTGTCACCGATATTCACGCCAAGCAGTACGTTCGCCACCGGCTCGTTGGTCTCGATGTCCACAAACAGCTTGGCAAAGGCAAGATTCTCCAAACTATCCTTCGAGCGGGCTGACCGAAGCATCAGAGACGTGGCCGTGGTGTATGAGCGGTTGGAGAAGGCCGCCCACTGCAAGAAATGATCAACTGTTTCCCCACCAAGCCAGCGCTTGTTGTCTTTGAGCGTGGCGACCATGACGTCGTGCATGTCTTGCAACTGCTTCGGGTCACCCTCTGGTGACGGTGATCTCTCCTCTTCTTGTTGTTGATCTGCGATGGGACTCTGAGCCTCGGGCAGTTGTTGTGGTTGCCCTGGCAGTTCTTGTGATTGCTCCGGCTCTGTCGCCGTCTCGGCGAACCTCGCCCTCTTGGGTGGTCGCGATGGGGACACTTCGGCAGCAGGAGGGTGGCTCTGTCGCTTGAGGGGATTCGGACAAGGAGAGTCGCCTGTGTCGGGTGACATGTCGGATTCGGTCAGCTGGCTTTGTAGGCTCAAACGATGAGATTCTCCAGACTTCCCATCAAACACGGACGAGGACGACGAGGACATGTCCGAATACTTCCTAGAAATGGTAGTATCCTTATCCTTGGTACTCATAGCAGTCGAAGGGGTCTGTGGAATGACCTGAGCCGTGGACGGTGGTGTGAGTACCTGTGGCGACAGTTGTTGGTGGGTATGGCTGGGATTGTTGCCGGGCATCTCGGGCAAAGATACCAATGGTTGGGATATCTCAAGGGCAGTGTCATCGGGCCCAACGCCGTCGTTGTTCTCAACGGCCGATGGCCCAGTCTGCTTCTTGGATAGTCCCAA
Organism: Coniochaeta ligniaria NRRL 30616; assembly: GCA_001879275.1. NCBI lineage: Eukaryota > Fungi > Ascomycota > Sordariomycetes > Coniochaetales > Coniochaetaceae > Coniochaeta > Coniochaeta ligniaria. The sequence goes on along the minus strand of KV875119.1, from coordinate 8,495 downwards.
CGTCCTGAACGAATCCTCGTCGGCATCGTCGTTGTCATCGTCGTGCTCCCTAGGTATCACTGGCTCGGGTAAGGCTATCGTTGTCTTCCCCTTGCCCGAGTGCGATGCAGCGTTGCTACTCGACGCCTCCACTTGAGCAATGATAGTGGGGGACTCGCCGTCGTTGCCGACCACAGACGTGTGATTGGAGGCAGTCAAACCATATTCCATTGCAGCGGATTGTTCGTTGCTATTCTCGCGACGAGAGGCCCCCCCCCTCAGCAGCTGCAAGTCGCTGGGTCGTAATTTAGCCAAGCGTCGCTGATCGTGGCTCAGGGCGGAAAGGGTGGAATCGGACGCCCAGATGCAGCAGGTCCGTGCCGCCACAACCGAGCTGGATGTCTTCTTGTTGGATCGTCGGCTGAGATCAAGGCTGAGATCGAGGCCGAGGCGCTCGGCCCAGTGCTCAAATCCGGTCCTGCAGGCCTGCACAAACCGGTCGAGGTTCTGAGCCTTGCGGTCAGCCGAGAAATCGGTGCTGTCCCCTTCGCAGATTGCCGTCCGCAGGATCGAGATTGTCCTAGCTTCCGGTGTACGCACACCGTCGGCGCCGAACCACAGAGCAAGAAGGTGCGCCGATGGCAAGCCGAGGTATTTGGATAGAGCCAAGCTTGCGCTGTCCTTGCGTCGAGTATTATATGTATCTTCGAGTCGATCGGTGCCGAATTCGATGATAAGAATGGTCAGGACGTTGTCGGCGCCGATGTTGTCCAGCGCCCAGACGCCAAAATCGAAGGGTGAGCAGTTGGGACGTCGGCAGAACTCTTTGATGACGGCTGTCCAGGATCCCTTGACGCGGTTGCCCGTGCGATAATCGGACAGATCTTGCTGCAGGGCTGTGACGGCGTGGTCGAAATCGTCCTCTGAAAAGTGTGACGGAAGCTGGGGAGTCTACAAGACGAGGATAAGTCAGCTGATCATGCGGTTTCAGAATCGGTACAGAAGGTGGTGATGACGTCATCATGGCAAAGTTGGCGTCATCCCAACATTGACTGACGGGGACGGACTCAAGATTCTCAGAACAAACACGAAGCGTAGAAGAAGAGGAACGTACCGATGATGATGCTGTTCTAGTTGAGCGACGTGGACCCGAAGGTCCAGCAGGATCTGAGGAGGTGCCGCGGGCAGCCATGCGCCAATCTCCTGGCAAATGGCAACCAGAGGTAGTGGCTTCGTAGAGATACTGTCTAAAGCTATCGGGAGGGAAAGAAGTTCACCATGACAAGCGAAATCGGCATAGGTCAAAGGTTAAGAAGTGTCAAATGCCTTTGCAGCTGAAAGGTGGGTGGGTGATGGAGTAGAATGGCTGGCAGCTGAGGTGGAAAAGAAATTGGCGGGGTGCAACTCCCGTTGGCGGGGAAGCGGGGAAGCGGGGTTTGACCGTTCATCACCCGACTTTCTCGGTTAGCAGCCAGCGAAAAGGTTGGCGCAAGTTGGTGGGGTCAGAAATGTCAGGACGGTGCACCACCAGTAGCTATGTAAAGGAATTGCAGGATGCAGGACTGCAACACTGATCTTTATGTATAGTGAATGATATCTAGGTTGAAGAAATGAAAGAGGAATAATGCAAGGTGCTGGAACGCAAAGTGCAATACATAGTGGTTCTGTCGAAGTGGGGTACCCTTCCAGCCACATGTTAAGGTTTTCAATCAGCTCGCTTGTCAAACCAAGAATGGGGCGGTGATTGTAGTGCTGTTCTGTTTAGCGCTTAAGGCACGTGGGCCGAAAGGGGCGGTGATTGGATTTGCCATGAGTGGCACTACAAGCCACAGAAGCCACACCATGCATTCCACCGGAACCTGCCGGCCGTTTGCAGATGCAGTGATTGCACAGCCGCCAGCCACACACACTGAGCCACAGGCGTTAGTCACATGATCTGCCACAATCTCTCGCCTGGCAGCATCTCCCAACCTGGGCTGTTTTTGCACCATGGATGCAAAATCGGCCCAGGGCCACCAGACCAGAAGAAAGCAATCCGCGCGTGCACTCAACTGGAATTTTGTCTCTATGCTTATGCTCTGACTTCATGTCCCTGATATTTCCAAACATTTTGAGTCGCTCTGTTCACTCTGGCAGCACAGGTCCCACCCAACCTACTGTCGTCGTCGCCAGCAGTGTTTGTGACATTTCGTGTTGGGGTGGGTCACGTGACCCACCAGGAGTCGCGTCAGGGTCAGACTGAAGTACCTCAGAGCCAGCAAAACAGCCGCATCAAAACCCATTGCTCCAATGCACAAGATCAAATTTCGAAGTTGCAGTCATTAAAAGCAGTCTTTCTGTTATCTGCTTGTATCAGTTTGCCCTGGCCATTTGCCCAGAAGATATCCCGCCGTACACATCACCATGCCAATGTCGCGCCAGTGTGGTCACATGACGCCAATGTTGGCTTCCCTTATGAGTACCCCAGTGGCAGCCACAACGGCTGCATCACAACCATACCTTTTCAAAAACTCCCAAGGACATGCCAGCTTATTTCTAACATGGTCTGCTATCTCTGGTCAACTTTTGGGCTTGTCCAAAAAGTGTGGTGTTGTGAGGTGGCAGATTCTGTGAATCGTGCCAATGTCACATTGGCAGGATTGCCCGCCGACACCACCAAAACCCAGGCTTTGCGAAGCTGCATCTCAACAACTCCCCGGGCAAACCTTTTAGAACTCCGTTTGGTGATATATGAAATCATTCTCTACCTCTCTGTCCATTTCATTTCGAGGTGCAGGCGCTGGTTGATTCGTCTGAGGTCCGGAAAGCCGGTTCCGGCTGCAAGTCACAGTGTAGACCAGCTTGCGAGACGACCACAAGGGCTGCAGAGATGAGAAAACAACCGTCATGTCCGCCAGATGCTCGGTAACAAGATCGCGTGTCTCTTTTGCTCGTTGCCAAAGGTCAAGTTTTGGCTGGTTTGGCAGTGTTGGTGGTTGCTCGCCCCTGAAGCGATCGGATCCCGCGATGTGGATCCCGGATGCGGATCCCGGACGCCGGATCCTGATGTGGAGCCCGGGTTCAAACACCGGATAAAAATTGCGGGATGCCGGTGGCTGTCTGCGTCACGTGACCGATTTCCTCCGTGCTCCCGAGCGAAGATTCAGATCTATGAGCCAACCTCAATCCGGCTTAGGTGCATCGTTGACCACAACCTGACATGGTGATCGGGCGGAAGCGCGGTAACTCCAGTGCGAGAACTGATCCACGTCGCCGTTGGCAATCCCCTGCCACAAAATCAACTTCAACGGACTGGACAAGCTTTCCGGAGTGGTTGTCGGCAACTGGTTAGTTTGGCCGTAACCTATGATTCTCCGTCCTCGACCATTCCGACCTTGAGCTTATTCAATCTTTTTCCACTGTCGTCATTTTGCCTTTTAAGTTGGCCCTCCCTGTCCTCTCCTCTGTAATCTTGGTTCAAGAGACCCAGAAAAAGAAGAGTTAACTGGTGGTATTCTGATGATCTGGCTAAGGTTGCTTGTCCTAGGTTAAGTTCCAAGAGCTCCCAGAACTGCGTTTTATCTCCCAAAAAGTGGGGTTAACTAGCCAGTGCCACTTTCCGGCTGACACCTCCTCCTGCATCCTGACAAGCTCCGGGTGGCGATGCTCATCGGTCTCGTCCATGAGCTCAAACGGCTATTGCTCGACGCTCATTTGAGACCAAACCCAGCTCCCCTCGACATCAAATCGCATTTATGCGCAGGTTCATGATCACTCCGGTGCTCGGCTGAAGTACCGTGGGCTCACAGACCGACTCCAGTCTGTTAACAACCACGTCTCGGTTCACTTGAAAGCGGATTATCTGATCTGCGAAAAGCTTATTAGGTGCGTGTTGAAAGGTTTGTGTTGACAAGCGAACCGAATGGAAGATGAACCTTATTGAACTGCCATACTAACTCCTCTCCAACAGGCTCCTACACTTCGAAAACCTTAACCTGCACCTGGAAACCCGATAAAATGGCAAAAACCACCCAGGATGCCCGGGGAGCAGTTCTCCATCTCCAGAACCACACATTTTTGATCACAGGCATCAACTTCCCACATCTTGAGCAACCTCAACACCTTGATTTGAGCTTCAAACGCTGCAGATATTGTGTCTTCGGCATCAAGACCCCTTCCTTGCCTTCATTACCAAGGTTGCATTGAGCATCTCACATACACATCTCTGGGGAGCAGCGCATCGTCGTCTTGGCAGACGTCCGAACAGATGGATCTGATCACCGAGTTTGCCGGTTCCACGCCGTCGAAGGCCAGCTTTCCGGAGGGTCGATAGCGCGTCCCTATCCCGTTGCTTTTGGCCATCCTAGTACTCCACCGAGGATGAGGGAGATACCCAAAGTGCTAAAGCGACGCGGTCGCAGTGGAACTCGATGTTTGCTAGGCCAGAGAAGGGGATGAGGGCCCAGAGGTTATACGTGGCATTGACGCTGGGGACGAATCACGATCCTTGAGTTGCTGCTGCGTGGTCGTTATGCTTGGACGGCGTGTTGTCGCTGCTCGACAAGGAAGACGCTGCCGATGGTCCAGATGAAGAAGCCCCGCTCGCCAACATGCGTGGGGAAGTGAAGCCCTTGCACGAGCAGTCGTGGTAGATGCCTTGGATTTGGTCCGAGGTACTGGCGTTGGAGAAGTAGATATCGGACCAGGTTACTTCGGCAATGTGTGAGTTGCGGGGCTTCAGGAGTGCAGCTATGCGGTCGACTCACCGTAGTAGGTCTTTCCCGGGTGCAGCTGACTCCCGGACCTTGGCTGGCAGAAGGGAGGAATAAGGACGGCTGGGTCGGCAGAAAATGAACTCTTCGACATAGAGTGGCCGCCGAAACCAGTGGGTGGCCTTTTCATAGCCTCGGCAGCTTTCTACGATCCTCTGGAGTACGCACATTCTCAACTTCAAGGTCCACGGCGAGAATCAGTCATCGACGGCCAATATACCATCAACGAAGTCAGAACCAGTACTACTGCCGATGTTGTCTTCTTCGATGTCGAGAAAGCGAAGCTTACCCACCCCAGCCAATACTCCAAACAGCTGACGCAACCTACAACATGACCATAACCATCGGCAGCAAGGCCATCTACTTGGCCTTCCACCAGACCATCTTCCCAAAGAATACCGAAGACCTCGCCCCTCGACCCTTCGCACCTCAACCAAACCGCCAACACAATTACACCTTCATAGTTCCATCACAGCACTACTTGGATCCGGACCACGGGTCGAGATTGCCCGTGTCGAGCAGGCAGGGCCAACAGAGGACAGGAGTCGACCGCCAACGTCGTCTTACTACGCAAACCAGGAGCTTACCCAAGACCAGCTACCACCAGAATGATGCAACGAGTATCAAAGTGACGGACTAACCACTTCCAAACGCTCCAAGGGTGTATACGCTAAGGACCAAACCGCAAAAAGGAAGAGGATCTCTTCATAGATTATAGAGTTCGTCGAGGGATAGGTTCACTTCTGAGCTAAGAAAAGTTTGGGAAGAGTCTAAGCTGAGCCTCTATCTACTTCTAGGTGAGGCTATCTGTCTTCTGGCTAACAGGCAGGGTAGGGAAATGGCAACAGAGAGGCGCAACCACACAACCGCAGCAGCAAACCTTGCTAGAAGACATGGAAGACCCGGATTGTAGATGGAGAAACGACCGTAGCAGCCGTGGTTGCGCATAATCTTCACATTGACTCCCTCCTTTCTAACTTTCCTCATCCTCCCGTCTTCAAACGGCCCAGATCTACACCCAATTATTATTATTATTATTATATAGTTTTTTGGCACCTCTTGCGACACAGTTTAGAACGTAATACCCAGCGCCTAATTCGATATAGTTCAAAATAGAGTTAAAGTTTACCTAAACTCTTAATTTATATAAAGACTTTAAACTCCCTTAATAGTATTACTAATAAGAGTTATACTACGAACTCTATTTATTATAAAAAGAGCTAGCTTATAAAATTAAGCTTTATAGAAGGTTATAAAATAACTAATTTACTTTATCTTATACTTTTTATTCGTTTAGATTCTCTTTTACTTTATAATTTTAAACTTTTCTTCTAATTATAATTATATTATAATATATCTTTATAAAACTAAGATAAATCTATTTATATACATAGAATATATCTAATAGTAAAATAGCTTTATTTCTATTATTAGCTAAGTATACGAGCTTAAGTCTTAGCTTCGCTAATCTTTAATACTTAATAAATCTACAATACTATAGATTACTACTTATATCTTAGTTCTTAAGGTTACGTAGGATCCGAAAACCTTATTCGCTATTCTATCGTTCGAAAACGATAAAGGTAAAGAAATCCTACGATAAAATCGTATAAACTAATTAACTTCGATCCTTAAAGCTTTTAATTTAGTATTAAAGATTAATAAGAAGTATTATAAAGAGGTCGAAGCTTATAATAGTTGAATTTAGAAACTCTTAAAGAAGGAGATTAAAGATTCGCCCGAGATTAGTAGTATTAAAAGGAATTAGTTAAAGATTTAATAAGTAATAAGAGATTTGATTAGGTATTAGTATTTATATTAATAAATTGAGAGTTAAGCGAGACTATTATCGGAGTTCGGTATAATTAAAGGCTACTTGTTATTTGGTTAGATTTAGTAGTTAAATAGTCTTAAGAGACAACTATTAACTCTTTTTTTTTTCGCATAATAGAAGATACGTTATCAGCCTTTTAACGCCATGCCGAGGGCGAAGATCTACACCTAAATTATCTGCCGAAAGCACTGCTCAATACATCGTACGTGAGATCTACCCACTATCCTAGCAGGAGGCTTGTCTCTGGGCTTCAAGTTCCCAAGAACGGAAAGGCCCTGCCCAAGTCGGTTGCGCAGCGACGTCTTGACGTGCTTTGCCTGGCCAAGCGCTTCCTACTGTCTTAAATGCGCACAATCTGCTCCAGGGAGGGACTTTTCATTGGAGCTGCCGCAAGCACCGTGCTACCTAGCATGATGATTAGGAGTCAAGATTCGATGAGTGTCCAGACACAATAGTGTTAGCGAAAGTGCTTTCCTTGAACAATCAGACATCAAGATACTTTACACAACTTAAATAAATACCGAGTGGCCGCTGGTTGAGGTGAGTGAATGCAAATGAATGCCAACACTATCGCGTATGCTTCAGACATCGCTAATCAATGAGTGAAGGCACCCGTTAAAAAGACCAAGCTCTCGGTCCCGTTCACTGAACTCACTTTGCGGAAGGGGAGTTCAAAAGCTCGGAGAGCATATATATTCGTTGTCCCTTGATACTCGGGGCGTCCCCGCAGGCTGCTTTTACAAGAGGTACCGTCAACAGGTGGAACTCGACGTGCGCAAACGGACTGTCTATCCACACGCAGCAAGAATGAGCGACCACGGTCTTTGCGACACGATTCTGCGCTAGGCGGCGGCTCTGAACGCACCGCCGCTGCACTGGGAGGAGGGTAGCCAGAAGCTACTCATCGCGTAAACCCACGACCGTATCCGGAAGCTGACGACGTCGGATCTTTACTCGAGGAGGGACATCGGTCTGGGCCTGCACTCGGCCGTTTGCGCAGAGATGCACATACATTCATCCCCACGGCACGCTTGCTTCTCGCAACCTTGGGACACATCCGGCGCTCCCTGTGAAAACCAGCTGACACAGCTTCGCTAGTTCTCATGTCACTTGGCATCCAGAACAGGAGACACCTGGAGTCCGCCGCAGGCATGATCGTCTAATGACGCCTCACACCTACTCTCGGCACTGGTGCTCAACAGCCTGGGCCAGCTCATGCTCGGAGATAAAAAGCTTGCCCTAGTCGACGCGCCACTGCATGTGTTCTCTCCAGCGGGCCTGTTTCACTCCGCAACCTATGCGGAAGCTTCCTTTGCACGGTCTCGCAGCTCGCACGGCCGGGTTTCTTTTGCCGATGATTCCAAGGGTTAACCAGCTAACCCAGGTCAGAAGTACTGAAGCGACCTGTGGGAGTTTGCCACGAATATTCTCCGAGCTCTTTGAACCCTTGGTGGGGAATTGGATACCCGGTCGGTGGCCAAGTGGTTTCAATGAATCTTTGTCGAAGACCGTTGGCGGACTCCCGTTTTACACCAAAAGTCATGCTAACCCTCGATACGAGTTGGGCGCAAAAAGACTCAGGCTAGGTTTAATTGGTAGACTATACACCCAAGCTAGTCATCACTATGTAATTGACATAACCAGATTAGCTCCCGAGACCGCAGAATTCCTTTCCTCGTCTCCACGCCCCTGTCGCCCCCTCCTCACGGCACGCCGCAGTTGACGATGTTGGGGGTATAGGCGTTCAGTTATAACTGCAAACGAGGCCAGTGACACATTGTCTTGGCCGGCTGCAGACCGGAAAGATGGTGCTGATCATATCGAGTGTGATGATGATCGTGGATGGTGATCGCAGAGAAGCCCGCTCTCGGGAGACAGACTGGGTTAACAGCCGCATGGCAGTCCCAAAAAAAAAAAAAAAGGTTATTAGG
>KV875118.1:0-55332 GCA_001879275.1 Coniochaeta ligniaria NRRL 30616 | reverse complement strand
AAACGAACGCTTTAAATCCTGCCCAGCCGACAACCGGCTATAAGTCCCTGGCAGGCCTGCATACCCCACTTCAATACCTATGGGTACCTACGGGTATTTTTAACCCAAGTACCTATGGGTACCCATGGGTACCCATGGGTGGGTAATCTTTGGCACTACTCGCTACGACCGTGAAATGACCTCTCACCGCGAGATCAAGCCCGAGAACGGCATACAACCCTCCTTTGCTCCGTTCGCCCCGTTTGACCGGCACCCGAATCCATGCAGCAATTCAAACAACCGGCAAACTAGATCTATATTCAATGGCTGGACTCCATACAGTCGCCAGACTGGGGCTTCATACGAGATCAAGCCTTGCACTGTGTACATTAAGCGAACGGCGTTGGCCAGTTCGATCCTACCTATCCACGCCCACAAGATTTCGGTGTAGTCTCTGATCGCAAGCCGCCCGTCTTCACAGATGTTATGGCTTTTCGGCGTCGCATCTCGACCTTCACCAATACCCCAGATGCCGAGAATAGGTCTTCGACCTACTCCCCGCCTTGTTCAGCGGCTCGGCGTGATCTGCTGGAACAGTAAGCTCACTACTCAAGACTGTCAACAACTGCAAAGTGGAGAACTACCAGTGATCCTTCCCGCTCTTACGTCCTGCTATGGCCACCTCTAAGTTCACCCATGAACAGCGCCACCTTCGAGTCCTCACCCATTGCAACGGCAACCAGACCTCGGGCGAATGGGCATCTGTGTCCAGAGAAGCTGCGTCACGCCAGGCATATATGGACATCCTCCATGATACCTATGAATAGTTCGGCAGATGGATGGTCCAGGAACAATTGTGACCCTGATGGTGTTGCCAAGCCACCTTGACAAAGCCACAGAGCACGCAGACGGGAGCAAGAAGACAGCACCCAGTTCACCATGACACCGATAGAGTTCATCCAAAATACTAGAATGCCCTCTTGGCAAGTTCTTCGAGTGCGTTCACCACTTTCAGCAGGATATCGTTGCCCTGACCCACAGCTCTATGCATTGTTGGCATTCTCTTTTGCACTCCCCAGACTGTCGGCGCCGAGGATTACAACGTTTGTCTTTGTCTCTATAATTGCGGCATTTGTGCCGATGATCTCCGCTGCTCTTCCCCTTGTTCGACGAATCCGTGTATCCTTTGCCCCTGTTGTTCCTCGGCGTTGTGGCATATACTAGTGCTTCAAGTGCACCCTTTGTTCTCCCACCATTTTCCTTAAAGACGGATTGAAGGTCGCTGGCGTACTCCTTAAACGTTTCAACTCCGCGAAGGAATTTCCCTTAATGATGTCGATGACGATCTCTTACAACATCCCTTTCGCCCAGTCCAGAGCAATCTCCTCCTAAACAGCTTCTACGAACTCTTTGACCGCGAAAGCCCCCATAGAGGACCTTAACGAGTTCTACGTCTACATATGGGATCTTCTTAGAACTTATCATATCGCGGATATTCTGCTTCATTCTATTCATCACTTCCCACAGTTCGCACATCCATTTGTCGCGGTCTTCAACTCGGCCTTGTATCGGGTAATTATCCTGGTCGTTTCCCATGTATCGATGCTCCAGCATTAGCCAGCCGGGATACCGCATTCTCTTACCTGATTTTAGAGCAACCTACATGCCACAGCCATCCAGGAGATCTTCATTTTCGCCACGTACTATCGCATTAACTGTGAGCTCCTCGACGTTCTGTGCTGCCAATTGCCAACTCCGTGGAAATCAGCACTATTTCATGGCAGCCGCTTCATTGTTCGTTGTGACCGCACATTTATACATGACCCACCCCGACGATATTTTATGCATACACGACGACGGGAAGGACAGCTCTAAGCTCCGGCATTGCTGCGTCAGCTCCAGTTCAACGTTCATACAATACTACTACACCCATTGCGCCTGCTACGGGTGTTTGAAGAGGACCATAGATAAATAGTCAACTCAATTAAATTAGAGCAAGAGCGGCAAGCTTATTATTAAGATCAGCGGTATCAGGGGCTCTAAATAGCTTCTTCCAAGGCGTAGGTTCATCTATCCTTATACAGACTCTGATATTGGCATTAACAGTAGTAGATCAACTTCCCTGGAACACCAGATCATCCAGCATCGACGTGCACTACGTAGTAACGGCCCAGTTCGAATTTGCCCACCAGCGCCCATCGGCCAAAAGATCGAACTCGTCCTCACGGACATCACCAAGTTTTAACTGATACTGAAGTTGAAGCTCGAGAAGCCTACGTCAGTCATGGGAAATCTAACTTACTTGCGCCTACGATAATTTCAAAGCTTACCCGAATCAGAGCGTTAAACAGACTGAGACCTATCCCTTCTCCCGAGACAAGCACCTGACCCGCCTATCCATCCGAGGCGAGACCCCCTTCCGCAGCGAACAGCAGGGCATGCAGAGATACCCTTCCGTTCGAACCGAAAACTGGACCGCTTCCACACTAGTGCCCGAGACTGCAATGCGACTTCTACTTGGAAGTTGGTAGCAGAAAGCTCAGTCTGCACTCGACTACCTCAACTCCTCCCTTGGATACAACAGCAAATGTCACACGGTAAACGACACGTGTCTTCAGGGCAGACTCTCACTCTGATGCTGAGATGGCTGACAATCAGCAGGCTACTGACACGTCACTCACAGATGAGAACTACCAATAATATCGCATAGACAAGAACAACACCGCCCTCAAATGACCTTCACCACAACCTGTCAAGCAGCTGTAGGACGTTCACCTGTCGAAGGTTACTGGCGCATACCGAGAGTCCCAGGAACGCACCCCTGGCGAGAAGAGGAGGTTCCAAGAACGAAGCTGGAGTAAACTGCGTATGCCAACCACACGGGTCTTTGAATATATGGCCCTCATCCAGTCGTACAAGACTGACGGGGAAGCTGGGACTAGAACCACAGCCACTCTATCTATCAACTTCCCTTCTCCGACTTAGGCCTTTGCCAAAATTGCTTTCAAACCCGATTCCATATGCTTCATAGGCTCAAGCCAAGGAGGCTCACTATCCTGAGACCATTTATTGTAGTATAGTCGGAACCAGATGAGGATGTCATCGTCATAGTAGACAGCTCGAAGCGGGTCGAGACCTCGTCAAGATTCCGAGTCCAAAGACCGCGGCCGAGGAGTTTACGTTGGTTTCAACGGTATTTGGGCCAGCAGACCAGTCAAGAGAAGCTGGTGTCTGCTCAAAGTACCTTCATCCTACCCAATTGGCATTTGATATCATTATCGAAATTGTATCTACAATTGCTCGTCACCTCAAAGCCCGCTTCCAAGTCCCCGACCTCACTATCTTAGCCTACGGCGTTACGGGTCCTAGTATAGGATACATAGTCTAGACTCTGACAGAAGACTTTAGTTTAGTGCGAGCAATGCGTAGGGTACTTTACGCAGTACGATAACAACAATATATATATATCCTATACCCTTGTATCTAGCGTACATCTACTTTTCGGCTTTGGGGAGAGTGTTAAGAGCACGTCTCACAGACTTCCGACCAAGCACCGTGATGGGCTCCCGCTGCTACTAAACACAGATGAGGAGGCCTTAGAACTATACCAACGTAGCTGCGATGTCTCCCCCAGCACAGTGAAGCCACGGGATGTTTGCTCTCATGACTGGAACGCGCGTGGAACTTTGTATCTCGGCGACAGATATCCGTCCTTCGTCGTTCGTCGTTCAAAACTCGCACGATTCCTACGGCGCAGATATCACACCCATCTATTTGTACTCCCGAGCTTCATCCGAGGGATTGGACTTCTTTCTCTTTGACCAGGAGGAAGCGTCCTCCGCGAAAAGGAAGATTTGTCAAAGGTCGCAGGCGCCGTAGTCTTTTGATATCTTCTCTGGCGTCTTTCTCTGGCCGCGCGCTCCAGTTGGTGAATTGTTGGTCGCCGACATTGGACTGACGTACCTTGTGAGTGGACCTGGAGTGCTGCCATAAGATGTAGTTGGATGCTATCGACTCACTTCCGTAGTACGACATAGCCGATGCCCTCATCATGTTCTCCGTCTTTAGATCTAGTGTCGCAGACCTTGGTCAAGCACATGTGTCTTTAAGAGCCAGGTCCTTACTTCTTCCGACTCTGTCGTATCATATGTTGTAGTAGCTTAAACGAAAGAAAGTCATGGCTCGGCAACTCTAAGCTTCCAACAGCATTACTTCTCGTTTTATACGGCTCCCGATATTTGGTCTGTCGTAGCTTTATTTCCCACTCCTCAATGAAGTAGCTGGCGAAGCCAAACAGGTTCCAGGTAACATTTACCCGTAATCAATGTAGCTAGGAGCATACTCCAATCCGGACGCCTCGGGTTCAAGGAAGGATTTGGCATCAACATATGTTTACTGCCCCTGGTCCAGTCCAAGTGTGTAAGCAAAATACAGGAGACATGTGATACACCAGAGCGGTCGCCAGCCCAAGGTAGGCTGCTCAGGCTTGCTCGAGTGACTCTCTCTCTTCTCCCTGCTCGCTATCTGTGTCTTGCCCCATGTCTTCCTCCAATAGACATTCGCACGATTCGTACGGTATCCCAAACCAAAAGAAAAAGAGGCTCTTTTCTGCAAAAGGTATCGTCTCCCGGGATGAGAATACGGACAGGCAGTTCAAACATGGCATGAACCTTCTTGAACTCCTGTTCTGGGAAATGAAAGAACTCCTCCTCCTTGGCGGATCAATCGTCCTCGATAGACAAGAGCTTCCACCCAAACTTGAGTACCGTCTTTAGGTCTTCGACTTCCATTCCCAGGCTAATCTACAGCTCAGCAATCGCACAAGCAAATCCGCGAAGCTCACTCCGCAATCATTCCAAGCGGGGATATGCCCCACAGATATAGTACACCATTGCTAATTACAGCGGCACAAGCCTATATCCGATGCACATATGCAAGTTCGCATGTTGTGGTAGAGATTATGCCACAGGTTCAACCTTGTGGTAGGAACTTGTACCACAAGTTCAATCCTGTGGCAAGAATTGTACCACAAGTTCAATGTTGTGGCAGGCATTCATGGGCTGAGTCAGCCCGAGTCCTGCGAGATACTGCTTGGCAGTAGCGAACTGCCTCGCGGCTGTCAACCAAGTGCATGTCCTTGTCGAGCGGAATATCGTGCTTGTACTTGCAACCCTGCTGGGTGAGGGCGCTGACGCCCTCGTGAGTCCACTTACCTGCTCCTTCGGGGCGGGCGAGGGTGCAATGGTTGTGTCGGTACGTGACTGCTTGGGGCAAGGGAGCACTCACGATTCTGTCATCCAAGGCAGCGTCACCGACGGCAGCTAGTGGAAAGACTCGATAAGAACGGCTGCAGTCTATATCGCGACGTAGATTACCTGCCAGTCGGGCTGCACATGGGGCCACCGTGCCCTGACTGTCCGTACTTCAACTGCCTGTGGTGTCTGAGGGAGTGGATATCTACATGGGTAAAGACCCCCGAATGAATATCGTCTCAGCTTAACGGTATAGAGGGCGATATGCCAGAGCTGCTGTGATGGGCGAAGGTCCTCGAACAGGGCGGGGTTGGGTGCCATGCTGTGTGCTTCCGGCGTAGGTGAAGTTGCTTAAACGAACACGTCCGAACTGGGGAGCGGGTGTATGAGATTGATGACCGGCAGCCAGCTGTTCCCAAACCTGTGGCAGCACATTGCCGTGTCCTATCTGGCCATGAGATGCTTGGGTACGGCCTGGCGGAATGCCAGGACAGAGAATACACTTTGCGCATTCTTCCATAGGGGTATTTTGGATACGGAAGCCTGTCTTTGCTACCCAGCTGGCAGTGCGTAGTGGTGATTGGGATGTTATGTCGCGCTCCCCCTGAGCGACATGGCGCACTGCAGCGCAAGAGCCCGAAGACGGCTCAGTCCGGGACCCCATCGGGTCGGCTCTCGCCCTCCTGGGACACCGTCGTGGCTTAGCAGATCACGGATGTGACACGTCATGGCCGTCTTTCAATCCTCGATCGTGCTCCCCCTCCCAGTCTTCGAGGTGGCCAATAACGTGTCCTTCCAGCATCAGCCACTGGCCACAGACCTTAGCCGAGAACGTCCGTCCCTCGTCCGAAGTCGATGTCACGAGGGAGTATTTATGATTCGCGTGCTCGTATGTGTCGCCTGGCCTCTCCTCTTCGTCGTCCAGGTCCTTCTTCAGGTTCGTCCATGGCATCCTACAGCGCATGGAAGTTGCTGCAACTACATAGGACATGAATATACTGTCAGCCTGGGTGCTGTTGTTTTCATCACTAAGATAGGGGTTGTTGGTGAATGTGACATACCTCAGCTCCCAGTCTCTCTGACATCCGGAGTCGACGTGCAGGCAAGTGCTAAAGGGCACGAACCGAGGCCAAACCCCAATGGAGGATCCGAGTCTCACAACTGAGGGTACATTGCCGTGTCAATGGAGGGTTCGATGCAGCAGAGTGCGTAGGAGAGTCACACTAACGGGTGTACTATATGCTCTTTCTTTTTATATGGTGAAATGAATATTGTGCTGGATAAGCTTGGTAGCTCCAAGCAATCACTTTTTCCTATTTCACCATTATACGGCACTGAACACGCGAGGAGAGAGAAGTAAGAGAATCCAAATTTGATTGAAGCGCGCTAAGCACTCACAGCAAGATGAGCAGCTTCCACTAAGAGGAAGAACCAGGAATGGACCTCTTGTGCCAGTTAGAATGGCCAGAATGGCCACAGCGGACCTTGGAACTCTGTGTTCCACCAGCCATACTTTCGATGTCGGTCAGGCTGGTAACCTCCACCAATACGCATCTGGTGGAGATAGTGGCGTGGGACGATGGCCGGTTCGTTATTGTCTCCACTTCGTCCGCAAACCGCTCCCACTTGCCCTCTTCCTTGTCGTAGGCACTAAGCATATCGTCCGGTCCTTCTTGAATTGTCTCTCAGTCACATCACCGAAGTTAGTCCATCACTGCTTGCCCCTGCCCCTGGACGACCACTGGTGGCCCCTCGCTGACCTTGGGCTTTGAATCATCGTAGGCCAGGTCTCAGTAATACCTTGACCAGAATGAACAAGATGGCGTCCGTCAGGTCAATGATTCTGGTCCCAGACGCCCGCTTGCTCTGCTCCTCGTCGTGGCGCACAAAGATGCTGTGTTCGGCTTTCATTGTTGTATCCTGGAGCCAACGAGCCGCCTGAAAAGCTGACATGCTACCCACCGTTTTATCGGAACGGTGGCAACAAGCCTCTCCCATGTCATTGCTCCAATCACAGCACTTCCATTGACAGTCCCACCTCCTCACCTCCCCCCTCAGCACGTCATGTAGCTGGAACGGCAGACCCCGTGACTGTAGTAGCACACCCAGCAGCTAGAACACCACACCCCGTGCTGGAATGCCATCGGGAAGCGCCCGAAGACACTGGGGTGACAGCCGCGAGGCAGTCCCGAGACCGCTGTCATTCCTGAGGGCCATCTCGAGCCGTAGCCTTCTCCCAAGACCAATGCTGATGAGCCGGTAAAGGAAGCTGAGGCCGCCCCTCTCGATGCCGCCCCGGTTGACCAGAGGTTGGAAGACGTCAGCTCCGCCGCAACCAAGACTGCTCCTGCCACGATCGAGAAGTCAACCGAGTCTGCAGTTGAGGTTGAGCCTACTGTCGTCAAGACAAAATAGGATGCTCAGCCAGAGCCCGTCAACGCCGATAATGCCACCAAGGAGGCCGAGAAGGAGGAGGCAAAGGAGGAGGCTCCCAAGGAGCCCAGCCCTACACCGGCTGCTCCAGAAGCTGCCCCTGCCGAGAAGTTGGCCCCCACAGAGCTCGAGAAGCGACCAAAGCCACTCCCAACACCTCCACTGAATTCCCCGCTGTTAGGAGATATGTCGACTGACTGTGTCACCGGAGTCAGGGAAGACTGGCACACGGCGGAGAAGGTGGTTGGGGGCTGGTCAAGCTTCTGTATGGGGTTTGTCGCATGGCCGGGTTCATGGAAGACGACTGGCTGGCCTGCATCCGATGAGTGCGCTGTCACGATAGTCTGGGGCAGCTGTAATCGACAGGCTTGATGGCGACCATGATGAAAATACTTCTGCGGCTCCTGTGGAGATGGATTTGCAAGCCCTGGCTGAAACTGTGATAAAGTTTGAGTAGTATCAATCACAGTCGATGACGGAGACATCACTGGGTCTCTCGGCGCAGATAGGACGGCAAGCCAGGTGGCGACGACTGGCCAGGTGGTGATGATAAGACGGGCGGTGATGATCCAGATTCAGTTGAATTTCGTATCCAAGGTCACAACCAAAGGTTCGTCGCCATGGCTGGGTGTGTTAAACTGCCGTGTTTGCAGATACCCGTGCGAACGTGCTTCAAGAGCTTGTCCGTCGACTTGAATCCTTTCCCTAAGTACACGCAACAGGTCATATCCTCTGACATTGATGGCTGCGAGCAGCCAGGGTCTGGGCCCAGAATAAGGTTGCTGTTGGACAGGTTGGTGATAGGCAGGCTGGTGATGTGCAGCGTAGCACTCGTCGGTCCTCGCCCAACCTTAGCACCGAGTAGCGGGCCTGTCGTAGGGGCCGTACTGCCTCCCCTACGCGGACCAGCAGCCGCAGCCCTCGGGACCTGAGGATGCGGGGACCGGGGCACCTTTCCGCCGGCCGACGGCGTCGTAGTCGCCGCCTGGGTAGTATTGGTACCAGAAGCGCTTCGTCCACTGCAGGAACTCGAGGTTGTCCTGCATCTTGCACTTGATCAGCGACTCAACGGGGGACAGGCTGGTCCCGGAGAGGTAGAGACTGTGCAGGCTGCGGTTTGACAGGTTGGTGCTGGCCTGGGCTAGTTGACTGCATCTGCATCACGTTAGGACTCTTCTTCTTTTTAACCTGGGAATGATGACGAATGCTACGATGATTACTTACCATCGATGAAGAAACCACTGCAGCAATAGGAGCGGGAGGTTTGGACGGCAGGGCCAGTGATCTGGCAGGTTCGTTGTCGTGATGTATCGTCGCAGTGTCTTGGCTCGAGGGAGGAGCATTTTGTTGACAGGCTCGGGGGGTTTAAAAGGTTACTTCGTCTGCGGAAGCTAGTTGGCGACTTTGTCTCGTGCTGAACTTTGGCTGCATCTGCTTGGGCGTGGACTTTGTTGTGATCTTGACGGTCGGGTGCTATCTCTAAAGCCTAGCATCAGTGAGACTCGCTCTCACCAAGTTTGGCACCCTCGCGGATGATTTCGATAACTCTGGCAGGTTCTTCGTTGATGAGGTGATGGCCTCCGCCTGGCCTTCGTCACGGCTGAATTGACAGTTTGATCTTGACACCGACAGATTCGACGTCAAGAATGTGAATGTCGATGTGCGCTTACCGGGGTCTTTAGCTCGTCCACTATCAACCCCAGGGTCACCACTACGGATGCAGTCCCGCGGTAGACGAAATATCCGAGCGTGATCCCAACCGCGAGCCCGTCCAAGACAGACAACGAGTCCGGCCTCGAGAGCGACAGCGACAAGTTCAACCCCAGAGTTCTGGCGGCAAACGTGAAGCCGGTGGTGATCGTTCTTCGGTGATCGGCCAACCAAGGAGACAGACGACCTCAAGACCATGGGGATGAAGATGGGCCAGCTCGCGGGCGATAACAACCCTTCCCATACAAAATTGGTGATCGAACATCAGATTCGCGGCGCGCCAGAGCGGACCAACCAGTAACTGAGGCGCTCCGATAGAAGCGTGGAAAAACAGCCCAGGACGAACACAGCATTCTGAGTTGCAGAACACGTCACACGAGGCGATTGGTCGAAGGGTGCATTCGGTCCTTGTGCCCTATGAACAGCTTGAACTCTATCCTGCATAATCGGCATTTGTGTGGCGTAGTGCGTGATTCATTTGAGGGCTCGGCAGATTTAGCCAGATGAGGCTGCACGTCGGGAATCGGTATTGTAGTGGGATCCAGTGGACGAATAAGATCGACTGCGCCGTTAGCCATGGTGCCAATCGACGCGACTGTGGTTGACGAGCGTGGCGGCGCCGCGGTGCTTGCCTCCATACTGGTCTCGGCTGAGGTCTCCATTTCGGCTTCCATTGCGGCCTCCATCTCGACATCCGCCTCCATTGTAGTCATCTCTGTGGCGGCGCAATCTCTGGTGAGCCACCTGGCGGTCCATCACTGCCGCGGTGAGGATGGATTTGCTGGAGTCAACCGTAGCCAACTATGCTGCCACAGAGTCCTCGCTTCTCGGAGAAGGCAGGTACCGGCGTATCTGGAGATCCATCTGGCTGTAGATCTGGGTCATCACGCCTTGCCAAGTGTGGCCGTCGTCAAGTATGCTCTTCTGGCTGGCGTACCGTAGTTTCTTCTGGATGAAGTTGGTCAACGCCGTGAGGTGTGGGTTGCCTGTCTCGTAGTTTGCGAGGTCGCTGAGACGGAGCCTGCCTTGCGTGAACGTCGCTGTGGCCATGGCGGGATTTGTTTGAATCACTGGCGGAGCGCCAAGGAACATTGGTTCCTCCACTTGGCAGTTCGCAGAGTTCTTGAGCAGTGCGCTCGCTGCCTCACCAGATCAACTGTAAGCCACTCATCAAGGTATCGAATACTCTGAGTATCTGGTTCTCGGCATATGCGGAATCGGTGCCGGTATCGAGGCGCTCTTGGAAGGAGATCACGTCTGTGAATACGAGGGCCTTGTTGTCAGAGATCATTCCAAGGCCTTGAGGGTTTGGATAATATGGATTGAACTGGCCGACTTCGTTTCGCCTGATACGTGTGTAGTAATGCTTGGTCTGAAATGGAGAGCCTATCTGGCGGTTGTATGTATTGCTAGCCGGGGCGAACGGAGCGGAAGATTGTCTGCCATTCTCAGGCTTGATCTCGCGGTGAACGTTCATCTCGTAGTCGCGGTGAGGACGCTGGCGATGCTCTATCATCTCGGATCGCCATCTTCATGAGCTGGAGATGGCGGATCGCGGCACAGAGATGTCTCACGGCGGGGAGATGGCTGGCGACGTCGTGATGGCGGCGACGCGGTTTTCGTAGTGTTCTGTACGGCCGGATGATCTCAAGCAGTCAGCTGAGACACCTGGGTAGCTAGTTGTTGGTTTCAGCCCATCTGGGTCCTCATGGTCTCCATCAGAGAATCCATTTTCACGTGAAGCGAGGTAACAGACTTATCGAGGTACCGGATCGTTGAGATGTTGACGCCAAGCTTGTCAGGACATGGATGAGCCAGATCCTGGTTGTTTTGCCTGTCTGGTTGTCCGCTCTGGCTTGGGGGGCCGTCTAGCTAATCGCTGGGCTGGTTGGCCATCCTGGCTTGTTTTCTTGATGATCATGCTTCGCCGGTTAATGATTTTTCTCCCCGAGTCCATGAAATCTCGCCGGATTGATGGAAGTCGAAGTGGCTCGCTGGCTTGGTGGCAAATTGAAGTCTGGCTTGTCAGGTCGATGGATATTGATGACGACAAGGTCGAAAATCGATGTGGGAGACGAGTTCCTAGCAAAAGGCCCGTCGAGGTGGTGACAGTTCGATGGAGTGATTGATCTGGGCTGGGCTGGGCCTTGCCGTGCAATCCGCTGAATCTGAGGTGAAACATGGCAATGAGCAACGGCATGATTGAGCGCGGGTCGACGCCGACAAGGACCCCGATGACAAGGCTGCCGAGAAGGTCACCGCCTCAGCCAAAGCATCGCCCCGTGGTTCGCCTGAGACTCAAGGCTGATGCCAAACCCGCATCCATTGAGGGCCTCCGCCGGTTTGCTGTCCGTGGGCTCCATGGTACTTTGGATCGTGAGCATGTTCGAGACAAGTCGCAGTTCTCACGTTCCCGACAACAGGTACGTCAAGATTAACGAGGACGACACAGCGAGCATCAAGTTCGCCGGCGTATTCCCGAACATGGGCTGAACGGAATTTCCTATCTTGATGGAGAGGGCTATGGCCGACGAGAAGAGTGTCGAGGGCAGGTTGTACTCCGACATCGCGACAAGGAGCCTTGAACCAGTGGATCATCCAGATGCTGGTCACTGGCAGACCCGAACGCATGATCGGCCATGGCTTCGCACGCATCGCCCTGCCCAAGATGTGGTTGGCCCTCATCTTCGAGACGCTGAGGTTGGCCAGAACCAGAACCTTGGAGTGGGTCAAGCTCATGAAGTGGTGATACTGGTTGTCAAGTCCTTGGACGTGACTGGAAGCCTGGGCCAATTTGGATAGAGGTGCCGAGGGTGAATCACGCGATCGATCTGGTGGTGTCGAGGCTTGGAAAATATGCTCGGGGGCATGAGCTCAATGGTTACCATGCACGACATCACGATTAAGCCCGAGACCAAGGTAGAGGCTGGCAGGATAACCCCGTCGGGCAGCAAGGTCAACCTGATCATCAAGCGCCGTTTGCTTTGATTCGACATCTCGAGCACGACGGTTGAATAATCGTTGGACCTGGTGCCAGATTCTCCTTTGTCCGCCTTCGTGGGATCTGGAGTGATCTGAGTAGTCTGCTGCTGGGTCTCCTTCTCGTTGAGTTGTGGTTGGCTGCGGAACAGGCTTCTCAACCTTATGCGGATGATCCTCGACCGTTTGCGTGGTCTGGAACACCGTAGCAACTGAATAACGCGAGAAGACCTCCCTTCTTCTTCTTGCTGTGTGTCGTAGGTGCTAGAGAGCTTGGTAACGAGTTCCCTGTCATGTTCGCCGGTCCTGTTCCAACAACTGACTGGTTAGTTAATGCGCTGCCATTTCGATCTCAGCCGGACTTACTGGCTTTGGATCCTCGTCGCCATCGTCGTCCGTGTATTAGAGAAAGGTGGATAGTTCTTTGGGACATCGAGGGCCGTCTTGGGTCTTTCCGGTGTAGATAGCCAGGCTTCTGAGTATGGATCGACTACTCATAATCCCTTCGGGGACGGCCTACTTCGGTCTCGCGCAGTCTCCGGCGTGGCTTCTCGTAAGGTCCTCGACCGTATAAGTTGCGTCGTCATCGAGGGTGTCTTGCGCCTCCGGCGGTTCCTCCTCTTCGGCCTCTTGCTCCTGCCGTGGGCTCAGCTAGAACTGGTGACCCTCACTCCGGCTCTTCCGCATCCTCTTAGACTTGGGCGGCACGAACTTGGAGTTGGCCGGGCTTCCATCTCAAGAAAGCCGAGTTTCGCACCCGGCAGTAGTTAATCGTGATCAGAGTCGAGCACCCGGACGAGATCGTAGTCCACGCTGTGACCTTGGATTAACTCAGAACATCGGTAATAAGGTGATGATTGGATCGCCCGGAGGGATCTGGAGGCATTGTTCCGAAGAGACCACTCTCTATCGCTGGCAACCATTCAACCGCGAGGGCTTCCCCGCTTGACCGTCGGACGCCTGTCGAGGGCTGCTGCTTCCTGGTGCACTGAAGAGGCGTCAGAACTATCCCGGCTGGGTATCCCTCCGTGACCTCTCGTTTAGGATCCAACGAAGTTGCATCGTTCTTGGGTAGTGATGCGTTTATGGTGCCAGGCACTTGGTGTCGTGGGAGCTCCTAGGAGTCACCCCGTACCTGGTATCGGGCGTGAGTATGAACCCGTCCTCCGACGTAACATAGTCGTTTAGCTTGGACTGTCGAAAGAAGAGCCAGCCGAATGTCACTTCACACCAGAGCTTCAGGACGAGGGCTCATGCTCTAGCCTGGCTCAGCCCTACCAAGGCTCATCTTGACTCTGATCAGCTTCAATAGCTCTTGGATTTCCTCCACAGCGAAGTCAGCATGGCACATCTGAGGCTCTTTGAGATCTTCTTGGCGAAGCCTCACGAGCTTGCGGGTTGTGGATACAATCTCCTGCCGCCATGCTGCTGACTTGTAAGGCCCCGAGGTCAGCGTTGCCCAGTTGGGAGGCCGATCCTTGCCTGGGTACTGGGGCTGAATCAGCGCAAGGACTTTCGCTCTGGGTCAGCAGCGAGGTCGTGGACTAGGTTGTCGTCCGAGGACATGCGGTAGAGGAACGTTTCCTACAACAAGCTCAAAATGGATCCGGACCACCTTCATGAACTCCTTCGTCACTTAGGTCGATGACGTTAGGAGAAGAGCCAGGATCATCGACCGCACAACATGAACTCAGGTAGGCGTTTCAAAGCTGGAAACTTGATGATGAGGTAGGGCGCACAGGTACGTCGTTCTTGACCATTGTTGTCTGCTCTCCAACGGACCTCAGGGGGAAGCAGCAGCCGACCATACCGCAAGCTGGAGCCAGCCCCAGCTCAGCCGGTCAACCACACCCGCGCCGAAGCCCAGCGCTCAGAGCTCCGAGCGGTCCAGTTCGACCACCGAGAGGAGATAAAGGACTACACCCCGATCGAGGCGTGCCGCCCAGCCAAAGGTCGAGCACGATCCGCGAGTAGAGCCTTCAGAACCTCAAGCAGCGCCGGGTCTCGAAAGAGGTCGCGGCGCCTGCGCCGAACGACGAGCCTTCCTAGGAAGAAGTTGCGCTAGACACCACCGTTTGAGGGTCCGCAGCTGCTGCGGCTGCCACCACCACCACCACCATCCCGGTCGTGCCGCTGCCGCAGGAGCCGGAGGAGAAGAAGAAGCGCGAGCGTGGCCTGCGAGAGGTCGTCTTAGAGAGCCCGGGTGCCGTACATGTCGCCGTCACCGCGACACACCGAACTCATGCCGGGCAGAACCGGGCCGCGGCTGCCGCTCGCGCGGCAGTTTCCTCCCACATCCAGACGAGACCGGAAACAGGGACGAGCATTGGAAACTAGTCTCGTCGCTCTGGGCGCTATTAGGACGACGCCGACTGCCGGTGAGGTTTACCAAGACTCGGACAGGTGCGGTTCCCCTGGCCCGCAGCTGTTGGGGGCGTGTATCTGTGGAAGAACTTTCGGTGATGATGTCGCAGTTGATGGAGATGAGGGAAGTTATCGAGGCGCGATGGACAACGCTGTGAAAGAACGCACGCGTGAGGTCGGAACCGGCACGCGAATCGACTGGTTCTTGATGAAGTGCTCGCTCGGGTCGTAGCTGCTACTAGTACCACCCCTGGATGCGAATAGTAGTGTCGACGGATCCCGGAATCCAGACTGATCGGTGAGAGAGGAATATTGGTGTAGGCCCAGGTCAGTAGTGTGGCAGCGGGTGTGTCGGCGTGAGATATGGCTTTTCGCTTCGACCGTGCGTCAGAACTGGTTTGTAGGGACTGGTGTTGATCTCGGACTCTCGAGGTTTGTATTTCGTCTTTTGGTTGTTCAGATGCTGAGACAAGAAAGCGTGTCAGTGTCTGGGGTTCTCGCGGGTTGCAGGGAGAGAAGAAAGAGCACGGAACCAGTCGTGCCTTACCTTTGGACGAGTCGTCTCGTCACCCAAAGTGCCACCCCAGATTCGATACTCTGACTGCTCAATGTAAAGCTTCGGCCGGAGAAAGGAAGATTCAGAGGTTGATGCCGGGGCAAGGTTGTGCCTCGAGGGCAGGTATTCCGGCCGGTGACGATCTTTGCCTCCGTTGAATGGATGGTGAAGAGCCATAGTCTGGAGCTGCTCTTAGCGTTCTGTTCCCTTTGACCAAGGTACATCGACGGCTTGGTCCCGTATGCAGCAAAATGAATGCCTCGAATGTCACCGGCAAGGTTTGGATGCGCGGCAAGTGGGCAACACTGACACCGACTGTCGATAGTAGCCTTGTCCCAAACAAAGCGGTTAGTGGATCCGGTCTATCCAATCAAAGGGGGCAAGGCTGCTGCACACACAACACTCAACACAGCCAGTCACTGGCCATTTGGCAACCGGCGGACAAATTACTGCCACAATCGTCACTTTGCACATTTCCAGATCGTGTCTCTCACTTGTACACTACGACATGGCCACTCACCTACTCAGTCAATTGCAGTGAACATGCGGATACGACGCATTATGCCACCCGTCGTGCTTGAACTGGCACACGGTAGCTGTCACTCCCGAAGTCCGGTCGGTTCTGAGTTGAGACGCATAACGGAAAGGGTCCAAACCGTCATATGGCCGTAACATGTATGCCGTTCTCTCTTTCCTACGACACTCCCCGTTGTTTGGTCTGCGTATTACCTCTTCACTTAACTAACGCGCATCTTCAGACAGACAGATAGGCCACTTTGCAAGGACCTCGCAAACAGACTAATTCCTCTGCCACGTCGTCTTCAGTTGGTGGCTTCAATGTACAGTCCCGTATTCGATCTTCCAACACGCCTCGAGCATTTCAACATGTCCCTCTACCCTACCCACGCAGCTTTCAGAAGCTTCCGGCTACAACACATGGTAGAGCGAGAGAAGACGAGGTTGTCTACAACGCGGACACAAATACCAGGCGCATCGTTGCTTTTTGGTCATATAGACAAGGGAGTCGGAACAACCAACTGAGTCACCTGCCAATGGGTACGGGGTAACAAGACAGTCCAGACTCTCAGACAAGAGTGGACCCATACAAGGCACCATTGCTGCTCTCGCTTGAGGCAATATTCAAGAGCCAGGAATCTTTGTATCAACGGGCTGAGGGACAGCATGTGCCGGGAATTATACCTCGCTAAACATAGGATTGGGCGATGGTCGTCGAAGACAATGGTGGTACCCTCTTTGAACGGTGGAGCATGGCAAACTGCAATCAGGGTTCTTGGTTTGTTTTGTGGTTTTCCGCTTCTGATATTCCAAGATCTGTCTCTCCGTTTCTCCTGCGAGTTCATCTCAATTTAGTACACTGCTAATATGTTTTGTCCCAGACGCCTTTCTTGTTTCAGAGAGTTACGCATAGTGCAGCTCTAAGCCAACTTCTTCTTCAACCCAACGCAACTCTACATGCTGTCCTGAGCCCAACGGCAGCGTGTCGTCATCCAAACAGGAACACATCAACGTATATCTTCACACCAGCCAAAGAAAGACTGCGGAATGGTGCCGTTAACGGACCACTGCCTGCCAATTTGCTGCTGGTCTTTTCATCGATGACCTCCGCTCGCTGGCGAACAGGCTGCTCGGCTGGACCGGACACCCGTGCGCTGGTACTTGGTTGTTGCCCCAAAGAAGACGAGTTAAGGTATACCCCGACAAGAGCGGCGGATACAAATGTCTTATGTCGGCTGTTAACGACCAGTCTCGGCGACGAAGAACGAAGGACAACAAAGAAGAAGATAGCTAGGACGATAGAATGAACTACCACGTCGAACCAGGATATCCAAGAGGAACCAATGATATAAGTACGCGACACGATACCCCAACGAAGGACACCGAGCAAGAGCGCAAGGAGAGAAGCGACAACGCAACCTTCGGGCTGTCCTACGCACAGTCTACTCGCAACATCTGCACTACTGCAGATATACGGCTGGGATCAAATCTCTAGATATCTCGGGCCACCCAGAGCTCTCCAGCTACGCTGTGGCACCACCTGTCCTCGAACACTCTCAATCGGTCAGATGAACGGGCAACAACTGATATGCCGAGATCGACCACCGTTGGCAATCGTCGTTCTGAAGTTTCCTTGCACGGCAATGTGTAGTCAAGATCATCCGTCACGACAGAGTTTACCATTGGAATGGAAGATGAACCAAGCCTTGAAGATTGACGCGGATCAAGCTACGGCGACTAATATGACTTGGGACACCGTACTTATGTACACGTATGGAAGCGGCAGTACTGGTACCTGTGGATGGGTGACCCTGACGTCTCATTCCTCACCAGACATCAGATAAAAAGGCGTCGGTTGACTGCGGCGGATGAAGGGTGATGGATACGTCGGGGAAAGGTACTTCAGGGGAATTCAAGGCGGTGGTGGTCTGGATGGATGGGGGATCTGACGTAGTCATGGCCTTGATTGTGTTTGACGCATTGTGGGCTGTCGGCTGAGGCTGGAGTCAGTGTGTTTCATCGCCGATCTTTTGGCTGCTTTCCGGGCCTTTTTAGAAAACCTCTGGTGCCTCGGCTGTGGCAGACAAACAACAACACCCGACTTTGCGTACCTTGCCGGGGATTATGCGATTCGGGATACCGTCTCAGATCAATCTGGCTGGTGATGACGTACTCGGGCGCACAAACACAACAAAAAGGTGAAGGAGCAGCATAACTCCTGGGAAAAGAAAGATGTACATCTTCGCTCAATTACTCAAGCTATCTCAGAAAACACTGTTTTACCTCAGCGAGACGCACCCTTCACCATTGCATGGCTTTTGCAGTCTCGCCACACAGCTCATGATACTTCGTACAACGTCCAGGACCAGTTCCCGCGTTTTTCGGGCTCGGGATCATGACGAGGTTCGGCGCCCGCCCCTCCTCGGCGCTGTCAACCGTGACGATCACATCCTTGTCCAGCTCCTTCTCAAGGAGAGGACGGTTCGGGGCCCGCCCCTCCTCGGCGCCGTCCACTATGACGATCACATCCTTATCCAGCGCGGTCTTAAGGAGAGGACGTATTCTCGCGACAACGCGTTCTCGGGAGAGGACGTATCTTCGCGACAACTCGGACAGACATTTTCGGGGTCCTTCAATACCGACACATGAAAAGAGAAGTGGACGACAGCCGATCAATTGAAGGAAAGACAGTGATGCAATTGATCGGCTGTCGTCATATACCTCCTGGATTGGCAGCACTCCTGGCACTCCGCCCCGCTCACGCAGAGACGACAATGGACACAACCATCGGCATCGCAGTCGCAGTCGACTGTGACGATTACATCCTTGTCCAGCTCGTTCCTAAGGAGAGGACGTGTCCTCGCGACGACTCGGACAGACATTAGTTCCGGAGCCGGGTAGCAGACATTAGGCTCTGTCGCCATGAAGCTGATGGGAAGTTGTCCGTAAGACGTCGAAGTCACTTGGCAGCCTCCCCATGTTCGAGGTGCCGGAGCTGGGTGACAGACATCTGGGGATATCGCTATAAAGCTGATGGGAAGTTCTCCACAAGACGTCGAAGTCACTTTGCAGCCTCCCCATGTTTGTGACGTCTAAGCTTCCGAGAGACCTTGGGTACAAGGCAGGCTCCTGAACCAACTACCTTTTTGAATGCCCAAGGCCGCATACCCGTGACAATAACTTATAAGTGCGCGGTTGTGGTTCTGGGGCGTGGAAGAAAGAGCTGGTCGAGGGTACGACCTACCGGTGCTCGTTTATCACCAGACCCGACCGCCTTGTAACCCAGTATAGATCATAAAACGCTTATGAACTTCAAAAAAAAAGAAAGAGAACTGGGAGTGCTATGCGGCTGTTAACCCAGAAAGTTGGAGAGGATGGACGGAGAACGATATAGTGGTAGCCAGTCGAGGTAGTCTCGTGGCAAAGCAGCAGGCAGATTCCGGAACAAAGTCGGCGAGTTGAGGGTCTTCAGACAGGGGTCGGTTGTTCGACACCAGAAGTCATCACCCACAGCGTCGACACCCACACGCTGCACCCATGCAATGGGCGGTGGAAGGGTCGGCTTGTGGTGTAGACCGGCCTCGCGGCTGTCAACCTAGCGGTGTAGACCGAACCACCTGGGCACACTCATCGTGCAGACCCTCAAGGAGGAAGCCGAGGCACTCCTCAGCGTCTTGCTTGTGGCCGCGCTGTAGAGACACGTTAGCTGGTTCGAGAACGTGGAAATCTCGGCATGTCAATGCTCACCTTGCCGGCCAACCCTGGTAGCTTCCCACTCGCGTCGTAAATGAAGTCGGGGCTGAACGGCTCCCCGTAAGGCGTGAAGCTAGGTCCGGCCTGTGCGCGACATGGTCGAGGCCGCGTGTTCCTCGGAGGTTTTTCGGGGCGTCTGAGATAAGTTTGATGACGGCCGGCAATGGCCGAGGGTAGCGTAGGAATCCGGATGTCTTAGGTCGGGTCTCTCGTTGTTTCTGGCTCAATGTACCTGAGGTTTCCAAAGCGTGTGACGAATGAGGATACGGGTGTTGAGGTAAAAAAGTAAGTTTGAAGGGGAGTGGAAGGATGGTTGCCTTGTTGGGAGGAGAATGGTCGCTGGCTCAAGACTGCGCCGGGGAGGGAGATGTCGATTGGAGATTTCTTTGAGGGTTGATTGGCTGCCGGATGGGACGGACGATGAATGCGTTGTCCAAAGTTTGCGTCTTGGAATAGGCGCAGCCGTGCATACGATTAGCCCTTGCACTGATCTGGCTTCTGGACTTGATAATCTACAGACGCGCGGGTCAGTTGAGAAGAGGTTGAAGGCGATCGTCATCGAGGTATGTTCGTGTTTGGATATGCAGACAGGGCAGATGGGGTTCGGGAGTCTCGGATGCTGTTTGCGTGGTAGGAGTGATGTTGTAGTAAAAGGTAGTCAGTTGGATGCTGTTGACGGTGGACCGAGGAGATGGTGTGCGAAGGCTGCGATGGGCTAATTAGATGGAGGTGAAGGAGGCTTTTTGCTGCCTGACAAGGAACCGAAGGTGATCGTTGACCGTGGAGCACCAAGGGTGGGGGCGGGGTTCATTGGCCCGCACCTTGATTCTGTTCAATGGCACACAAGGGAAGCAAGGACGTAATTGCTCTCTCCTACCACTGCTCTCATTCTGCCTTACTGCGACAGGTGATCGTTAAGAGTTGGACACGACCACTCCAATATAAACTCTGAGACGATGGACCATTTCAGTGACTGTGATATCCTCAGTACTTCATTGGGATCTCTCAAGGTTAGATAATACTAGAGATAGCAAAGTGCAAACAGTTCTCTGCCCTCACGCAGAGAAATGTGATAATGATACATCAGAGACAGCAACCCATCCATTCACCCAAAGACAGCCGCATATCAACGCCGACCCACACCGCAAAGAGCATCCTAGACGATCTAGTCGCCAGAAACCGTGTCTTCCTCCTTGTTGCCCTCCTCAGCATCGTCATTGTAGCCACCAACCCCCGCGGCGTCCTCCTGCTCATCCTTCGACTGCTCACCATCTTTCTCCTCGACAGCTTGCTCCCTCTCTCGGGCCTCCTTCTTCTCCTTCCCTTCCTGTGCCTGGTCGATCACCTCCCCCCAAACCTTGCCACCTGAATCGTCCATTTTGAACAAGTTGACAACATCGTCCCCAAACTGCTTTCTCATCTCCTTCATCATAGCATACAGGGCGACTTTTTTCTCCCACAGCTCCTGCTTCTGGGCCAGCGACATCCGGTCACCCTGCTGATCCATCCACTGCTGGATCTTGTCGGACATGTCCGAATACTCGGCCAAGTGAGCGGTTAGGCCTGCGTAAATTGTCTGGATGTAGTTGTGCAGGACAGCATTCGTCTTGTCGATCGCAATGATCTGGGCGTTGAGGACTGCGTCTTCGGAAGAAACCTCAGTAGTGGTATTTGCCGACATCGTAGTGGTCTAGCGGATGCTGGGGTGACAATGTTGCTGAGGCGGATGCGGGCGTTGTTGGACAGGTCTGTGTTGGATTGCTTGTAGACTTGTCCGCTGACGAGGGAAGAGTCGAGGTTCGGGATTTGAGGTGATGTTTGAGTTTCCTCGGTGGTGCGGCAGGTTAGGGCACACATACATCACGTGCTGCCTTGGGGAGTACATCGCGACTTCCTTCCCAGAAATGAAGATGGAGCGAGGACGCGAACATCAACGCAAAAGCCAAACCCCGACCTGATTAGCTCTGAGGCTCGTAGTGGGCCCACCTGCTGCCTTGGGGAGCACCTCGCAGCTTCCTTCCCAAATGAAGGTGGATCCAACCTCCTGCTTTCGAGGGCACATCGCGACGTCTTTCCACAAAGGAAGATGCGCGACTGCCACACTTCACTCAAAATCCCGTTTTTGGCGACGTCAACACTACGCTCTTCTTCGTTCATGCAAAGTATCTTAACCAAGTCACAAATGGATACCACGCCTTCGCAACATCTGTCAACCGAAACACATGTCTCCACAAACCTAGTCACCATGGGCGCAGAGACTTGGTAGAAACAGCACGAATACAGAAAGCCCTCGAAATCCCTGCAACCGGCCTGACACATCCTCTCCCTCGTGCTATACGTCCCTTCGTTTCTCCTTCAGCCATACCAGAGCAATACCTCCGACCAGAAAGAGATGGCTCGCTACTTCGATATCGTAGTCCATGTCTCAATCCCACTCCATAGTCCGACTCCAAGTTTGAGCAGTAGACTTTGTCGATGCTGCCCCTTGCACCGGTCATAGTGGACGAGGACCTGATGGCAAATATCGCTCATATCTAGGCCTGTACTTCGGATGATGACTCCGCGTTTGGGTTGCGCCTGTTGCTGCTCGATCCTGGTAGTTGACCATGCTTGTCGCTTGGTGAAGGGGCAGATGTGGGAAGTGGTGTTGGATTTTCGTCGTATTTCGGATCCCGTCTCATACAAGATTATCCCATGTAAGATCGTCTAACGTAAAATAATCCTATGCAATAGACATCGTCAGATGGAAATCTCGGAAGAACTATATGCCAATGCCGGCTAACGATATCACTGC
The DNA here is from genome assembly GCA_001879275.1 of Coniochaeta ligniaria NRRL 30616. Taxonomy (NCBI): domain Eukaryota; kingdom Fungi; phylum Ascomycota; class Sordariomycetes; order Coniochaetales; family Coniochaetaceae; genus Coniochaeta; species Coniochaeta ligniaria. The sequence goes on along the minus strand of KV875118.1, from coordinate 32,996 downwards.
CGTCTACATCGTCATCCTAGGAATATATGTCTCCGACCACGAAGTGATTGGCGCCGCATGTCATCACAGTGTCCATTGCTGAAAGGCCGGACGTTGTCTTTGTAGACGGCCTCGAAGCAGACTGTGCGTGTGTTAGAGCGTTTCCCGAACTAAGAAGAACGGACGACTTACCAGACAATTCCATCCTCCCAGAAACTTAAAAGCAGAGACGTCGCGGTACCACATCACGGCTTGCAGCACGATCAGCGAAACCAGTGCACACCTGTTCCCCAACGCTGTCGTGAGACCTTCTCAGCACCGTCCCGAAGCGTCCTTTATACACCTTTCCCCCATAGTCCGAGATAGCCCAGCACATATAGTTATTGGCGATATATCCAACAGAAACCAACTCCCTCTCTACGATGTCCATTAATCTCCCTACTTTCGACTACCACATTCCGTCGCTAGCTGTCCCTTGCTTATCCGTCGCGCTTGACTACTCTAGCCACGAGGTTTGCTTGCTCCTTATACCATCCGGCCACCTCGGAATCCACCTCCTCCGACCTAACGGCCAGCGGGTATCCCCAAACGAGAGGAACATCTCGTAGTATTTGAGCCCTGCCGCGGACGCGGATCGGCCCTCCGGCTGGTCGACCTAGATGCCGTCCGTGGTGGCGAGGCAAGGCACTCGGCACTCGAAGAACATCCCGGTCGCGTCTAGCGCGGTGCTCCGGGAGCAGACGACGGACGCCTTCTTGCGCTTGTCGGCTCCTCGGGGCTAAAGAGGTCGCGGAGGATGTCCACTGCGTACTTGGTCGCGATGGAGACGGAACCACGCGACGCGAGCTTCACCGGTGGCGGCGAGACGGTGGGAGGGGATAGCGAGGATGGCGTCGTCTTCTCCTTTTACGAGAAGTACTGCAATAGAGCCCGGAGTGCGGCAATGGCCGTATCCGTAGTGAGTGGGATGTCGGCTGCGTGCTGGGACGGGGTTGGGAAACTCTCTTGCTGCTTCTCTGGTAGGAATAGACTTGGCTGTGGAGATGGGGACGGGTTGGTTAAGCTTGAGGCTGGACGGGATGAGGGTGTGGGAAGGGAGAGAAAGTGGAAGGGATATTTGGTTCGTGGGCGCGATTGTTGGGAGGGGGGAGGCGTTATCGCTGTCGCTGATAAATCGTGCCGTAGGATTGTTGTTTGTTAGTGTGCGTTTGGATTTTGTAATCTTGGCGGGGAAGCTTCAGTCTTGCTTGGTGAGCTGTGAATGGGTGGATTAGCTTGAGATGGTGAATTGAAGTGAAGAGGGACCGCTGTCGTCGGCCGGGTGGACTAGTGCGGCGGTCGTCTCGTCGAAGTTCTGACCGGCGTCGCGGGAGATTGGCCGGTGGTCGTTGCCGGATATGTTGATCATGTGGTCGTTGCTGGCGGGTGTGTCGAGCATGGTGCCGTCTTGAGCTTAGGGTTAGCTGCCCAGGCTCGTTGTTCTGATCTTACTATACTCGAGGCTACATGTCAAGGTACACAAGCATGCTGAAGCCTGTCCTCCCTATTGAGGGCTACGCGGTAATGCAACGCTATATCACCTACGGGGTTCATTATGGCGTATCTGTATGTCTGGGATGTGGTAAAGTCGTTGTTTTTGTAGCGTGGAAGTGGAATAGTTACGTATCCTTGCGCTCTGGGAAACGGGGCTTCCTATGCTGTGGAATCGCGAAGAAGAGCATTTACTCTATCGTAATCGTGTTAGTGGTGAACCAGATCTTAGGTCGTGGTCGAATGTCAAACGTCGGTGGTATCTGAGGGCGTTGAATACGATGAAGCTGAAACCAAAGTTCGTTGGAAAGATGAATTGAATGTTTCGTGGGCCTTAGGTTGAAACGGAAGGTCTCGGAGTGATCGATGGAAATTGCGCTCCTAGAGCTCTAAGAACGAAACCTCATAGTAAGCCATAATGCTTATCATTTGTAGCCTGCTAGAACCAAAACTTCTATTAATCCCGCACCCATTCCTCCACTTGGTCCTTCCCGTGTATTACTGCCATCACCACGGGAGGTTGTACTCGCAGCGGCCATTGGATTCGCAGTGAACGTGGGCGTCATGTTGATGTAATGGCTCGGCGGCTCGCTGGTCGAGGTATACGCTTGCTTGCGTGCCGAGAGTACAGTGGAAAAGCACGCTGGGTCGACGGGCCGCACTACACCGCAAGAATCTGGCTGGCCGAGTCTAGCGAGCGAGTAAGGTGTCGTTTCCGAGTGTGGTTTTCGAGCAGGGCGACGCGTGTAAGGTGGCCACGCCATGCCGAGACTGAAGCCATCGCGACGTCTTCGTTGAGTAGGCTAGCTGCCGAGGTAGGTGACTGCGCGGGCAGGCGAACTTGACCTTCGTGATAGGCCGTCTGTTGACGAGATTTGAGCCTATAACCAGACCGCTGTTGACTTCATGGGCCTCTCGCGAGTACAGTGGCTATGCGGGTGACAGTTTTTGACTCTGTTCTCTGAGTGGTAGGCATAGAACAAAGGTCGGAGAACCTCATGCTCGCTGGGTAGGGCAAAGGAAGGCGTAAGTAAGCGAAATGAGACAACAGAGACGACGAAACTACTCAAGTACAAGTCTGTGAAGAGTCAAAAGCGAAGTCGGGAATGGAAGTCCGTGTCGTTGGCAAGGTTTTGGAACAAGGCAAAAGAAGGGCTACGAACGTATCGTTGGTTCCATCGAAGAGTCTCATTTGCCTGGCGTATCGTACCTTCCTCTGCACGAAGGTGCTCGATTGGTTGATGTCTGGGTTCCCGTCGTAGTCGGCGATGTCGCTGAGATGGAGCCTGCCTTGCGTGAACTTGCTTGTGGCGATAGTAGGGTCCTTCATTAACCGCTGGCGGAGAGTATCGAGGATTACACGCAGTCGAATTCCATTTCATAGTTTTCGGCGGTCTTGAGCGGTGAGCTCGCTGTCCGTCAGATCAACGCTGAGCTACTTAATAGGATATCGAGTAGCCTGATGATCTGGTCATCAGAATCTGGGACGCTGTAGACGCGCTCTTGGAAAGCTATTACGTCTTTGAAGACGACCGTCTTGCCGTTAGAGATCATCCCAGCTCCCAAGGTGCTGAGGGGCTGGATGATTTGGATTGAACTGGCCGACGTCGCTTCGCTTGATAGGCGTGTAGTAAGGCTTTGTCTCGAATGGAGATCCTGTTTGGCAGTTGGATGGAGAGTTGTATGGGTAGGCAGATTGCTGCCGGTTGCATGGGTTGTCTTATCGGTTGGACAATCGCTGTCGAACGAAGCGAAGACCGTCTGCCGTTCTCGGGCTCGATCTCGTGATGTCAGGTCATCTCGTGGTTGCGGTGAGGAAGCTGGCGATGCCCAGTCATCTCGAACTCGTCGATTTTCCTCAGCTGGAGATGGAAGATCGCGGCGCGCAGATAAATCGAGGTCTGACTCGTCAGGTCGATGGAAATTGAAGGCGGCGAGGTAGGTGGCAGTCGATGGTGAGGTCGGAAATGGATGTGGGAGACGAGGTCCTAGCGAAAGGCTCGTCAAGGTGGTGACGTTCGATGGAGCGATTAATCTAGGCTGCGCCCTGTGATCTGCTGAATCTAGGTCTTGGTTTGACTGTTCGCTTGCGACCGAGGTTGCTGACAAAGGCCAAACGCGATCTGAGGCCTGGCCATCGTTCGAAGGCGCGCCTTCTGTGCGATCCGGACCTGCTGGCTTGGAAATTGCGTTTTCGAGGTCTCCGAAGGAGAGTCAAAGTAGCGTAATAAGCGTAGCTACCACTTGCTGGGATTGCAGTCAGCCTATAGCATGCAACTACAGAGACTCATGACCTGGATGAGTCTCTTAGGTGAACTCGGTGTTCTGGTGGTGTGGAGGGTGGAAGTTGGGTCACGCTCCGTGAAGTGGAGCATCGAATAGCAGATAGGTACTCAGTACTACGCTAGCCAACTCGACTCTCTTCTGGCCATAACATCAAACTTTCCAGGCCAAGCAACTACGAAGTATTCGCATTGTCTTGATTTGCATCTCAAACACCGCTCATCCTAGCTCCATCAACAACCCACAGACCGATGCGATTGATCTCTGACTCTTCACCTAGCTTGCAACGGCTGCTACCCAGCATCACCCAATCTTGAATCACCTAAGCCACTTCGCCGACCATTTCCCGTTTAAGCACGAGCCAATGCCTTGCTTTTTACGGCGTTGCATTAGGACTAGTCTCGAAAAAGGCGGTTATAGAATGAATACCTTTGACTATCTCTCTACTTTATCCAGATGCCATGGCTGGAATCTGGGAGAGGCAGGCTTACGGCAGAGATAGTAAAAAGTTCAGAGAGTTAAGTCGTAGACGGCAAATAGTCTCCGTCGTGGAGGAGTGCTGTGCAATAGCGGTATGCTACCGTTCGAGGGTTTCTGGAATAACGAGGAGATCGAGCAACTATCGATATCGAAATGTAATGATGAAATATAATAATAGAGCAAAAGAGAACGGCTGAGACTGGCAATTCAAAGAGATATAAATGGCTCTATCGCTTCCTCAACGTTACGTCGATCTTTCCAGTCCCTTGCTACCCTTGCGTTCTTCTTACCTGTCCCAAATCCTCATCGCCCTGCACGATCTACCTCTCGGGATATAGACCTCGCAACCTATTAGGGCCTCGACTACGTAGATTAGAACCCTCCAGATGGCCCTACGGGACTTTGTCTAGCCGCTACGACGGCTTCTCCTTCAGGGCCGAGTCGAATAAAATTAGGACGCCATGACCGTACACTATCTGAACGAGATAAAAAAAAAAGTCGAAAGTCGAGTTCTACGCGGCATCTCTTTAGTATTCTCGTTACATATAACGATAAAGCGTATATAGACTCGTAGATGCCTATTAGTCGACTACATCTAAAGTAAATAGCGCCCTAAGTTATCGTCATCGTAGTCGTAGTCTAGTTGTTCGAAGGTCTTTTATATTCACTAGCCTCTCGATTTCGTTTAATATACTATGTAATAAATACGAAAGAGGCAAAGATAGCATAGAAAAGATAGGAAAAAAGAGTATACGAAAAGCATCCTTAGAGGAGAAGAGATTAGAAGAAACTTACGCCGCTATATTAGTAAACTCGGTAGCAACTCTCGGCAAAGAAAGCACTGTACGTCAAAACCGACATATGCGTTGTAAGGATTATCTCGTAGTCTCTACTGCTTCTCCTACATCTTTATCTAGAAACTACTAGGCTAAGAGAGTATCTGTCTACTAATCAATGCCGAAGGATTCAAATAGCCTACCTTCGTAGTAAGATAGATCATCGTTGAAATTCAAAATATAAAGATACGTAAGCCGAGAATGCAAAGAGGCGGAAGGCGAGAAGGCAAGGCGGTAAACTCTGTCAGTGCGAGAAGACAATTCAAGGTAAGCCTCCGTTTAGAAGCTTCTTCCTGGCAGTACGCGGTCCAACGCCAACATACCGATTCCCTAAGAGTATGTTTTAGCGGCTTGTCGTTCTTGTCCAACATGTTTGGACCGGGTCCTGGGTAAGCTCGTCCCAACACTTGACCCGCCAATTCGAAAAGCGCTGGCGGCGGTCGGGCCGCTCTTCTACACCGCTACGCGACCTCTTCCCTGGTATCATTCGTATCGCGGGTTCTTGAGCAACGACTACAAAAACCATAGGTTGCTTCTCTTGATGTTTCTTAACAGAGACGATAGAGACGCTAACAGTCTAACGTGGTGCAGATTACGGAACACGTTACTCCTTCTTAGACTGATACCTTGTCAATAGTCAAAGCTGCGCTATTTGTAATAGCAGCGAATCGCGCTGCCGCGTCCTATAGTCTAGCTATATATTAATACAGATGATCAGATACAAAGACATTGGCCACATTCTTGTCTACTCCAAGTAACTGATACGTGCAAGTCGTCAGTCAAGCCACGACATATCTCAACCTTCCATCTCACACAAAGCCTCTTCGGCCTTGTCCGAAGACTACACGAGGCTAAGCGTTGGTGCCGTCGCCGCCATCACCAGCAAGGAACGCTATAGCAATACACCGGTTGAACCCGGTACGAAGACAAACCCCCGAAGGAAACCCGACAAATCTCGCAACCGTTCCCCGAGCTTACGGGACGAGCATCTTCCTCCTAGCATGTAGTCAACTAGTGGTCATCGACCTACTATTCCTGCAGCAGGGGGAATCCGGCAGTGAGGTAGAAGGAAGAAGAGTGCCAATGACATTGTACATTAACCTGGCCGATGCTTCTTTTCCCTCCAGAAACAACCCGAGAGTATCTCCTCGTCGTGACCGTATTGTCTTCTGCAACACCTAGTCTGTGGCTAGGTCTGTGATAGCAAATGCCTTGGCAAGGAAGGGGAAAGGCGGTAGGTACGATAGTTTAGGTAAGAGATGTCGGCAAAGATGTTCGGCCAGACCAAGCGATAAATAACAAAGACTGAGACCGTTGACTGCTTCTGGGTCCGTCTAACATTTCGTCGTAGATGGCTGCAGGGCTTGCGAAGGGTCTGGGGTTCCTGAGACAAGCTCTCCGAAGTAGGAAGGTCTGTTGACGTCGAGAGCGCTTGTGATGATGGATTCGGAGGTTTAAGGAGATAGTAGAAACCTTTGGTTAAGTTAGATGTAGGCTCGAGAGTTAGACTCAACGGAACTTACCTAGTGTCTGCGCAGTGCTTGATCGCCGATGCTTCCGTGGTCGCTTTCTGCTGAGGAACTCAATCTGCCTGTGTTACTTTTGCGGTGTATCACCGCTCCTCATTTGGGTGCAAATGGTGGTCAAGCCTAGGCAGGGCGGCCTGCGGAGGATCAGGGTAGGCTTCCCTGGCCTGGTGTCGTTGTGTCTGGAATGTGGAACTGGGCATGAAAAACCCAGGAGCACCAAGATTTGTGGATGGCTGCGACTGTGACAGCACCTTTCGAGCACGCATCCCACGCTGGGTTGCATTATGCCACGCTCTCTCTGACGCTCGCGCTCTTGGTTACCGTGGGGTGGTATCCTCTATCTGGCCGAATGCTAGAGAAGTCGGGTACTCTCCGTGGACGGAGAAGGAGACGGATGGTGCGTTTCAGCTGAGGAAGAGGGAGAGGAGAGGCGAAGTGGGATCCAGACCGGCAGAGTCGCTGTTGGGTTGATATTCAGAAATGAAAGGGTCTTTTTGGTGCTGAATGAGGATTTGGATTCTTATTGCCTGATGTTATAGATTACGGCAACTGCGTCTCGCCAGCTGTGGACCGATATTTGGTGCAGCAAAAATAGCGTGCCCTTTCCCAATTCCTTGCCTTCCAAGAGATGGAACGGACGTTCAAGAAAACAAGGAAACCACCTTCGACGTAACACAAGATGCCATCGCAAAGAGAACATTGCAATCTTGTCACCGCCGAGGCTCTGGACGGATCCAAAGAAGCCTCAAAAGCAAAGCCGTCCTCAGTTCAACGCGCATTTGCCACCTTTTTTCCTCGCCGTCAAGCTCAGGTGGAATTTATCTCGACGCATTGAAAGTCAATCTCCCAGATTAGGATCTTTCGAGTTCCCCAGCCCGCTAACGAGCCTTACAGCCATTTCGGAGGATCCGAAGATGGCACGCATATGTGGCTCTACGGATTGGGTCATGCTCCTCGAGACCTGAGTCCCGCTTGAAGACGAAGCTCCTTGACCGAGCAGCCGTCAATCTAACCTCCACGAGGGGCGAGGCCATCACGATCATCGGAATGCCACATCATTCCTTGGATCCAAGCTCTACTGGATCCCACGGACGCTCAGGTCTCGAGCGGGACAAACAGCAGCCCGCCAAAGAAAATCTCTGCGCCGCCCAGGTTCTTCCCCGGCCAGCCCATCCTAAAGAGCCTCATCCAGCGGTCGATACGGACTCGCCGGTCTAGTAGCCCAACGAAATCAAGAACACGCAATACCGCCAGCCCTCGTAAGCGGAGTGCACGGAAAAGTGCGTCGAAGACATTCGATGGCGAAACTTCGGCTTCCAGCGTGGAGCAATCCAAGTCTCCGTAACCCCGAAGTGGCACCTCACCATGAAGATACCATTGAAATCATCGACAGAAGCGTCAATCGCGCACCAAACAAGTCCCCAGACGCAATGCCATCAAGGTTCCAGCGAAGTCCACGACCAAGCAGATAAAGCCGATGCTCGAGAAGAGAAAGAGGATGCTCCACCAGATCTTTCTCCACGAGACGCTCCTGTATATGATGGTCCTCCACGAGAAACTCATCCCGCGAGCCTAAACAGTCTGATGGTCTATCACGACAACGAGCCTGCCAGATCACAGGCCCAGCCCTGGCTGCTCCCAGGGAACGAGCTGGGAGGGAGATCACCAACTTGTCTACTCTAGGAAAGAATTCCAGTTGAATAGCAGGCTCTTGAAGCACGTGTTTAAGCAGGAACCTGCATGCAAGGCAATTTAATACACCCAAGCAAGACGACGGGCATTTCACTAGGACCCTCGACGCGAGCATGATTACCACCGGCTCGCCACCTTTCTTTCAGCAAAAATGTCAAATTCGTCCCGACAGGAGGCTTTTCATCAGTTGCGCCAGCCGGAGGTACCAAATCCATCTTGACAATACTTTGAACCAGCCGCGCAGGCTCGACCGGCGCTTCTAGGCGGAAAGCTTATCACAACCGCCGCATCAGATTCAGAACAATCAGCCGTTGTCCCTCCACTTAGCCCGCGTAAGCCTCACCGCTAGAGTGACTATGGGCAGTTTATACGCTCCTCGCGAAATATCCATCTTTGTGGCACTCATTGGCACTTCTTCCATCACTTTCTGTCATTTAGACGGTTACTGCGTCCGTAGGCAACGTGACGAGGTGCTTCCGTGGCTCGGAGAGATAATCGTATTCGTGCGCCCAATATGGCAAGCACTAAGAACTGCTCCATAGACTACATCGACGGCACCTACGGCAACTACCGACGACAAACCAAGGCGGCCAAGGCCAACAGCCGCAAAGCACCCCGCGAGCCCAACGGGACCACTTATCATAGCGCACCAGCCTCCAGCGCTAGGGAATCATATCGATGAGATGAATACCGCCGAGACTATCACCGACGTAAAGAAGTACGACGACATAGCGGCCACGCTACGTTCCAGAGGCGAACATCCACAACGGTTACTCGTCGCGGCCAACTACCTCGATTACGTCTCTTGGCCAAGTCGAGGCTTTCATAAACCCCGTTGGGGGAAAGTGATACATATTTCGTCCGCGGAACAATAGGAAACCAATTCCATCGGACGACATCCGTATTACTTTCCCTCAACGCTGTCTTAAACTTGCATATATGAGATACACTCGGCGTTGTAGGCCAGGGTTTAGCGATAGGCACGAGACCTTGAACAATACGGATGAGGTCGTGTGATACGGTACCACGATCGACAATATGTCGACTTATAGCACAAGCTCAGCCAACTCAAGAGAGATCGATGCGATGGAGACGCTTATATGGCGTGTGAAGAATCACGGAAGGGCCCGAGTGTCATTGAACGAGGAGTAATTCCGGACACCTTATGTATATCACCAACTACCGTGATCCCAAGATTGACGTTACGACTTGGCCAAACTCCATCGGCAGCGCGCTCAAGACTCATGCGCCACTATCATCGACTAATCAGGCGGCCACCACTAGCATCACTCCAGGAAGCGACCAGTCCATAGCGTGAGGGCATGGGCATGGGGACATGACCATGGAAGCATGGGAGAATGGGGACTGATACCTCCGACAGCCCTCGAAATCAACACTACACAACGGATCAGCGACTCCGGACGCTCCCAAGGCACACATAAGATTGAGGGGCTCATCACGACAGCTTTTGCCACAGACGTGGGAGGATAAGGAGCCCGGAAATCAATGCCCGCCAGATGGATGCGCGGAACCCGTATGAAGGCATGAGGGATGGGAATGGGGGCACGACCATGGTGTAATGACCATGGGGGCATGGGGGCATGGGGGCATGGGCATGACAGCATGGGCATGAGGGTATGGGGATAGGCTTGGGTATAGTATTGCAGCTCAACGAACACAACGCAGAGCACTTTGAACATGACAAACCACGCTACAAAATGATAGTTTGGAACCGATTCGGTGTACGCATAGCGTTGAGACACTGCAAAGACGGACATTAGGCAATCCTCATGGCAGAGATCTTAGTATACCTCCACGCAACGAGCCTTGTGTAAGAGGAGACAGACTCTCCGCTAGGCAATAGAACCAGGTATTTGCTCCCGAGCTCCCCAACAACGCCGTCGACATTTACCTCCATCACTAGCTATTACGAACACATTCAACGACACATCGCACAAAGGATGCGCCAACCAGGGTACTCAAATAAAGGCTCATTGCGGACGTTGGATCTGCTACTAGTAGTAGTATTCTGACACTCGAGGAGCTTGGAAAGTCACAATCATTCCAGCTCAACCTCCAGGTGGCTCAGGCACCTTCATTCTCTATGTTCTCGTAGAACCTATGGCCGATACTTCAACTTATCTTTGTGCACGCCGTCGGCGTTGGCGAGATGATAACGGTTACGGCCGGCATTATAGAGCAGCATAGCTCGGCTGAACGACACGGCAGTATTCGTCTTGTCGGGCTATTCCCTCGTGCAGCCTGGGCCTTGATTTCTAGCGCTGTATTACTCCTTTAATAACTTGGTCTACTTTAGGGGCACAACCCTGCCAGACGCATAGTCCAATGCACTCAGATTTACAACTATTATCGGGTAGTCGTTTATAGTCTTATCGTTTGTTCTCTTATCGTTTGTTCTCTTATCGTTTGTTCCTTCATCGTTTGTCACGCTCACCAGTGCGACCTATCAGTACAACTAGACCTTCACTCCAAGCGGAGGTTTCGAGTCCAAAGCAATCTCACATATCTCGCAGCACTGATCTACAAACTTCAATACCAATTGACCGCTCTCTTAACCGCTATCACCCTAAATACATCTTCGACCAGGCTTAGACTCCGGGATGGTGGACACCCAGCTATCGACAGCAAAACAGCCGGAGTATCATTCGGGCCGGCTCGCACCTAACCAACGAGACGAATGTTATCGAGGAAAAACACGCACGCGATTCTTAAGCCGCGCCGCTACCGTAATATGGATACGATCATCGGCCTTCCGGTGCGTCGTCGTGTCGGCGGAGTTCAAACAACAGACATCGATTCACGATGAGCTAAAGCTCTGGAACTGCCGAGTATGGTCAAGGTGATGACTGCGTCTCGTGGAGGCGGCTTGAGTGTCTGAAAGAGGGCCTGGAGGCATGGGTTTAGGTATTTTACGCTAGCACCGCTATCTCCAAGTCGACGTTGACGAGATTATTAATAAAGAGACGTAAGAGATTAGGAAGCGAGGAGGAACGAGGAGAAATAGGGGGTGTGAGTCTTGCTGGAAGATGAAGCCGGGCTTGGGGACGTTGATATGGTTCAGAATGAGATAGACTGGTTGATGGAGAATGTCACTTTTATTTCTACTTGGATGCGGTTTTCGAGGAGTGTTGGGGTGCTTGCCGAGGGAAGAATAGTTGGGAGGTGGGATGTGTTGGTGAATAACCTGGGTATAATGGACTTGCTGGACGCTGACTGGGGTTATGACTTGTTGAAATGGGTGGTTGATATGCTTGATTGACTGTGCTATCTACATGTCTATGCCATGCGGCTGTCAACCGAGTATATCCCGAGGGAGGGACCATAGCTATGTACTCCCATAGTCCCTGAACCTCCCACTACTGCTGTACTCCCATAGTCTCTGTGCTGCGTCCTTGCTTGACCTATCCCGTGACAACGTTGACTCTGTGGCTCATGAGAGGCCATAAGAGAGGCCATCAGCAAGGCCATAAGGGAGGGAGTCCATAAGAGATAGATTCCACGAGGGAGGCCATGAGGAAAGCCATAAGATAGGCCATGAGGGGCTATGAGAGGCTATGAGGGGTCATGAGGTGTTATACGAGACCCCGATAGACACTAAAGGGCATCAAGACGAAAGGTCCCAACCGAGTATTAGTATTGGCATCGGACACGCGACTTACTAACCAGCTTGGATAAGTGTTCACGATCAAGCGGCTGCTCGGCCATGGGGCGGTTGCCGATCGGGGGATGCACGAGTTCGACGAGGGTTCTGCTTGTTTCCTAGTGTCCTGATTACCACGTCTCTAGTTAGCCTAACGAGACCCAATGTTAGTCCTAAATCTCTGTCGTCAACGTTCAAACCTACATATCGCGTCGATCTTGAACTCTGTTTGAGATTACCTCCGTGTGCTTATCATAGTCAGGGAAGCAATCACTATATTTCTCTTTTCAAAAATCAAAATGGACGTAGGTCTAGAGTTGATTCAGGTCATGAGAACGTTGGCTGTGAATCTTGTGATAACTTCCCCCCGAGGTATCTCTGGGAAGACAATCATCCTAGTTAAGGTCTTTTCCGATGGATGAGAGTGCGTGAGTACGCGAGATTTGAGAGTGGCGCTTGCTAATTGATGATGCCGATCCTCGAGGTAGTTGATCTAGTATTAGCCTATCGTGGCGTCGTGAGGCTATGCGTCAACCAATCACATGGACACTGACGCTGGTTTCAAATTCCTCAAATACGGTCACTATCTGGCTTTGTGAATAAACGGACGAGTGGCTGCCAGCCGATGTCCCGGCTGTGATGCTTGTCAAAAGCGTGGGTGTTTGAGTTACAGAAAAGAAGAGCAAGAGACAAGAGTAGCCACAAGACCAAAAGGACGAAGGTAACAAGCAGGAAAGGAGAGTGCCGAAGATGAACCGAATGCAGAAGATCTGACTCGCCCCGGACACAGGACCTACTAGCATAGCATCAATTCTGAGAGCGCACTTCTAAGAGGATGCTAAGACCAATATCAGAGACTTCACGCTATTCCGGCCTCGTGCCCCAAAGAGGCCTCGTCTAGGTGAATTCAACCACATGCCCCCTTATTTGGCAGAAGCCACTATATGATACAGGAACCCTCCACTCAAGTTCGCCATCAATGGTTCCACGGGCCAACCATTACGCAAACATCCCGAGAGAAGCAAGGCGTCTTGATTCGTCTCATGATCATCCCCGGATATTGTAACCAACTCCCACAATCGCCTCGGCATTCCTCTTGCCCTTATGGCCATGTCTGTGCCACTGCATAGTAAACTTCAGAAACCCTCGACTCGAAGCGCCAGTCCACCCAAAGTCATTAGACCAGTGACTCGAGCAAGTCCCATCTGTCTTCTACGACTGGTCCCCCCCGCCACTGGTCCGGCCCGCCGCTAGCACCGAAAGACATGTCGGCACCTTCTGGGCTATTGACGAACAAGCTGGATAGATCTTCCGGGATCTGCACCAGCAAGCTGGATTGCTCGTCCGCAATCACAAGCCCAGTTCGACCTGCTTCGAGAGAGTCCACCGGCGCGGAAACAATAGCCCCATCAGCCCTAGTCTTACGCCTCTTACGAGGACGCGCTACGCCTTCAACACGATCCCGATCAGGATCTGTGTATGTCGGATCCGCGGCCGGAAGGAGTGGCTGATATTGCGCTTTACCGATACGCCCGTGGCCCTGCAAGACCTCAACCGATGTCCTGACGCTGTCTTAGGGCGAGGGCCGTAAGCTACGCTAATTGGGGTCATCGACGAAGTCGTCTGTTCAGTAGGGTTTGTGACCTTCTAGCGTTGTTCATGAGACGGAGTGGAACCAGCAATACTGTCACTTGACGTAGGGCCGTCAAATGTCTGCCCTTTGACGATAGGTAGCCGACCAAGGAACTCTTGGCGCTTAGTAGCTTTTCCTCTGCCCGTAATACCGGCGACCCTGTGTGGTTCGAGAATCCGGTCTTCTAACGCCACGTGCAACCTTAGGGCAGGTGCACACAGCCTCTTCGGCCTCGTCCCGGGACATTGTGGGACCGAATGGTGGCGCCATCGCTGCTGCTCCTCCGCTGACGAAACCTCTTTCTCGGACAGAGAATGGCTAGCTGTTCACTTTCCTTCGGGCTCGTCACTGATGTCCCGCACCGCAGGCTAGGTGACACAAGGTTAAGCTGCCGTTATGGGTGAAGACCCTCGAACAGACCGCTCTTCGGCTTGCTGGTATGGATGGCTACATGCCTGAGTAGCCGACAAACAGTAGCCTTCTTGGCTGCCAGCTCTATACGGACGTAAACCAAGTGACTTTTGTTCTGGGAACTACCCTCTACCACCTCAAGCGTCGGTCGGGTATGCCTCATCACGCTCTCGTCGTGCTGTGACATGGGTTCCTCTGTAGCCGGTGGTCTGGTGCTTCGACGACATGATGATTTCGACGGTGCTAATGGCGATGGTGAAGCTGAATGACGATGAGACGGCCGGGCCGGTTTTCAGTTCCAAGTCTCTGCTCCAGGCAAGTTCACAGCAGTGCGGCGACGGCCCCGACGGCCCTGGAGCTGAGGGCTCTGTCGCCGGGTATAAAGTATTGGATTGCTTGGATGGAGGTCTGATCGGAGCAGAGCATCTAGACCAGGGTCTGCCAGCCGAGGAAGACGATATATCGAGGTGTTTGCCGTGTTCGAGAAGGATTAGCTTATCCTCCTGAACCGACCCGGTAGTATGGAACAGGACGGGACAAGCTGACAAGCTGCCATGTTCTCAGGCGTGCTCAAGGTGAGGTCGTGCACCATATCTCCGCCGCTCTAGTGGAAATCCACAACTCGGCCATGTGGATGGAGCAGACGGTCCAGGACATTGTGAATGAGTAAGGGGGCGGCCTCTTGGGGCTGTTTGCAGGTCAAGGTAGATTCCTCCACGATACCGGAGGAGGATAGACCTTAGAGGAGCTCAGGTCAACCACTTCGGCGGACTTAGGTGGTCGTTGTGGAAGGTGAGGTCGATGACGTAGAACTTTCCTTGCGTGAACTTCGTGGTGGCCATGGTATGCTCTTGCTTGAACCGCTGCAGGAGAGCGTCGGAGACCACCGGAGGTCCTCAATCTCGCGGTTGTTGGCGCCTTAGAGGCGTGAGCTCACTGATCGACCAGATTGGGGTTGAGCCAACCAACAAGGTGTGGAAACGCTTGCGAACCTGGCTCTCGGCATCTGGGTTAGTGTTCCATTGTCTGCGAATGTCCACAGGTAATCCTCAAAAGCCGTCACGGCTGTGAAGACGGGTGTACGGCCGTCAGAAAATATACCGAGGTCTTGCGCGTCGGGATAAGCATGATCAATCTATCCAACCTTGTGGCGTTTGACATGGGCGCGAGGCTTCGTCTTAATGGAGATACTGTCTGGCGAGTGAATGGAGATCCTGTGTGCCGGCTGTATGGATTCGGATACACAGATTGCTGCCAGCTAGCTAGGACCAATGGAGCGAAGGATTGTCTCTGGTTTTGGATTTGATCTCGCGGGGCGAAGTCATCTCCCGGTCGCCGCCAACGAGCTGGCGATGCCCAGTCCCTCAAAGTCATCGCCGTCACCAACTGGAAAGCGGCGTGGAGGTGGTCTGGGAGTTGGTGATGGCACGCGACGTGGTGACGGCGGAGACGCGGTTTTTGCAGCGATTTGAGCAGTCAACTGATCAACTTGGGCGGCCAGTTGGTTGCTTTGGGGCATCTGTGGCCTCATCATCTCAATCGGACACTGTATTATAAGTGAAGCGAGTCCATAGTTTCACAGAGAGGCCGGATCGTAGAGATGTTGACTCCAATCTCTGTAGGGCGTGGATGGGCCAATGGATGATTTTGGCTATCTCATTGGCCGCCCTGGCTTGGAGAGCTTGCTTGCTACTCTGTGGGCTTGCTGACCATCTCACCTCGTTTTTCTGATGCCGTGGCTGTTGGCCTTGATATAATGTTGATTGGATGTGATGGAAATCATGGTCTGTTGTATCGTAGAATTCATAGAAATAGAGGTGTGGCTCGCTGGGTTGATGGAAATCGAAGGCGCGGGGAGGGAAATGGAATTGGGAGACGAGATCCTAGCGGAAGACTCGTCAATGTGTTGGGAGTTGGATCGAGCTCTTGTTCTGGGCTGGCCACCCTTAGGGTCTGGCCAGACGATCTGCTCAATCCGGTTCCTGATTTACTTTTAGCTGACGATCAAATGTCAAACACATTCTGAGTCCTGGCGATCGTGTGCTGGCACCTTTTCTGCGCGATCTAGATCTTGGTGCCTTAAATGTAGCCTTCTTGAGGTGCCCGAAGGAGAGTCAAAGGCTGCGGAACATGGCCGTGAAAGTGCTCGTAGAACGTCGTACCATAGTGATTGCTCCTGCTATGCTTTGCCAACTTCTGGAGAAACTGTAGCGCTCAATGGGGGCTTGGTAGGTTGGTGTAGGCTGAGTTGGATCAGCAGGGCGAGACTTCCCTGGTCTGGTGCAGGGTGATATGGATGATGGCCCAATGTCGGTTCTGAAACACCGAAAGTAACTGACTTGCTGACCTAGGTTTCCTCTTGTCCTTCTCTCTTGCTGTCCGGCTTGTATTCTGGTCCCATACTCTTCCTCCGCCCTGCTCCGCGCTGACTGGTGGAAACCCTCGATAGTAAGAAGAAGGATTTGGAGTGCGGATAGAACTCTATAGCTGTGGATGTGGATAATCACCACGGTCTTGTGTGGTCGTAGGTGTCCAGTAGTTGACTCCTGGACTTAGTTTGGTAGCGGCACCTGCGACAACCGCCGAAAGTAGGCCGAGGGATTGATGGGTTTTAGATACTTCGATCTTCGGTGCCAATGACTGAGAGCTGATTGTTCGGCAGTGTAGGACTACGACTCCCACGGTACCGTCGTCGTTCGACCACGCTCCCACAAAGGATGTTGTCACAGAACGCGTAGTCGTACGTCTAACAGGCCCCAGATACTTGGGCGAAATCTGAACTCCGGCTGGGTGGTCTGCCAACTGTACAGCAGTTGTGGGACAGCAGTTCGTGCCTTCGAGTGGACCACAAGATGCCCTATCAGCTCCCAGTCTTTCATCCTTCTCGGGTTCAACATGAGCCCGCTGCAGAGAGTGCCCCTTCTCAAGATGCGAATTCAGGTGGTTCTTGATGTTGAACCCTGCCTTGCAGAATTATGCCTGCTCGTTGGATGAGGTCTTGGCAGTTTGTTGGCTGGATGAGGATGAGCCTTCACTGCCGGAATCCGTGATGATTTCGGGTCCAATGGAGAACCAGGTTCGGCTGCACCGGTGGCCACGGTGCCAATGGTTGCGAGTGTGGTTGTCAAGCTCGGTGCGGCGGCGCTGCTTGCCTCCTTCACGGTCTCGGTTGCGATCCCTGCCTCAAGCTTGGTCTCGGTTGTAGGGTGCGGTGCCGGTGGTTGCGCCGCGACTTCTGCTGATCCATCACTGCGGCCATGAAATTCGATTCGCAGATGCAACCATAGGCAGGTATGCGTCCAAGGTGGAGCGGTCTAATCTGCAGAGACGAGCAAGGTACTAGGGTATCTGAAGGTCCATCTAGCTGTAAACGTGGGTCCCCATGCCGTACGAATTGTCCTTCAGGACAAGGCCCATCTGCCTGGCGTACCGCAGCTTCTTCTGCACGAAGGTGCTCAAGGTGTGAGTCGGGGTCACCGTCGTGGGCGAGGTCCCCGAGATGACGCTTGCCCCGCGTGGTCTTGGTCGTCGAGATGATAAGGTCCGGCTTCAATCCCTGGCGGAGAGCGTCACGGAGTGCTGGTAGACCTCCACCATCTCGCAGTTGTTGACGCCTTGGAGCCGCGAGCTCACGGCCCACCACATCAAGGCTGAGCCAGTCAATAGGGTACAGAACCAGTCGAGAATCTGGCTCTCGGCATCTCGCTTGATAGTGTATCCACTGCATATGGAGATCAGGAGGCGCTCCTGGAAAGCCACCACCTGTGTGCCTCCTGGATGTCATCGTCGAGTAGCGACGGACCATGGACGCGCTACTCCTACTGAAGAGGGACCATGATCTTCCAAAGTGACCTCAGTAGGCATCTCGGGAACCTGGCTACGCTCGACCATGCGGGCAGACTTGCAAGTTGCAACCGGCAGCACTATGTCCTATCCCCATGGTGGTTAGCTTGTGTACGAGACAACCGGCTGTATTTGGACTCTCGACTCACCCTCCTCGCCGTAGTTCTTGCAGATGCAGATGCGGCAGACCATGCTATCCATGGAGCAATGGTTGGGTGGCTTCGGAGATCATTCCAGCGTCTTGAGCATCTGAATGAGATGGATCCAACTGGCCAACTTCGCTGGGTTTGATGGCGAAGGTGGGAGGCTGGGTGTCGAATAAAAGTCCGGTCTGACGGTTGTATGCAAATGGTAAGGTGTCGGGTCGATGCAGGTAGGCAGGAAGCTCCCGGCCAACCCGGATCAAACGGAGCGAAAGATGGCTGCCTCCTATTTTTGGTTTGATCTCGCGGTCGCGGCGAAAAAGCTCGCGATGGCCAGTCATATCGAAATGCTCGTTTTGATCACCTCGAGATAGCTGCGCGGCGAGGAACAGCGTCTTGCTCGTTCCGAGCAGCCAGCTGTGTAGCCTAGGTGGCCAGTTGTTGGCTCTAGGTCATCTGACCCCAGTTGTGATCTGTATCAGAGAGTCCATCTCGAGTGAAGCGAGGTCACAGACTCATCGAGGCAACGGATCGTTGCAAGGTCTCAAATCTTGCACGAGTCAAACGTTGGCTGTCCGACTAGCCACTCTGGCTTGGAGGGCTTGTCGTCCATCTTGTCTCGGTTTCTTGTTGGATCTTGGCAGGCGGGTTCGATCTGAGATGGTTGGCATGATGAAAATCAAGATTGGGTGATGATTGATAGAGTCAGTCCCTGGTCGATGGAAACCTCACTGGCGACAAAGTAGGAAGTTAAATGGCAGGGTCAAAGGCCATTGATATCGAATGCCCGCCATGTTCGCCAGCGTCCACCCAGGGGCACGTGTTACAATGGAACCAGTGAACAATGGGCCTTGTTTGATGGAGCTAGACCCAGTTGGCCTAGCACGTGACTTTGCAACTGTGTCAGCGATGCGAGGTTGCCCCAACCATACACCGCTCTCGCTTCGTGGCGGCAGAATTCCCACAAGAGAAGAAAAGTCGACAATTATCCGTAATCCTGAGCGACGCTCAGCTTTCGGTACAAGTCATGCCGGCTGCATGCGACGATAGCCGCAAACTTTCCGCGACAAGTTAAACCACGCAGACCGAAATCCGGAAAGTTTGCTCTCGTCAAGGGCACACGGCAGTAGCAGGCTACCCAACCGACGAACAAATGTCTTGCACCATAGTGTGGTCTAGCAGGAATTCGTCACAGGGGACATGACCGCCAAGACCGACATTCAATCGCAAGATTGGCTCCCAATACTCCCGCCAATTTCTTCTCGCCGAGGACACGCTCACCTCCCCTCTAGATGTTCCCGGTGGGCCATGGCTTGATCGTCGTGTTCCCAATACGACTGCACATACGGAGCCATTCGGCGTGCTTTGCCCCTATGGTCTCAACCGATTACACTCGACGCTGCACGCCGAGCTCGTCCTTCTCGTCCTCCTCCTCGCCCTCCTCGCCGTCTGTGTCTTCTCTGTGTCTTGCGTCTCGATCCCGCGCCGCGTGGACTGCCGCCCGCTGTACGCAGTACTCAGATCGCTGTCAGGGCGGCGAGAAAGACGAAGGTTCCTGTGTCCGAGTCGAAAGAGCAGCTACATGATGTTAAACTGATGTACTTGCTGTTTGCCAGCTTCCGCAGTCGAGTCGGGCTAGAGTGCGTGGCTCTCTATTCGTAAATATCTCGTGGATTGGCGTCAACCGAGTCAAGACGAGTGCACGGAGAAGTTAATCAGGATGAAGGAGAATCGCCAAGGCCGTATCAAGCTCTCCGTTGTCTCAAAGTCGAAGAAATTGAGGTTCTGGACCTCTGCAGGCAGGCCAGGCGCGCTCCGTACGATCACTTTGAACAGGCCGTTTTGTACAGGCCGTTTTGAAAGATCGTCCGCGCGACGGCGATGTTGACATTGGACGCCAGATCATCAACACAAATCACCGCCGCATCCCTCACCACGAGCCCTTGTTACCCCAACTGAGTAGTGGAACATAGGGAAGATACGCCGACATTTGGTTCTTACGGGTTCAGGCTGTGCTTAGGATGTCTTCGGCCGGTCTGTCGTAGCTTCCGACCCTTGGGTGGAGATGCCGGCACGCTGCAACTGCAATACTCAGCTTAGGCAGGAAAACCACCGCAGCACATAAGAAAGCCAGGCTGCCATAACGTGATAATATATGTAGTGGAACTCCACTACGAAGAGAAGGACCTAGCATCGGAGCCCGAGGATGGGAAAACATCGATCACGTAACGAGCCATCGCCGGACCCACGAGACGCTCAAGAAAGCTGTCACTATGAAGGGAACAAGTGTATTAAAGGTTGACAGATGGTCTTACGGTGTACTAGTCACAGCCTAGAGATGTACATTCTAGACGAGACATGTCAAACATGCGGAGAATGGCGAAATTGTTTGATTGGCAATCAATATGGTGTGGTGTCCTAGCATTTTTGTTGCCTTTAAGACTCTTGGCCCAGAGCACGGCTTATCTCGTTGTGACTCGCTTGACACCAAGCCCTTTTGATAGACATATGCTTCGCTCAGGGCTGTGCCTGCTCCTACAGGGGCTCATATCTATTTTGCCTCACCGATTAATAAGCTATCGTCCCTCGGAAACCATTCGACGTGTTTCGACATTGTGGTGACGGCTGCGAGGCAGTCCCAAAGGAAAAGGCCATTGGGTGCGAGTCCGATAAATTCGGCTGCGCAGGGTTCCTAACACCAAGTACAAGCGAGCCGAATAGAGATGAACCTTCGACATACGGCTGCTCTCGAACCTCCGTACAAACCCTTTCTAGGCCTCCATCCCCTCTGGACCACTAATGCGCGACATGGCTCATGGCTTCTGTGTTCTCCAGCCTGAAAAGTCTAAAAGAAGAAAACGCGGTGCCGTGAACATTGTCGATAGCGTTGAGACTAGACGCCTTAATCCAGGCCAGACAGTGATAGTGATCATTGCGGTACGTAACGACTTGCAATCGCAGGACTGCTTTGCCGCAGACCGAGTACCAATCGTCCGGAAGTAGCGCCTCAGCTTGCCTGGCCAAATCTTTCTGTCTTTCTTTTCCGTTGCTCTCTTTCGTTGCTTATCATCGATGGCATTCTTCCCAGGCTCCATCTTCTTCTCGTTGTCTCCATAGTACACCTGGTGAAAATTAGCAAGATCCTCGAAATATCAGCGTAGTTGCTTACCTGTTCTACGGGCTCCAGCATGGTGAATTCGTCTCGCCGCTGAAAGGCTACTTGGAGACGTTTGACCTTGAGCACCGAGGGCGTGCACGACATCACTATCGCTGAGTTGGACGACACTAATATCGCCGGAGAGCCAGTCGAGGATACCACCTCGCAAGTTCGGCGCTCAGCTGGTCAACAAGAGCCGCACCGTCTAGTTGGAGCAGCTTAAGGATTCGAAGATCGCTTCGTGGATGTAGGAGGCTCAGACACCGGAAGCGGAGGGAAGCGCGAGCAAGAATTGAGCATGTCGGCAAGCAGTGACGGTTGAAAGGAGGATGGATTTCAGAGAGGAAGTTTGCGCTACTGCCGTGCATAGTAGCCTCCAGTTGTCCGTGTCTGGGCTCTCGGGCGGCGGAAGGTCAATCGTGAGAAAGAGGTCACCGATCATATCGTATGCTTGGCTATCTCTGGTCGCAAAACATGCCAAGCCAAGGGTTTGAGGTTGTTCGAGATGTATGATCAGCTGGTTCTAAATCAATGTAGTGTCGCAATTAGAGGAATGCTGGTCGCTTCTTTTGTTAACCTTTGCAGCAGAGAAACGGTTCGTTGAATGAAGCGAAGCTGAGCAGAGAGTCCGGTTTGGGCAGCTGGCATATCGTCTCGCGAGTGGAAGACTCCTTGAAGAAGGCACGTCAATCTCGACCAATTAGGCTTGGCTCCGAGCTAGCCCAGCACTAGTACCAGTTTAGGTCGGCACGGAGACACAATGCCCATTGTTCCATTGGTTCATTGTTTTCGGCCTTATTTAATTACCTCTTCACAAACATAGACGACGACTCTCTAAATTCACGATGGGTCCACAGCGGTCACGAGATTGGAATCTCGCATTTCATCAGGTGGTGCAGAATACTCTCATATCGTGAATCTGGATGTGCAATCCTTGTTTTCGCCGACTCTCTCCTTCCATGGAAGTAATTTGAACTCCATCTAACATATCGCTCCCCTTCGCGCCGCTCTCTCACGAAAAGGCTATGGCAGAGCATATCCGCTTCTACTTCGACGGTCAGATCTTGACCTAAGGCATGATCCAGACTCAACTCAGGAAGCTGCCGTTGGCCTCTGGCGAGGACTGTTCTACCGTCGTGGGTTGGAGATGCCTTTGTCCCAACACACTAGACGAGTGACCACAGATTGACGATACTCACGGGGAGTCTGCCACGAAGGCTTCCGAGGATTCAATGGTTCCTAATGACACTCAAAGAGAGTCTGCCAAGCAGTTCACCACAATGGTCCCTGACGACACGACGGGCACTACGGATGTCACCGAGGTCAACCCATCTCCGGCCCGAACTCGGCGCATCGAAAACCGTCCACAGCTGCTGCTCGGTGCGAGAGACAATGCAGTTCGGCCTCCCGAGTGGCTGGGGGAGCTCTACTTCCTGCCTCCGGTGCCGCGTCAAAAGCCGGCCAGGCAGCCTTCACGGGCGCGCCATCGCCTCGAAGGCTTTTCTCCACGCTATTGTTCACCCAACCCCGGTATCCATGTGTGTCTGCTGGTTTCGGTTGATAGACTTTCGTCGGACGTGGTGGCAGCGGTGGCGGCTGTGGCTGCGTCTTCGCACGGGAGGAGAGTCATGGGGGGCGGGAGCCTCTTCCTAGAGGTCAGGTTAGCTTTGAGTGGCGCGTTGAGGCAAAGAGGAGACGACGAACAGCAGGCGAGACGCTATGAATGCGAACGAAGAGGCTTGCCGCCAGCTTCCATTTGTCGTGGATGGTGCGGAGGAGCAGGCAAGCAGGCTGGACTTTAGGATGCTCGCCGGTTATTCCTGTTCCTGTCAGGTTGGTAGAAATGTTATCCGGCTCGACGTAATGCGATTGAACAGAAAACTTGAAGGGAGGTTGCATGATCTTCTGAACTTTCGGCGAAGTCATTCGTGTATTTTGATGTCGGTGAAGTTGGCACAGGTACACTGGTACCTAAAATTAAATGACGCAAGTGCCGCCAGGCGGCACTGCGGAGCCACATGACAGCTGCGTGCGATATGGAGATGAGTCGAAAGGACTTGATAAGCATGAGCGGACAATCAGTAGCAGACTACTCATATATGGACCGTACGAGTATTAACCACAAGACTTAAGGGAACAGTCGTGATATATGATACACTTGTGTCTGCGGGAATGGGATGACTTCGTACGATCTCGTATGCATGACTTTCAGCAAAGTTCTGCTTGTGATAGAACAGCAGACCGAAGGACTGATGTGACGGCTGCAGTAAAATGCCACATTGGTCCTTTGCCCTATTGCGAAGTGTCATGAGAGGCCTCAAACGAGGAACACAGAAGACTTCCAGATCAGAGACGTACGAAATCTAATGATGCGTCATATTGGGGCCAGTGGTGGATTATAGGCCATTTTAGCAATTTCGTTTTGGGTGTTGGTCCTGTACACCGGAGTAGGAAAGGACACGGTGACGGAGATGACATGAGTATAACGTCTGGAAATGCGAAAGTGGTCTTGGTCCGGATGGGTCTCTCCAATCTCCAACATGCCCATGATACTTGTAGAGAATGAGGTTAGCTTTATCGACAGCTAGACTCGTGTCCTCGGGTTTGACGACAGCAGTGCGGCTGTCTGTCGAGAGTTTGCCTCACCTGTTTCCTGCCTCCGAGTCTTCAGCAATCACAGACATCAGAGAGCGGAGGTTTCGAAGCGTAGAAACAGAACCGGAAATATATGATGCCAGCCGGATCTCCCCATGGTGATGACTCGGCAGAGGACGTTGTTGCTGATAAATATCTGTTGCTCGCTGGTGAGACTGCCATGACATGATCTGGCTTACTTTTTGCTGTGCTTTTTGCTTCGTTTGACTTCCTGAGATCCTGACATTTTCGGCCCGTAATACAGCTCGCTCCTGCCACTTTCAAGCCTTGAGAACACCTGGAAGTGGCGAAGCTGTAATTGGGTCCTCTAACATGATGACGTCAGCAGCACAATGATTCTGCAGGTTCTCACCGCCTTAACCGAGCACAACGCACAAAAGACTGAGTTTTTGAAGTTCAGCATAACAAGCGGCAAATTTCCTGGTCATCTTGACCCGGCCGAACGCCGGCATATCCAAGGTCATTCATCATTCGCTTTGGGTACTCGGTCCCCAATCTCCCCATCTACCTCTTTCGCCATCGTTGTGGCCGTGATCAGCGAGAGCGTTTGGCGCGAAGGTGCCAGACCCTGCTCAGCCGCTCCAACGATGAAAATAAACGAAAGAAAGAGATCGAAATTCAGATATCGCATACCGGCCAACACAAATACCTCTCAACATCGTGCCGGGTGTCGAAAAGCCTGGAAGGTCCGTTACGATGTCGTCAGGTACGATGTGTAACAACAACTATCTTTCAATTCCCAAATTGTTCTTTGCGCACACCACAGCACAGTACTATCCGCATTTCCTCCCTCCTTCTTCCTGTAACATTATATCTTTCCATCCACCACAGTACAAGCTGACAGATACTCTTCTCAGATATGTCACACCTTTTCTTTTTAGGACTGCCCCGCAGCCGTCACCCCAGTCACACCTATGGCCAGTCTCGGCCCGTCCTCTGCAACGACACCCGAGACAGCCTCCTGTTCCCACGCTAATGCCACTACAACACGCCTGCAGTATCACCGAAGCTCCGATGAGCGACATCGCACTATACATACGTATGACCAAGGCCTGCTACCTCTTTGACACCCTTAAGACCGAGGGAGACCGCAAAGATCACGCCCCGACCGTCAAAGGCAGTGGGCGCGTTTGGCCTCGTGTCTCTGGACGAACTGTCAACTCCCCGATTGCGTGTAACAGGCGATACCTGACTTTCAGGCCACTTAGCCAGAACACAATGGAGAAGAGCGACCCTGGACCCGGCTACCGCAGCCGGGATTACATACAGACAGTCCAGACGATCTAGGCACACAATAGACTCTTATGGTGCCGAACGATGCAGCCACAGTCAACGTACCCAGACACCGAGGGAAGAGGGCCGGGGACACACGAGATGCTCGCTAGCCCAGAGGTTGGTGCGATTGCAACTCCGGGGGCTGTGTTCGAGCTTGGGGCTGAAGCCGCCAGGGAAGATGACGGTCATGACCGGCATGACCGTGACCCTCCGTGTCCCACACAGCCTCCGAGGCTGTTAATATCATCTTTCAATTTATTGGTCTTGTGTACTCCTTGGCTGGAGGCCATCAAGTGTTACATCAGTCTTCTACAGCTTGTTGTCTCTCTTTACTTTCCTGCTGGTGCTCCTGTTCCTCCTCTGGTCTTGGCCGACTTCATTGATGTCTGCTCGACTTGCTCTTGGCCGTCCATGAATTGTGGTTCGTTGGAAGCGCAATCATCAACGCAGATGTAATTTCGCGTATTTCCTACACCAGTGTTGGTAGTTGAGGAGGAAGGGAAAGTACTTCCTAATCAAGTTACCTGTCCACGAGGTAGACGGTCAATATGTGTGAACTAAGCGGCCGCTGCAGACCTTGCCACATCTCTCCCCTTGACTCAGTCTTCCCTGTTTGCAGGTACTAGTCAGTGACCAGGCTTGTTCCCCCATGGATTGGTGGTCCATATCTCTTGAGTCAGTCCCTGCATCGCGCTCTCTACCACTAGGCATGCTCACCTGCTGGTTGGACATTTACATCTTCCCTTTCTGAGTCCTAGTCCTACGTTCCTTTCCACTGCTTTTCATCTGCATATCGAACTTCGTGGCTGGCAGGAGCTGGGTGCAATCACGGTGACGCAGACATGAATATCTGGTCTGAGGGTCTGAGACTGGAGGGTACAGCGAGATAGTGAATCGTTCCTTTGGAGGCAAATACATCGAGTGCGAGAACAGTTTGCAGTCACAGTGAAGAACAAACTGTGAAGCCAGCGCGGTCTCCAAACGCTCTTTTATGGGCCCGGTGGCGCCACTACGAAGTGGCTGAGCAGTGTGGCTGGAATTGTCGCCGCCATTTTCCCTCCGATGACGCTTACGTCAGCCATTTCCCTTCTGGGTTGACAGCACGTCATCAGAACCTCAGAAGTCCATCGACAACGCGAGACTCCGAGCTACTCCATCTCGAATTCCACATATGTTTCCTTCTTGCGGCCAGCAGCTGTTACATCTGCCTCCGCCACCTCTACACAATATACTCAGACGAATAAAGCTGGTCAACGTCGACGATTCCATCCGCTCAGCAAACCATCGCTCGTACTCGGCACTTCTGTCCCATTGGCAGCGACTACGACAATACTTGCTGCAACACCGGCGTCGTGAAATAGCACGAATAAGTGGATTATGGTTCTTCTATCAGCGGCAAACCTGGGAAGAAGATTGCTCGAGACCGGTACAATCAGAACACCGCCAAAATACCTCGACAGTCTGCGAACGGTGCAAACAAGGGTCTGACGACGGTTTCGCTCTGTCACTGAGTGCAGGTTTACCCTGCGTAAGGTGACTTCGCCCACTCAAAGCCGGAATAGACGAACATTTGCTAACATTCCGAAGTCTCAACGCAGCTAATAAGAACAGACCGAGGCATAGTCTCTCGAGCACATGAGCGACAATATCCTCTTTATGGAATATCCCGGAATACAAAAGAATCACCGAGTCTTACGACGCAATCGAAACAGAGGCCAGAGGAGCCGAATGATCGAGATTTGAAATAAGACGGAAGATGGAGTGTGCCTATCAGGACGGCCCCGGTGGGTGAAGTCAAGTGGGACGGAATCCAAGTTGGTGTACACAGACAAGACAGGCGAACTCGATCTTGGATTGACATCTTGGATGGTGGAAGATCTCCGGTCAACTACTGCCCGTCGACGCCGACGGCCACTGGCAATGAGCACGCCAACGAGGCGATGTGAGAACAGCGAGAGAACTGTCATCGGGACCGTTATCGGCGACGTGGAAGTGGCACGGGAATCCTCGGCATGCACGAGGAAAGCATGGGGTTGGTTGAGTGTGGCGCGGACAACGACAACATGGCCAAGCGTACCGTGCATACGGTACCTTAGGCGGTCGAGCAGCGGCAGCACCCGGGCTCCCCTTCAACTACATCCTGTTTGTCCTTGTGGCTGTGTGTCTTGCTGCTACCCAGCATGCCCATGATGGCCCCGCCATGCCTGAAGATGTCTTTGCCTCGGCGGTCGAGCTGTGCTCAGCTTCGGTTTCGTCCATCGCCCTCCTGGCAAGGACAAAACACACACGAGCGATTGGGCTTTCGAGAAGCTCGGATAGCGCCTCATCGCTATGCTAGGCACCGCATAGCGCCGCGACGGCCTCTGAAAAACTACATGGGGGAGCTCTGAAGCCGCAATGTCATTGGCAGAGCCTTGATCATGCGGTCTCAGCAATCCCATCTCCGACTCTCAATAGCACTCCTCGGGAAGCCGTAAACCGATGTCCCAGAACACCCAGAGTCATCATATCTCTCAGTGGAAACACGACAAGAAACATGACCACAAACAGGGAACCGGTCCCTGGCAAAGCGAGCAAATCTCTCGGTCGCAGAACGGGATACCAAATGGCTGAAAATTTCGCTAGCGCGCTCGAAGAAGAGCACATCCTATCAACAGCAAAGGCAGTGAGCAAAAGGCGCGGGCCGTCGCTTCCACCAGAAGCCACCGCCACCACGACAATGCCATTGCCGCAACTACCTACGCCCCGAAACTCGCAACGTGGGGCTCAACATATGCTGGTAGTAAAGCCGTGGTAGGATGACGACGAGCTTCAACTCGTCTTGTCAAAAGTACGCGTAGCAGAGCGAAGTGCGACACGCACATCGAGAGATGAGGAGCGGTGGAGAAAGGCCCTTTTGCCTACTTCCAGATCTTATTTCTCATCAAGGACTTATCTCACGCTCAGAAAAGCGACCCTGTCAGTCTACAAACTTTCGAGATGGCGACTCACCACCCAGTTCACGCTCCAAACCGAAGCTCCTTGGTCAAGCCGTCAATCCAGCCCTCGATCAAGCCGTCAACCTAACCATCACCGAGGCCATCCAATGCATCACCAAACCAGTCGCCAAACCCGCTGCGAACGAGTCTTCCAGACGCGAGGCCTTTGAGATGGCGCCGCTAAAACAGCACTCAAGCCGATGAAGCCCAATCGTCAGACGAGGAAAAAGTCGAGTCCCCTGACTCCACCTGGCCACCGCAGGTCAAGCAGCGATTCCAAGCCCGCGAAGAGGAGCTCCGCCGACAGCGAGAACGATGGGCAGCCCACAAAGCCGCGAAGAGTACTCCTCCACGAGATGCCCCTCCACAAGGTGCTCCTCCCGCGAGCCAAGATCGTGTGAGATTCACGACGACGAATCTGCCAGATCACAGGCATCACAGTTGACTGCTTCCAGTCAACGAGCTCCGAGAAAGATCACCAATTATATCTAATGCAGGAAAGGCTTCAAATCGAAGGGCAAGATCTTGAAGCATGTTTACCCGGATATATGCAAGAGTGGCACATCAACTCATTCTTGACACTCCGGCAAAGCGACGAGCCTTTCACCAGGACCCTCGACGCGATATTCATCACCACCCGGGTCGTCACCTTACGTACCTTGCGAGCCGCACTACTACCCTCAATTCCAGCATCAAGTGTACGAGCCAGAGTACTGAAATCCATCATGGCGCAAGCCAGATAACGCAAAACCATCTCGGCAGGAGACTCAGCAGGACCTCCATCAATCACGCCATCAAGACCATCAACCGCGCCAGCCTCATCTCGAAAATCTATCTCGGCAGGACCCCCAGCAGTAGTTTCATCAAGCGCGCCATCAATACCAGAGAGCCCAGTCAACCCGCTCATCACCAGCCCAGCCAGCTCAATCCTACTACGCAGACTTCCTTTCCCATCAAGAATAAATCTGACGCTCAGAAAGGCGAGTCTGCCAGACTACAGATTTTCGAGTTGGCCAGTCCGCCAACGAGGCCCGAAGATCCCGTAGAAATCCATCCCTCGATAAATGGGTGACGGGCATTGGTACAAAGCGGCCACAACGATAATCTCGGCATAGAGGACAGAAGTCAAGTATTACTTCCACGAAAAACCCGCTGCTCTTTCGGTATAGTTGGCATTCCATCAGCATTGCACATCCAACCATACGAATAGAGTTGTGACCACATCAGCCAAACACCCGGCCTTAGCACCGGCTAGTCTAGACCGCCGCTGCGTCCCGCTACAGGCAAGTCGGCCAGGTGTCTCACAGGGAAAGTTTTGACTAGCGAAATGTGTCCGGTGTAGACGTCAGGTACAGCGCATATGGCCCATAGACACATACAGAGAGAATTGCATCCGATCGCAGGACACGCCACACAGGCCGAGGGGCCGTATCTCGGTCAGAGTTTGGAGGACTTCCCGGCGCCAAGCTCAACACTTGTCAGGCACGTTCTCGAATTATCAAGTGCATAACTTTTCGTTTGGATGCATTTGGCTAGCGAGCTCGTTAACGGCTTGAGACGAGTTCCAGCAGGGATCTCGGGTATACCGGTCTGTCAGTGAGGGACACGCATCACCACCTCCCATTCACCGTCCCCGTCGCTATCAGGGTCGAGCCTAGGCGCCAGCTCCCGGAGTCTTGACGCCTATCGGCCGTGCTCACCCGGTTTCTACACCGATGTTCCTTCTCCTTTCAATCCTCTCCTATCAATCATGGAAGCAGAGGGCAGTGTGGCTATTTGTCCGCGTCCCCTAGACGGTAGCTTTGTAGGACCACTCCCTTCCAGTCGTCGTGTTCAAGTCTCGGTTGAGTAGTTGGAGACAAGTTTCATCGAGACTGGTAAAGGCGCCCTCCATTCCTGAGGTGATATATACTGGGCGGACTGACGTGAGCAGCTATCACCCATGGTTGCGGATATGTCTTGCGGAGGACCAGGACAAAAGTGGACTTGGAAAAGGGTTGTTGGTACTCTGTCAGTGTCGAGTATATGCTGATGTCGAGGAGACGGGATTGAGAGAGGAGGACGATGAAGACAAAGAGGTGTATGCCTCGCGGCTGTTAACCCAGTGTCGGTGGTACTTGGGATCAGTGACCAAGTTCGTCGCTTCGATATTGTGACATTTGCCGCCCGATGTCACATCGACCGCGGTGTCGGTGCTTGTGGTACTTGACGAGGCCGAGGCAGCCATAAAGGAAGACGCCCGAGAGTCGGGAGGAAGGCAGGCTGACTGCCCGAACACTCTGGTTCATCACTTGCCACCTGCGAGTGGACTGCCAATACAGCTTTGGCATTAATCTCGTTCCGTAATTCTATTCCTTTCTCTTTCTTCTCTTTTCTCTTTATCTCTTTTCACATATTGCCGCCTTTCGTCCCTTGCAAAAGACAAGTAGACTTCTTAGGAGCCCTCACCTTGGATCCGGTGCTCATTCCCCTCTTCGCTTGTTCAACATGAGTCTTATACGGTCAGATTACCAGAAGTAATAACTCTTCTCAGCTCTAATAGCCCTCTCTCTATCAATCTTAAAAGATGCGGAGATCAATCTGCAGTCACACATTGGGAGAACGCCCCTCTGTTCTTCACGGCTGCCCTAGGCACCATAAATGGCAATGTCCATTTCAGCATTGATGTCAACATTCATCATTCTTTATATCACAGCCAGGTACCAGCGAGTCCTGCCCTTCCAACATGCCCAGATATGCTTCAGTCTCCTGTCCTAAATTGACTAAACGCCTTTGCCTTGTGTCAGCCAACCTCTCGCAATCACATATGCCTGGACAGTGTTTTATCATGCCGCTCTGTTTCACACCTGCGCTTCTGGACCGAATCTCTCAACATCACCGTCAGCAAACCGTCAACTACACTCGACCAAGTTATTCTCTCCCAGGACACATTCTGCCATCCCCAAAAGCCGATTTCGCGAAATGGTTTGGATACGATAGTGGTCAGTCGTACCTCGGCCGTTCATAGAGCTCCAATCATGCAGATCGCCTACCTCAGGCTTCCACAGTCACCGAGTTCTCTCCAACCGCCCGACCAAAACTGTGGCCAAAACAAAATGGATATCTACATCCCTTACGACGCCTTGATAGACAGTCTGCGCGATACAACTCGACATGTTCCACGATTGCAACGTCTGGAACGAGGAAGAATCGGCGAGTTAAAGACATAGTTCGAAACCAAACAAGCCGGGCAGCGACGCCAAAGGACATTTCACTGGCCGGCATTATAGCTTTAACAAGAACATGCCGTACGCTTAACAGAGTGGAGCGCACCGATATCCTGCAGAGCTTCGTTCAAGGGAATCAAGGATTCTTTGCGGCCGAGCCAGGGCTCGGCACTCCTCCTCAAGGTCTGCGACTGAGAAGGAAGAACAACACGGTTCATAAAGGTGCAGAAAGAAGACACAATGTGCTTAAAGCTGTGGTTTATGCTTACGCACGGGTCGTTGTATCTCAAGTGGCTTGGGAAGAGGTGCGAGGCGCGCTTCATGATTCAGAAGACAAGTCTGAATGGACTCTCGCTTATTCCTAACTGCAAGCTTACTTGTATCCGACAACGAATGATCGAGACCTGAGGTCCACAACGAACGGCGACTTGATGATCAGGCAAATGCAGATGCTGATGGGGAGCAGCTGTAGCTATTAAAGACCGGACAGGGCGCCCCAGAGATGAGCAAGAGTGTCCTTGGAGAGAACCTAAACAACAGAGGTCGATGGACCGAGCAGGAAGTGCCACAGCCGACTTGGACAATGACACATGGCATACACAGCAACTAGGCCCCGGCACAACGGCCTTGTTTGGCTACGAGATCCAACTACAAGCAGGAAGAACAGCAGGAGATGATATTCGCTTATCGACTCCCAGCATAGGCGGTGAAGTCGAAAGCACGAGACCGGTCAGCCCGTAAGGAATCGGTGGAAGATATCAACACAATACTTGAACTACGAAAGGGCTTATTGCTTCTGGCCACACACACCAGAGTGACACCTTCAGCCGACGAGCTTGGAAAATCTGCATACGATGGTAGCACAGCTCAGAGCGAACTTGGCATCCGAGCAGAGGACGTGTTCGACATCGCGACTTGGGCACCGAGACGAACTTCATAGTCACTCGAAACAAGACGTACGAACGAATCACATCCATAGTCGTGTTGATCTACACGAAGGCGTCCGATACCCTCGAGGAATGTTGCAACTCGATCCAGAACGATAAGGTGGTTCCCCGAGAGTCTCGGGGAGAAATCGAGGACCGGGCTTGAAGTTCTACATCCGGGCTCGGATCATGTCACGTCCCCGTCGTCGATCGCCCTCCCTTCATTCGCGGAGGTGGGCAAATTCCCATTGCGGGGGAAGCTCTGAATACCATTGTGGCTGAGACCAAGTCTCTGTCGAACACTTGGGCTGAAGAAGATGCAGGTGTGTAATTCGCGTATGTCGACGTAATGACCGCCAACGTGACAAAGGTCAAGCTTGCTAGTCTCCAGGCTCAGGTTACCAACCCCATCAACCCCAGCACATACGTGAAAGCCAGTGAGGGCAGAATCAGGTTATGTTCACGATCCTGGAGTTGAGCACGCCTGCGTTCAACCCAAGCCTAAGGCGAGGGTTAAGGGGAGGAAGAGGAGCTCTAGGTCGCTCACGGACAACAACTCGATCAAGGCCCGGTGGAGTGATAATCAACATGAGAGACCTCAGCGTAACCATGTCTATGAGTATAAGCGTTGTCGACGGCGTTTATGCGCACTTGATCTTCGATAACTCCCTCGACCTGTCCAAAATCTCGACCGTGCTCGACAGCAACTTTGCGACCGGATCTAACGTGGCGACCGGACTTAACGGCCGCGACCGGACTTAACGGCCGCGACCGGACTT
>KV875117.1:0-58651 GCA_001879275.1 Coniochaeta ligniaria NRRL 30616 | reverse complement strand
GCCAGGCTTGGCCGGTGAGGTGGTGCTGGGCTTCCCTGGTACTCGGGAGGCACTGTGCCGTCGCCAAAGGTCGTCCGCACTGGGCGGAGAGCTGGTAAGCTACACCTCTGAGGACCTCTGATAGGGGTGCTGTGGTAAGTTGGTTCCTAAGATAGTCCTCTCTCGTCTCCTCCCCTTGGCCCACGTGCTATACAAGACTGCCTCCCTGATTTGGGTTTTTGGAGGCGTGCCCAAAATATCTAACAGGAAAAAGGTCTGCCGCCAAGCAGTCGTGGACCGAGAACGCACACGACTGCGTCCCTTGCCTGAGGTTTGGTCTTCGTAGGCGTTCCCAAAACATGAGGCCCGAAGCAATGAGCGATCAAGAGCATGGACGACTGCTGCCTCCCTTGCATTAGTCTGGTTTTCGGAGGCGTGCCCAAAACTACCAGCGATCGTCCTTCGGCAAACGGCATAGAGGGATCGAGCCGGTCGAATCTTGTAGTGCGGAGACGGAGCAAGGGCTAGAGGCGAATAGGTAAGCCAGGGGAGAACGCATTCAGGGCTTGCTCCTCGCTGGCTGCGGAGAGTAGTGCTTTGGGGAGAAAATGGAAGACCTATTGGGACAGCATAGCAATTAGCAAAAAGACGAAATATCACAGAGAAAATGCCAACGAGATTACGAGGAACTACATAGCATACCACCAGTCTACCATAGCTCACGCATATTCTGTGTTACTCCTCCTAGTAGAGGTTAACGATACCGCCGAGTAGTTCCCGGTACCATCTCGGCGAAGAATGCGGTGAGCTATGAGAGTTAGTCACGTCGTGTGTTGTGGTAGACACTCTTCATCTAGACTGTGCGCCGTGCCGGTGAGGGAGAAATAATATGGAGAGCGCATACTGGAATAGACCAATTGGACTGTCAAGTAGAGACGCAACTGAGGCATGCTGGCTACTCCTCCAGTGGCAGAGTTCATGCAATCGTAGACGAATGGATGGGCTGTCCAGTTCACGGTGTGTGCTTGTGATGCTCGACATATGAGGACAGTCCCGATAAGTTTATCGAAGGAAGAGAATTGCTAGGCAATGAGGAGTGAAATGCGTGGTCGAGCATGACTGGCAATATACAATTTAGCAGTCGAGAAGCCGGGCACCCAAGTGCGATGCAATCCAGGCTTACCCGAATTGTACGAAGAGAACAGAGTGCTTTGGACCTAACCCTAAGCCTTATGGAGACGACAGCCATGATAGGGACAGGCCAATTGACGAGATGCATTTGAGGCACGATATATAAATTGTTCGGCGACGAAGACGTGCAACCGCGGCCCCATCGGGCTGGATATGGCGTGATGAGTGAGGAGCTTGAGATTGCGGAACCTCCGAAGTACGAGAATGAGAAACTGAGACGATACATGCTGGTGACGCCGAAGCAAATGCAGACGAAGCAATGCAGAGTTAGCGTAGAATCTGGAGGAACTCGCGGTCTGAGCTAGTATGGGTCCCCCTACTAGCCCGGCCTGAGCAAGCCCTTAGGGTTAGGGTAAAACAAATCGCCTGACGTGGTGTGGAATGCTTTCGTTCTGGCAAGACTTGCTAAACTGACTTGAGGCCACAAGAAAGCTAAATCGAGTGTGTGTGGACATTGGCGTAGGCCGCGAAGCTGCTCAGGCTCATGTTGCCGAGATTCAAAGACGGAGTTTAATGGTGAGACACTGAACAGTCATACTTTGCGGGCTGACTGCTGATGTACCTCCGCGTCAACTGGACGGAAGTGACCGGGACCTCTTAGGTCTGGAACTTGGGCAGTGGTTGGGGTGTTACTTAGGGTTCAAAGGCGGGGTACAGTACCTCTAGTGGGTGCCGGGTATGCAGAAAGGACCAACTGCAGGTGCGTCCTACATAAGCCTCTTGCTGATATCGTAGGTACGTGAACGCCGATAAGGTTGCAATTGCTATAACTATGGCTTGAGAAACTAAGGACAGCGTTGCAGCTAATGCTTGTCGGGTGTAGTGCGAGACTTAATGTGGTTTTTGCTTAGCAGTGACGCGACGATGCAGGTCATCCGTTCAAGGGCCAAGCCGGGAATACTTTTGAAGTTTGGATTTTGGACTAATGTATTCACTGGAAAATATCCAATTTCCTTGATTGATTGGCCGTCACCGACTCTGACCCCGCCGGACTATCTGTGTTTCCGGAGCCGCTCTCAAAGGGATGATGCGTTGCTCAAGGGTCACATTTTTTGTGCAGCGCGTCGTAATCAGGATTCTGAGCTCTGGCGGTGTTACCACGCGAGTCCCAATTGATGAGTGGAAACTGTCTGCCCTTGCCCTTCTCGCACATAAAAGTTTCAGCTCGTCAAGCAGCAGTTCGTCTGACAACTCCTGCTACTTCTGCCATCTCTCACCGTCATTGGGATTCATCAATCTTCGATGACACCAAACACTCTTGTCTCAGTGCCGCCTACCCTCCCATCGACCTCAACGACCACAGTCACGTTACGCGTACCCCTTCCCTGTCAGTTTACCTCTCAACCGGCTTCTGATTATGATATCTTTTCCCAGAATCTTCACTGACAGGATTATTTGCAAGTTTCTGCGTATCTACGTTGCCATCGCACCAGCAAATGACCGATACCGACACGTTGCCGGCCAAGTCCTTGCCACCGCCAGGGTACCTTCTACATACGTCGAAGCAGTGCTCGACTCTCGATGCCGTATATCGTGCTTGCAACCCGCTGCCCCAACTACACATCGTCGAGCAGGCAACTCCTCAAACATGCGTCTCCGATCCATATCCCCGACACAGGGCAGATTGGACATGGCATAAGCGTGTTTTGGCTTCATATGATGGATCGAGACACTTTTCTGGAAAGAGGCTAGTGCGCCGCGATACGGTGGCATAGCTGTTCGCTGGGTCGCAGCCGAGGGAAGAACACAGTGAGTACCAGTACTACCTTTCCCGATTTACCTCTGTTTTGCAACATATGTCGTCGTCTCCCCCACACAGTTCCAAATCAAGCCTTGTAATCGTTCGGTTGACTGACTATATCTAAAAGCAGGATGTCGAAGTAGGCATGGTAACGCCGAGACAGCGAGGCCATCTGCCACCGCAAGCGCCACCGACACCGCCCAGCTCCTCGATCAGGATGCCGAGTCCTCCTACCACGTTTGTGTTTGCAGGCTGGCCATTTACAGCGTAACTCGAGGCATAAGGTGACGCAGGAAAGCATCAGCAAGCAAGAGCGTACTCGTTCGGAGGCCTTCATGGTTGGTGTGACAGATACCGGTGTCACATATCACGACGACCTTGAGGCGGCGACCTTGACACGCACAGGAGCACCGCAAAGACCCTGTTCCACCAGACGGCATTGCCCGCTTCATGTCTGAATCTTCCAGGTTGCCGCAGCGTGTGCCCTTGTCGCCTTTCGCCCTCGATAATGCCAGGATAGCGACTGGCCCAAGGCCGAATAATCGAGCTTTTGGGACGGTGTTGGGACCTCCTCCAACAGGACCTAAAGCACCAGCTGCGCAACGGTCTCAATCTGTCACCGAAGGACCGGGATGGGTGCCACCAGCGAACCACGAGCACCGTTACCACCGGTGCCTCACTTGCATTGTCCAATGTCCTTGAGCCCCTCTGCCTTTCGAAATCCTTCGCTGCGTCCACCAACTCCATCGAAGTCCATTCACTACGGTGGGACGGCCTTGGCTCGGAACTCAGAGGGAGCCAGAAACTGATGTACACCGACACACATGCCTCGAGCGTAGCTTGCACACCCAACGCAAACAATGTTGAACAGAGCCAGCCAGCCCTCAAGATCAATCTTCGACAGCAACGACCGACGATTGATCCACCAAACTGAGTCCCTCTCCATCCTCTTCGCCCAGCAATTTGCAGTGCCCTGCCGCTCGCCAAGACAGCTATCGCGGGATGGGAATGCTCCAACAGTCAGCCTCCACATCACGTTAGCGATTGTGCTCTCTCCGTCCCTAGCCGGTGGTTCGACGAAACTATGTCATAGTCTCCTTTCCATCCAAGACCGAGGTGAGGGCTCTCACATCCACCGAGTTTCTATCCGTCATCGCGAACTCGCTTCCCTGCTTTGCTTGGCGCTCTACTCGACCTGGCTTCCACTCGGTCTAGACTAGTGTCTGGTCATAGCTGCAACATCAGATTTCGAGGGGAGGAATGTGTCGGTAGCCAGTGTTACAGTCACATTGGATTCCATCGGTTAGCAATCGACCATATGTTTGTCACAAGAACTGACCAAGCGACTCTTCTTTGTTCGTGTTCCTCATTCTCGCCCTACTTCTGTCAACAACCACGGTCGTATCTGGCACCCACAAATTTGACAATGCGCATTGAACATTTGTCTTCCTCCTGGGGTTAATCCTGGATATCCCTTCGACCTTTCGGTATTAATGCTGTGCACCCAGCTACCCGAGCATTGCGTCGCTTGCCTATGGCCCTTCTGCCTCTCGTTGGTTACCAAGATCTCTTGGATCCAACATCCCTCGTTCCTGCTATTCGTCGCGGATCTCTTGTTTTCGAAACTTTTTACCTAGGCTTCTTTCTCTTCTTCTTTTTCTTTTACGATCTATCTATTGTCAATCCTATCTACTCTCTCAAGTTAACGTTATAAGATGATTATATAATGGCCGCAATTTCACAAATGTGTAGTTCGACTAGATCTGGTAGCTATCCTAATAGTGCTGCTTCTCGATATCATATAACTGAGCTTCTTATTTTACCAACCTGGTTCCAGAGCTCTTCTCCCCTCTTTTCTTTGTTCCAGGTGCTAGTGAAACGCATCCTCACACGGAAGACGGATGGTAGCAAGAAGCAAGATCAGAGCAATCTCCCCTTCCATCATCAACTTGTCGGGTAGCCAACTCTGCCAGCATATACGACACCGCTGACATAGAACGAACAACCGATGCAGCCTTCTCATCGTACCGGGCCGGGTTTCAGAGCACTCTCGGTCCATTGATGCGAGTCAAGCTCAACCTACGTTCGCCAAAACTCAGACAGTCTTCGCCAGAGTCGCCAGGATGCGCGACATCGAGGCTCAACCAACCTCTTCTTCCTCATTCAGGGTCCTCATCCAATGTGTGAGGCTCTCGACCGGTGATGATGTGAGTACCTTTCCCTTCGCAAAATCAAGAGTCTCAGAAAGGTCTAGCAGCTAACCAAAAGTCCCAACAGCGCCAGCAGCCGACAGAACCGACGTTACGAATGTCCACCATCTGCGATCCATGCCTCTTAACTCGGTCTCGCGAGTGGATGCTGCTGGAATGACAAGGAGCTAGACGAACGAGTGGAAGCGCGCCCGAACGACGATCAGCTCTCAGGCCGAGGAAGGATCACACAGCCTGCAGATCGATGGAGATGGACGACAGCATTACAGGTGACAGGCATGCTGCTTGGCTTGCTGGGCACCTCCGCACTACTCGATCCCTCTTGAGTACTATGCACTCTTTTCTAGACAGTCTCATATTGGAATGGATACCGCTTGAAGAGGTTCGTGTCGAAAAACAGGCGAACCTGGGAGTGTTGGTTTGGCTTCGAACTTCCATAGTAAGCTTCATAAAAGATACTCCACTTACTAACGCATGAAGGCCGCTTAAGGTAACAGTTCCAACAGATACCGCAACCGTCGAAGACCGAACCACCAGACTCCCCGGCCTCCGAAGTACAGCGCACACGAGGAATAACCCGCAAATGAGGCAGACCAACGAACTCCGGCAAGGGTTGACTCCCTGAGAGATGCCTCCTTCGAAATACCTCCGAGGAGGCAGAACGACAATGCTCCTTGAAGATGCCTCCTCTCGAGGTGTCTCCCTTTGAGATGCGTCCCCTTGAGATGACTCCTCTCGACACTGCTTCCGTGGAGTTGGCTCCTCTTGAGAGTCTTCCCGGGGAGATGCCTCCTCTCGAGGTGCCTCCTGTCGATACTGCTCCCGGGGAGGTACCTCCGCTTGAGATGCCTTCCAATCGATAAGCCTTCTACTACGTCCCTCGACGCGGAATTCAACTACATCTAGTTCATCACTACTCGTCTCGCAGGCCTTATTTCAGCGAAGGCGCAATTGTATTCTGATCATCAACGCGAGCCAGAGCGTTCAAATCAACCTTTGCTCTGATAGAACTCGTCGTCCTCTCAAAGTCTCTGGCCTCGTATCCTAGGCCTGTATTCCGACCACGGCATCGACTAAGCCATATATGTACCAGGCTGCCTGCACATCGGGAACGCCCCCACCGATAACTCCTCCGCTTGAAGTGTCTGGTCACCGGGGAGGACGATGAGGACTTTGTCTAGACCTCCCTCACCATCACCGTCCAGGAGGGTGAGGGCAGGTGGGGCATCGAGACTGACAGCAACCTTGACAGCAACCTCGACGCGGGAGCCGCGCAGGCTGCCCTCGCTATTTGAGCCATGGTCGTCTTCGTCGTCGTCGTCGTCTTCTTCACCTTCTTCTGCACCGCAACACCACCACTTTCACCTGCTATCTCTACACCATCATATCCTGCTTCGGAGGCTACACCCATCCCTATTGATATTCTATAATCATAACCAGTATTCTTTGTCTTCCTCTTCCTCTTCTGGAGCCTTAGAGGTTACTCGTCGATAACGTAGTCAAGCTAGAGGTCCCGGGCAACACGGCAGCTCGTAGAAAGAGTCGAGAAGAACCGACACAAATGGCCCAAATCGTGTCGCGAAGGTTCTCCCCCGCTTGGTTGGTGTGACTCGGCTAGCGGAGGGGTTATACGAAAGTGTGTATACTTGTACTATCGTCTTGCTGACACTTGAGAACGGAGGAACCCCAAGTCACGATAACTATCAGCTAGGCCGTCATAGTTCGAAGAGACTCTTTAGGTAAACGTTCCTAATAGCCTATGCCCTCGGCTGCAGTATGGACCACACACCAACACCCACACAACCTGCCAATTTGCCAATCTGCCAATCCCAACCCAACACCCCCATCCCCACCTAGGCACCCGACAATACCATACCATCCTCCCCGTTCTCACCACCAGCAGCACGCTTCTTTACCTCAGAACGGCCACCGCCATCACCACCACGCTCCGCATCATCATCCCTCTTCCGCTTGCGACGCAACATCCTCGCCGCCTCGTACGCACGAAACACACCATGGCCGAAGTTATCCAGAGACTTGCCAAACGACGCAAAAGGCCGTATAGACATGTCCCTAAACCGGATGACCATGTCAGAGTCGGCCGTAGGCGTAGCCGCCGGATTCTCAAACTTGTCGAGGAACCGGCACGACACAGCAGCCGAGTAGACGCGCATTCCCATTCCATCATCCGGATCCCAGCTTCGAACCAGGAGATGTACCTTTTTTTTTCTTTTTTGTTAGCGGATACTCGTATCAGCGTCGTTTGGATGATATCACTAATAATAGGTTTATCTCGACGGGGCTGCCTCTGTCTGCTCTCACTTACCGGATAAGCGTCGGGTCCACCTCCGCCCTTGGAAGCGTCACTCCACCTCGCATGCTGCGCTATGGCGATCAGGACGGCGACCAGGTACGGATCCTTGAGGCAGTCCTTGGGCTGGACGGCCTCGAGCTTGATCGCCGCCCGGCCGAGTAGGGGGCGGTCGGTGCGCAAGTGGAAGTGTCTCCGCCGTTGGTTGTAGACGATGTGGGTGTATGCGAAGGCGATGAGAGGCCTGCCGGGGTGAGCAAGGGAGGCGTGTTTTGGTGAGAAGAAGACGGCTTCGACTTTGTCGACTGCGCGGCCGGCGAAGCGGAATGGGATTCGACGGCTGTGTGCACCCGCCCTCCCACGATTAGCGTTTGTCAATCGAGGTTGGATATGGCGTGCGCTGTAATTGTGAGGGTTCTTTGCCTTACCGACATCTGTGGAAGGACTGTGCCGACGTATTAATCATTCTGTGTAGCGCCTCTACCTCATCGCGGCCGACGCCAATGAACTGCCTGGTTTGTTCGTGGAAATAACAGCCCCACGGTGAAGAAGGGTCGATGTGTGCGTCTTGGCCTTCGTCTCCGTGTACCATTAGCCCTGGTCCTGAATGGCTGGTTGGGTTGGCATGGCCGGTGGCTGTTTCATGGCATGGAAAGGTCGAGGTCAGAGCTTGGACTTCGCCATGTGAAGGCGAAAATGTCGGAAGCTGTTGGAGGTCGCCAGCACGGGTCGAGGCCGTGCCGTGAGGAGAGAGGTTGGGGTTATTGTCGACCCCTGGAGCCGTCGTGGGAGCCTCGCGTGCCTTGTGGTCAGAGTCGTGGGAAACAGTATCCGGACGGCCAGCTACGGCAATAGAGTCGTGTTCGTCGACGAAGCTGCAACCGAGCAGCGCTAACTGCCGGTCGGTCCAGCACAGCGTTGGGACAAAGAGCCGCTCTCGCGCATTCTCGCGGAGCAGTTGGTTGATGGATTTCCGTTCTTGACCCATCGCGGCTGACAAGTGTATTGTTGTTTATGTTCAACAAGACGGGGCCCGTCGAGTCGACGTGGCTGTGGCC
This sequence comes from Coniochaeta ligniaria NRRL 30616, assembly GCA_001879275.1. Lineage (NCBI taxonomy): Eukaryota > Fungi > Ascomycota > Sordariomycetes > Coniochaetales > Coniochaetaceae > Coniochaeta > Coniochaeta ligniaria. Next base: position 50,161 of record KV875117.1, on the reverse strand, counting down.
GGGACGGCGTACGGGTCCGGTGTGGGGCCCCACCGGCCCAACCCCGGAGCACGGACTACGGACCACTGAGCATGGACGGCATGAACTACTACTATGTCACAGTAACAAGTGTCAAGTGAATTCACAACGCTCAAGAATACCTTTACAAAGCTAACACAACTGAGCTTCACTGATGTAATTGTAATGCCGGACAAGCACCGAGACCCGACCTGGCTTTGTCGACAAGAGATGTTCTCGTAAACTGGATGACCCCACCCCTGACTCTCTTTGCTCGCAGGCGCGTATGCAGCTGTGAAGCTGGCAGCCGAATGACGAGCTTTCTGCTGCAGACTGCCAAGCCAGAGCGCAACAGCGTTGTTCAGTACTTAAGTACCACGGTCCGATATCCTAACTCAGCCCGGGCCCAGGTCTCTTTGATGTTTTTTGCCTTAGCTGGCCTTGCCCTACCTTGATGAAACTTCTTATCCAGCGGCAGAGACATAAATATGCATCATCGTCATCCTACCCATCACGCGCCCCTTGTCGGTCTTTATCAGTTTGAGTTATCGGAAACGAAGTTACTCAGTCGTGTTCGCTCTTATACGCCGATGGCTCGGGGACGGTGTGTCTTTTCAGCTTCTTGCCTTTAGGCTTAGATTAAGGTTATTGAGGTCCCCGTCCCGTGTATAGGTAGTCGAGTGTCGAAGATCCCTGGTGAAGGCAAGGGTTAGCTAGTATTTGCTTTGTGCAAGGGGAGGAGTAGTGTATCACCGACCTAACCAAGTTCCACTACCTCTCAGGCAATGCTAACCCACCCAGTTGCATCTGCGAATTGTCAGCAGCGACTTGTTAATATTGTTAGTCTCGAGTCCCTTCCATAGATCGTCAGGCGCTCTGTTTCTCCCCTACTTCCGACGTGCTCGCACGAGCCGAACAAGGGCTTTGCCCTCTGAGCTGGCAATAAGAGGGCAAGCCCAAGCCAGTCAAAAACGGGATTTACGTCTCCGGTTTGTCTGCTGACTGTTAGAATTCTGACAGGTTGCGGCTACTCTGCAGAGGCCTGCCTTCAAGATACCACTAGACGATGTGTAAGTGTTAACCATCGTAATTATAACGATGCATGTTTGATCTTCATCTTCTACGAACCTTGGTCATTGTGAAGGTTGACCAAGGAGAACTGCAGGGTGATCTCCATCAGGGACATAGAACGCCAGCACCAAACAGAGCAGCAGCTATCCTTCTATAGCAAACTGCTAAAGAGGGTATGCTAAGCTCCGTCTCTAGCATCTGTGCCCTGAGGCGTCTCCGAGGAGACCACATCTATGCCAATCACCGTCACGGCTAACATCCGTATATCGCAGCTGCTCCCACCAAACCCAATCAGCCCACGCTTAAACTCGTCTCCGCCTCATCAACATCCATATCATCGGCGTCCTCCGTACGAATCTCCCCCGGCGCCTCGCACAGCACCTAATCATGCACGGCAGAAAAGGGTAAGAAGCGTTTGCCGATACGTGCCTCGGTCATCTTTCCGGCCATTAGGACGGTACAGCACCCGCCCACCTGGCATTTCTCCTTTGAAGCTCTGCAGCAACCTGGAATAGCGCCTCCTTCAGCATCTCTCGCGATTTTCGGTCCTTTAGCCGGCGAGTCGTCCACCTCCTACCCACGACACGTACGTCGGAAGGGATGGTTCAGCCTACCCGGAGGCGCAATGTGTTGATGAATCTGTTGTAGTATTCAATCGATACTACCTACACCGAGGAGTGGTGGCGATTGTCAAGCCCCAAGGCGCTCGCTATTTCGCGTTATCGAAATGAAGACAGAAAACACGCTTTCCCTAATTTTGGACGGATAGCTCTGGCTGACTGACTGCGTTTTGCTCTCGTGCGGTTGAAGTGCGACTGAGGTAGGTGGCATCGGCAGCAGGAGATGGAACCAATCTGCCAAAGATCGCCACACCGCCCTGATTGGCACTGATCCGTTGCATGTTGCCCGGTATACTACCACGGCACGAAAAGCAAATATGCAAACATGCTAGGCTGGGGCTCATAGAACCGCGCCACGGCGGCGTACCGTCTCTTCCTTCTTTCCATCTCCAGATACCGTTGTATGCTCTCGGGGACAAGGACATCGGAGACGTAGTGGTAGCTTCGTCGTTGTCACCCCCAAAATGCACGACGCCGCTATCGACGTCGTCAGATTGCTGCAACATGGCTGTGGAACGCCGTGGTAAATACCCGTTGAAGAACTAGAGCCTGAATATGCTAGTGGATAGTGATGTCCCCGAGAGCAAACGCTTGTGCAGACGATGTATCAAGTTATACTCTGCTAGGCTAACTAGGTTTGGGCAAAGACATGTGCGGTGTGTTCCCGAAGCCCGCTGCGTTGTACTCTAATTTCCATGAAATTATGGTCTGACGAAGATTGTATATCGCGAACAGAGAGGAATTGCCATGTCGGTTAGAGTCAGGCCTGTAGGCTACCGAGCGGATGTAGAAGAGAGTAAATAAGAGAGAGTCAAAGAACGGTTAGCAGCTGGGAAAAAGGAGACAGAGAGAAAAGGAAATGTAAGAGGAACTTGCGGGGTTTTAATGCCAGACTGTCACCCACTACACGTAATACCAACACAGCAGCGGCATCTCTAAGCGAATGCAGTCGCAGGGTCTGAAGAACTGGGGCTGCGTGGTCAAGTGCAAGTGGTACCGCTACAGGGAACCACCTTATCTACCTAAGGTGGTACACGATGCCAGACTTGGGATTAGACATACTTATATCTCTCCCTCAGATCCATGTTGACAGTATTTGTACTAGTCACTGACGGGCAAATTGTCCCTCAGATTTTAGCTCCTGACACCACGACGTTAATGCACCACATCCCCGCAAAAGCGATTCCAATCATGTGAAGTGGCTCCAACTGATGTAGTAACATCGTCTAAATATATTTGATTTTTTATGCATCCCTTTCAAACCGCAGTTACGGCGGCGATACGACAACGTCTAGTAATTGTGAGAGGTAGCAACCGACTGCACTGTAACAGCAGTCGGATTGTGGACCCTACAGGTTACCCGAGACTTGATCGGTTGGCCAACGCGTGGATTTCGAGCTCTGTATAGAGACTTGGTGAGTTCGGAGGAAAGCGATCTTCACTTTGGGTCGGAAAGAATAGACGGGGTTTGGCTGGGAATAGATGGGACCGTCCAAACACCTGTAGTAAGGAATAGTTAGCTTCACATGGCTAGCATGTCCTAAATTGCCAGTCTTTGGCGTACCTCGGTCCTTATGGAAGCATGGTTCCAAGTGGCATGCTGTACGACGGATGCCAATGAAGAGACTATAGTGTAACTGCCAAGACGCTATTTCCTAACGATGCCAAGGTATTTGGTGATAATGCTCCGGTGCACAATGGGTGGTATCTCGTGCGCGCTCAGCTGGCCGATCTTCGTGGACAAACATGCTGCTAAGTTGCCGTGATGAGTTTGGCCCTTGGCTGCTCGGATATCTGAACACATGCCGTGACGGGATGCTCCGGATTCGATTCAGCTTCACGCTCTGTGGAGAGCAAGCTGGCAGCTCATGTCGACAGAGTGCCCGCTATTACAACGTGTCAGAGCGCCAATTTACCTCGCAGGGACGACCTCCGATAAGCTTATCTGCGTGAACTGAGGACCAAGTTGGCTTGTGCGCTAGGATCTGCCTGTCGGAGAGGAGTCAGTACGGCAGTTCAAGAAGGTTCATCTCCATTCGGCTCGCTTGCCAATACAAACCTTAAAACCTGCGCAGCCCGATTTTATCGGCTCGCACCTAATAACCTTTTTTTTTTGGGACTGCCTCGCAGCCGACACCCCAGCCGCCGCGGCTACACTTCATGTGGGTCCGTCTACACTCTTTTTTAGTGTAAACCAATCGTCTAAAGACGGAGCAATCTCCGTGTTCCACTTTCCCCACGAGCCCAAGAGCGTCTTTCTCGCGGTATTGGATCGTGGAACGTAAGCCGAGGACTGGAATCTTGCTACGAGATAAGTTAACCCAAAACCCTGTTCCATCGAGCTGATCGTCTCGCATGGGTGTCATCTTCTCCTGCTGCAACAGCTTCTACGCTGATGGCGAATAGCCAAATTCGGGCCGGTATATGAAGCGGGTGATGAAAGATCTACAATCAGACGACTAGACAAACGAGTCTTCAAATGATTAGACGGCTGGACAACTGAGTACTGGCCCGACAGCCAGACATTTCCGGATTAAGATGCTATACGGCGGTCATGAAATACTCGCCGTCAAGCGCTTCATCGGCAGACAATCACTACACTCGGCCCTCCCTCACTTCCTTTAACTTCTCATCCACCTGCCAAGATCATGAGCCCGGCCTCTTCGTCTAGTCGCATAGTCGAAAAACAAGATGAACGACCCAGCCGGTTTCCGTAGGCGTAGCCTGCCCCTCGTAAACTGGCGTCGCCCATCATGACCATCACGAGTCCCAAACCACCCCGCCGTAGAAGACGGAACGTTCGATGGTAGTCGTTCGGTCGACAATCTCAACCCACTTAACCTCAAATCCAGACGCGGCCAGCACCACCAAACACAGAGCAAACTAGCACCCAAGCTGCTCCACAGCTGCAGTGATACTAATCAGGAGGTATATAACGATAGTCGATTAATCACATCACTATCTATACTTCAATTGCACCAATCCCATCACTTCTTCTTTTATGTTTCTGTATTAAAGTCGTATCTCCTCATAGACTTTATCCACGTGCCGTGCCGGAAGAAGGCTTTGGGTGACAGCGACGAGGGCGCGGAACTAGGCGGCTGGCTTGCGGGGTGGTGGACTGTCGTCGAGAGCGGGAGGTAAGCGTTGGAAGTATAGGCTGACGGTGGGAAGCATGTCGTATGCGTAGAGGAGTCACTTGGTGTTAACGTCCGTCACGGAGCAGACGATGGGCTGGAAGGTGTGAAGTGGTGGGGGCGGAGGAGCGCTGGGTCGCGTTGGCGTGGAAATTCGAGGATGGGCGGGGGGGTGCTGTAGACGGGGGCGTGCTCGTGCTCGAGGTGAGAGGGGACGTGCGCTGAAGGGGGGCGAGCCGGAGGATGGCGAATAGGAGGGTGACGAGAATGGCAACAGTAGGTGGCTATGAGGAAGGCAACCGTTGCTGCTGTCTGCGCTAGTCTTGGTCTGTTGGCGGCGTGTTTGGATACGGAGAGTGGTCGTTCTTCGTTATGCTTGCGGGAGTCTCTGTTGTGGTGCTGGCTTCGTGGAGTTGACGGAAGAGCCGAGGTTGTTGCGTGCGTATGTGTATGTCCAGCCACTCGAAACTTGAAAGCTTGCGAGCTTTGGCGGTAGTCGAAGAATTGCGCCGAAAGGGCACACAGCTCCTAGTCGAGCACGGAAGGTTGAAGATTGAAGAAGATTAATTGAGTCAAGAGTCTAGGTGTATTACCTCTCCTCGCAGTCGTCAGCCACCGTCAGATGTCCGACACCTCGCTTCTGTAAAGACAGTAAAGTGTCTTCCTTCGCACTTGCTTTCATCCAAGACGGGAAGGCAATGGATCTTCAGCAACAACATCGAGCATGAGAAGAAGCGAAGAGACGGAAACCCTTCAGCGACAATATGATGCGCCTCTCAGACAGGTGGCCAGGACATTGAAGCACGGGTCGGGGGACTGAGGCGATAGCTACTTGAAGTTACGACTGGGGCTAACGAACAAGTCGGCCCTACTGTGGTGGGGAGCAGTGCGTGAAGGACGGCGGATGCCAAATCAGGCTCGCAGAACGATTGCGTCTGGGCGGAGAGTGTCTATGCCGGCTGTGAACAAGGGGAGTGATGCACGCGTTCGGCTGGGATGCCCTAATATTAAGCTGAGGACGGCGTACTGCCAATGCTGGTAGGCTAACTAACAGGGTCTGCGACGGTAAACCTAATGGGGTAACCACATCGGGGTGAGACGTCGGCCGAAGTAAGCCCGCTTGCTGTTAATGGTAGTGGTTGTGGTGTTGTTACTCGAGAAAAGGTAGATTGAGACAGCTGTCGAACTGGAAACCATGTCGCTGCCTGGTTCGACCTTAATGTGACTAGGCGGAGGGGTGTGGAACAGCCGTGGAAGACGTCCTCATATGGCAGTACATTGGCTTAATGGATATGAACACTTCCTTGGCCGTACGAGATACTGAAATGCTTATATAGCAGTGGTAGAAGTCGTGATAATAGTTGTTGGAGCGCCGTTTTGATTACGAGTTCCGAGTCACTGGCCAACGCCACTGGTATCCTGTCGAATATGTGCAATTGTGTCAATAACCGCCTGGTGTCGGCGGCTCAGAACTGAAGTATCCGACCGCTACGCCCGAGCACGGTGCTTGCCCTCGGACTATCTACAGCAAGCGCCAATACGAGCACCATTGAAGACCAGTATGTTTGTGACGCCCGGGTGGATACCATCCTTGCGCACGGCATCTCCGGTCGTAATCCGCCTTCGGCCGAGGTAGGCCAGCCGGAGATTGAGATTGTCCATAATCTCACGTCTCATTCATAGCAATCACACGCTCCAGACCAGACCCAATGCCCATTCTCAGATGGTCACAGTTGTGTTCAAGTGTAGCTTACTTGTCTCGATCGTAGACTTGACAGCGGAGTGATGATGGGCCGAGCCGTATCATTGCGCTTCGGTGACAGGGGCGCAACTTGGTGGCCGCCGTTTTGCATGAGGCCGGTCATCACATTGAGGTGAAATCGTCCATACTCGTAGCATAGTCGGCCATCGCGAAAGGGCTGGAGCAGAGCCTTCAGAGTAATTTGGAAAGGGGGGGGTTTCACCTGTGATCATATCGCGGAGACGGCCATCGAGGACAGAAACGAGAGAGGCAAGGGACGGGGACTCCCTTGAAGAAACAAGTGCGGCCGATGTAGAGACCTGTGACGGAATTAAGTTCGTCTGTCCCTATCTTTGCGAAGGCATTGGTCGTTGTCGCTTTGACTCAATGTGACTTGGCGGACGGGATGTCGCTCACCGGCGGGAATTTTGATTGGGTGGAAAGTGTCCCAGCCATCCATGACCACCGGAATTTCTCACACCTAAGGACCGGGACAGCGGTGTCGTAAAGACGATAAGATGCTAGAAAGTGTGTTTGTGGTCATATGACTTTGGATGTTTGTTTGAGTTACTTGACGTCAGTTGAGAAGGAATTGGTATATGGAACGGCCGAATGGGGAATATGGCTAGCAACATGTCTCTTTCGGGACCGTCACTCTGGCATCGGCCGTATATTGGATTTGAGAGATCAGTGTCCCGGTATTCGGAAGCAAAATCATTATGACCCTCGCCACTGACTCTTCTGGTTTATCTGCCTCGATCTTCTCGGGAATTAGGTTGATCTTCCTAGTCTCAATTGCAAGGTGACGCCTACGTTGGTTCCTTAGTTTTACAATAATACCACACAAGTCCATGCAAAGACTGAATCGAAGTCGACGTCACTCGAGGTATTCCCTATTAGAGAAGGTGAAAAGACTGTCAGAAGTACGGTGATTGGCCGTTTGGGTAGGCGTTTTAGCTGCTGCTTGGCCAATAAGAAAACAAGAATTCTCTTAGCGTGGAGAGAGTGAAGGTCAAACTGACGAACGGGGAAAATAACTGGAAAGACCCAAATTGAATGGTTGCACTTCGAGTAGACTAGCCGCTGCCCTAAATAGCACCGCGTCCAGCTTGCAACCATGTCGGCAGAAAAAACCACAAAAGCTGAAGATCAAGAGGTAAGTTTTTGTTCGATACTAAGAGAAGATGGATCAACCATTAACCAGAGATTCTTCATGATTGAACAGATGCTCCTACTATCCGAAGAAGAGCGCAAGTGGTACTACTCCGGCCTACCCAGCCGTGCTCGGCTCGTTGCCCGAAGCAATGCCGCCACGATCAAATGGCAGCGACGCGTCGAAGACGAGCATCCGGTCCTGAAGCACCTCGGCCGTGTCGGACAGCACCCCATCGTCGATAAGAGCGAAACGACCTCTCTCGTCCAGGACGTTGTCGCCATCCTCAATGCCAGCCTGAAGGGTTGGAACTGCATCGATGTCCTGCGCCTCGGTTACTCGAGATCTGATCATGAAAACCCCGTCATCCTCTGGATCGGTGTACTCCCGAATTCAACATCGTCCGAGCTCGGTATGAACGTCGTACTCCAGTGCCGTGCTACGCTGGAGCGCCACGGACTCGATGACGTGCAGTGCGAGATCCGTGAGACGGTGGTGCAGCTGGCCGCCTCCTCAACGGCGCGCAACCAGTCTACTGTCAAGAACCTAGATGTGCACGGGGACGAGGTAACTCCAGGTGGATTCCACGTCCCTGGGTTCACCGACACCATCGGACAGTGCGTCGCAATGGAGGACAACCCCACGCGCGAGGCCACCCTGGGCTGTTTTGTCGCCCTTGCCAAGGAGCCGAACACACCATGCGAGAAGTACGCCGTCATCTCGCGACATCTGGTATTCGCCAAAGACGACAACAACAACAATGAGTATCGACATCACAACTCCTCGCGCATGAAACATGTCATCATGCCAGGCGACTGCTTCCTCAAGGAAGCACAAGAGAAGGTTACCGTGGTTATGGAGTGCTGGACTCGGCGTTTGACCCATCTCCTTCAACATCAATCCGTGCCAGGTCAGCAGCGAGACGTCCAGGCGGTCCAATCGGCCAGACAGGAAATCGCCAAATCCAAGAGGTTCCACGACCACCTGGTCTCCATCAGCGAGCCTGAGACCCGCCGCATCGGTTACGTCAAGTACTCCCCTCCCCGCCAAGTCAACGTCCAGACAGGCAACATGCAGGACTTTGCCATCGTCAAACTGAACCAAGACCGGTTCCAAGCGCGCCTCGATGACCTATCCAATATGGTCTACATCGCCGACAAGCCCGGCCTCTGTGCCCTCAACGAGGACCTAGGCTGGAATCCCTACGTCTTCCCGCGTGATATCCCCGTCCTTCGCCTCCAAGGCGTTGTGCCGGTTGCGAACCTGACACCTCCGTGGACAGAGTGCGGTAGGGAGACCTTGATGGGTGAGACGGTCTTGCGCGTCTGCAAGCGGGGTAGGACGACGGGATCGACTTGGGGCGAGGTGAATGAGTTCATGAGCGTGGCGCGGACGGCGGTTAATAGCGAGATGGTCATTTCGCGGCATCTCGCTGTGCTTGGGTTTCACAAGACACCGTTCTCCGATACCGGTGACTCGGGATCGGCCATCTTTACCCCCGACGGGAAGATGGTCGCCATGCTCGACGCCGGTCTGGGAGCTGGAGACGAGGATCCGCTCACTGACGAGGGATTGGTTCAGGACTTAACCTACGGGACTCCTTTGGCTTCGATCCTGGAGGATATCCGTCGTGCCGGATACGCCACCGCTCACCTCTGTTAAGTCTTATAGCATCGTCCACGTCGTTGCCAGGACTTGGGGGGAGGAACGCGCAGGGGGGCATTCTAGGGCAGGGGGATTCCACGTGACAAAGAGCAACGACATGTGTTGCTGAATGGCTTTGGTAACTACTGGTGGGTGGCGGCTATGGGTAATCGGGATCTTAGAAGACGTGGCAATAATGCTAGCTACTGCAGCAAGAGAGACAGGTTGATATAGCATGCTCACCAGCTGGTCTCGCCACATGCTAGATAGAAAGGCAATAGCAGTCGTTTTCTGGAGGCGCACTAGTACTCCTAACATCACTCTTTTCACCCTCAGCGGCTAACACAGGGAACAGCCAACATTGTGGTAGCATTTGTATCCCAGCATGCTTTCCTTCGTACGTTGAAAACTTGCCAGCATCGGCACGTTCTTGCTTATATTAGCTTGGCGTTAGATTACCATGACTGCCTTCAGCACGATCACGTACATGCTCTTTGCATCCTCTAAGCTGCTGTTACTCTGTCTCTGACACGCCACACAACATCCAACCACCCCCGGAACCTTTCCAGATGCGGCCACATCCACATGATATGTTGAAGCAGGTTCAGACCTTCTTCCTCCGGCTTGAATCCTCCACATGTCGACCATCGGTAACACTTGAGATTCGTTTAGCATGGCTAGAAACCAGATCGACGTAGCCAACCGCGTCTATCGACAGGGAGAAACTAACGCTGAAACGCTCGGAACCCAGCATCTTACACTCACCAACTACGTCAGAACCATGACTTCAACCAAACGCGTGCCGTCACAAAATCCATTACCGCCATAGGCGAACTCCAGCCAAGCTTTACGACCACCACCTGCAGTCAACATCCCGGCGCGCAAACCAAACATAATATCTACAAACGACACTAAACCATCAAGCCAGGTCATCCTCCTCATAGTCTCACCCACCCACGACATCTCGTATAGCGAACATAACTGTTTTTCAGAAGCAGCAAGCCAAAGGAGCTGGTTTAGATAGCCATCTGCCGGGGGTTCCGCAGTCCAGCCGGGGGTAGGGAGGAGGAGGTCGTTGGTTCTTGGACGTCGGCCTGTTCGGATAGGAGTAGTTAGTAGACGAACTTGATGGAGAGTGTGCGAGAGTGCACAAGTACCTATGCTGTAGTGTGACATGAAATCTGAAAACGCGAGAGACATGTCGCCGGCAGAGGAGACAGGTTCTGGGGCCGGGGGTCCAGCTAGATTTGGCTGTTCCACTATCATAGAAAGAAGCCTAGCAGCGTACGGTATCCCGTTGGGGATAAGTGACCTGAAGGATGACGCATTACCTCCAAGCGTATCCATAATATTCTTGTGATCAGTCACTCCTCGTAATTGTGGCATGACGAATCGAAGTTCCGTCGGGCAAAATGGCGTGAGCTGGCAAGGCTGCGCTAGCTTTGACGCTGGTTGATAGAGCTACTGCGCTAGGCCGGCTTTGGAATGCTGGCTCCCTGGCCCAATAAGAGGAAGGCGTAGCTTGTAGCCTTGCGCTAAAAGCTTTTGGTGACGCCCAGATGTGACGAACCACTATCGCCTCGCTCCTGTTCCAAGGGTCCGCAACCACTTCCTAGACAACATCTTCGACAAGGTAGTCGAAACATCTACCAACGGTTTTTACAGCACCTCATCCGGCGCATTTGGTATTGGGATGTCAAACGGTGACTTTTTCCTTTCGGCAGCCACTCATTGTCCAACTCATCCAACCGCCCAAAGCTCCTCCAAGACAAACCCTTCTGATACACCGTGATCATCTCCTGCCAAAAAGCAAGAACAAGTGCGCAAGAGGCTCAGTGCTAACAAGCGGAGGAAAAAATGGCCTTGTTCTAGCTATCGCGGTTGAGAACCACGTAGTGGCGACCACCGAAGAATAACGCCGTCCCTTGGATACCTTACACACTCCCAAGTCTTCAAGCACGCCCCCAACAATCATCTCGGGTTCGGCATCAACATCTCTACGGTCGAGACGCTTAGGTGCGAGCTATGGTTTTGCCCAGGAAGGTGACGGCCCATTGATCCCGTCACATTCAGTGGCCAGAGTGTCATCAAGGAGTCACGAGTCGAACCAATGATTGCCGTCTCAAAGCCGGCCGGCCGGCACCAGGGGAAGAGCACGCGCGCGCAGGAGAAGGCTTGTTGATCCCCTGCAACACGGTAGTTGTAAGTGGCTACTTGCTCATTCCATCTCTTGTTCTCGGCCGCAATTCTAACCTCTGACGCCAAGACAGCTTCGGAAGATTCCGACCTTCAACGTCCAACGTTTCTATGGCATCACTCATCAAGCCAGCCCACCCGCTCCGGCCTAGAACGGCATTTTCATCAACCTCAATCCACGAGTCGTGGATGCTCAAAGCCTCCGCAAGCGCTGTGACTGGAACCCTTGCCAACAGGGTTATCGGAGAGGCATTGTCGCCCACCGCGGCTCGCCGGCCATAGATCCTAGCTCGACACTCTCCATGCTCTAGTCCGAGACCGACAGCCTATCCAAAGTCCAGACTTGGCTGGGGTTGGCTTGACATGATCCCACTGGGTTGACAGTCCCGGGACGGTCCCATCTATAGCTGGCGAGCCATGGTGGGCGACAACGCCTCTCAGAGGTCACCCCGCCCACGGCTGCACTACGACAGTACTGAGCGGCTAGGGCCAGACGAGATGGCTTCCTATGCACTGCCAGAGTTACCCCTCTCTCGCATTCGATACCTAGCGTTTTCTTTCTGGGCCCGGTTACCTTTAACCAGCACAAATCCTCCGTACAGGAGACGGATTGGTGGGCTCAGACGACAGTCGACTTGCCTAGCTACACCTGCTGTGCTGGCACCCCGATCGTCGACCGCAGCTGCAGCCAAGACTCAAGATCCAACCGAATGCAATCACCTCCAAGGGCACAATAGTCGCAGCTGGCCTCGATGTCCTTGCCGTGCCGGAGGAGCTCATGTCTGTGGTCGAAGGTTGTGGGTTTTGCCGTGCAATACCCTCGTCTCCACGACGTTAGCGGGACGGTGGCTGGCATTTGGCTGTCGTCTCAGACCTCAGCCAGGCTGTGAACTGACGGTGGACGACTCTTTCTCAAAAAGCAAGTCCTTATTGCAAGGAGAGGAACCCGTCCAATCTCCGCGGAGGGATGTTCCCTATATGGTGGGACACGTACCCGTAGATAGGCGTGTAACCTCGACGCCGTTGACGAAGGGCGCACAAGACCATCCCTCGCGACGGGAGCATGGCAGCGACGCTAACTATCCCGGATGACCCATTCAGGCCATATCCGACGTTTATGACGTTGTGCGAGAGGCTGGCCGCACTAACTAACCCTCCAATCACATGGTGGTCCCAATGGGGAGAAGATTAGGAGATGATTCTCAATACCGCAGTTACAAATCTGTCGGCCATAGGACCTGCTCAGAGTAGAAGGGCGTCCTGAGCCGGATTGAAGGCCAGTCTGGACACACGGATGGCTTTGGGTCAGCAGCAACAAGGTGCCACGCTTCAAATAACACGCACCACACCAAGTGCCTACCACCATGAACGCATCACTGCCCAAGAACGATACAAACTCGTTGGTTCCCAAACGAGAGGTCACAAAGGAATCCTCAGCCGTGATGGATCATAGCTCGGACGAGCACGAGGATATCGAAAACATCAACATCGTCAGGACGAGAGAGTAGTGCAGTTCGAAGTGTTGATGGAGATACCCTGGTGACTGCGCACCCATTTCAACGCTACTTCACCTGTCCGCGTCACTTCCCAAACTCATCCTCGTTTCTCAGAGACGCTCTTTGTCCTCCGACTCTCTATCCTCAGACGGCCAGACGTCCAAACCTTCCCTCTATGCATGTGACGACTGTTCCGCTCAACCTGATGGCGCGGTTTAAGCTATCGTCGAGACAATGTATGCGCCAATGCGGCCACCATTCTCTGGCTTGATCTCGCGCTCCGGGGCCATCTCGGTGTCGCGTTGAGGGAGCTGGCGATACCCGGTCATCTCGGCACGGTCGTTTGGATCGGCTGTCGAGTAGCGTGGAGATGGTGGACAGTTGAGACGCAGCTTTTGCAGCGTCTTGGACCATCAAGACCTTCGTCATATCCATCAAAGAGTCCAACTTCAAGTGAAGCGAAGTAAGAGAGTTATCGAGGTAGTGGATCGTCGACAGGTTGATCCCGAGTATCCTAGGACGTTGACGGGCAGACCTTCCGGCTCGAAATTCTTGCTATTGATCGGGAGGCTTGTGGGTTTACTTCCCAGGCTTTCTAAGACTGTGCGTTTGATGTAAATCGAGATTGGGTGCTGATCTTGATGTAAAACAGATCGGTGAAAGACTAAGGGCGGCGAGGTAGGAAGTCCATGGCGAAGTGGGAAATCGATGTGGGAGACGAGGTCCTAATGAATGGTACGTATTTCAAGGTGCTGACCGTTTGATGGAGCGATTGAATTGGGCTGTGCCGTGAATCGGCCGGATCTGGATCTTGGGTTGACTGTTCGCGTGCCGGGGAATAGAACCTCTCAACCCGCCCTCGCGGTTCCGGCAATGGATAACCCATCTGTCCTGAACGAGGCGACATGGGAGCCCAACACGAACCTCGGATACGCCGCAGGCACAATAAGAGTATGAAACATCTCGCCGAAGCCGATTACCGAGGTCTCGGCGAAGGAAAAGCCGAAAGACATCCTCTCAACCCCCGCCACGATCCGTTAGACTTATCACGCCGATCTCGAGAAGGTTGTTCCCCCAAACACCATAGGTGCGCAGTATTGATAGCACGCTGAATATCCCGCGTGTCTTCGCCTTCGCCCGCTCAAATAACGGCGCGCCTCCCGAATCCGGACGTCCTATAGCGTCCTTCTCAGCTCCTCCGCCAGCCGCGCAAAGAATATGAGCGAACAAAGACATCGAAAGAACGTCATACGATACCTCTAGCAGCCAATAACAACCAGAAAACAGCATCCTTCGAGATTCCGGACGACGACGCCAATGTGTCGGATTCTCCCTCATGACTCGGGCATGTCAAGTATCCAGGTTGATAGACGATTTACAGATGCCTTCCTTTCACCTACGACTCCCGGGCTGTTTCACCTGTTTTCTCATGGCAGCCTATCAGGCAACGTCGTCTCTTAAACTCGCATCTGGTCCATGTGCATGCCTGCAGCATGCTGCTTGTTGGCGGCCCAACTTATCACTGCATCTGTTCACCCAGATGCCGGACAAACCCAATCCGAGCCCACATTCGAACTCCGGAGCCTGGCACGGCCCATGACAGGACATGTTACCTTGGGTGCCAACTGTACGTGCCGACGAGCTCCGACGGCCTTCCAGCAGGGGAGGACACCAGCCCTGGAACTAGCAGCAGCGGTTCCGCGAACTCGAAGAACACGGAAGACCATTAGCGAGGACAGATCCCTTGTCGGTTGTTGGATTGATATGCCCTGCCGGTTCCTTTCAGGCATACGACAGGTGGCGCAAATTGCGAAATCATGATTTTGCTTGTCAGACAATGGGCATGATTCGAGGTGCTTAGTGAACAGCCGTTCAAGCCAAGAGTGTGTTGCCAGTCGTTCGGAGACTGAGTGGTCCATGGAAGAACCTCTAAGTTGCACCTTGACGCCTCACCACCGAACCACCTGAACCTGACGGACTAGGTGGCTAGGTTACCCCCTTTGAGGTGGACTGTTGGAGTACACAGATGGCTGGGTCACCTCAATCGAGGTGACCCTTTTGGATGACCCAGTCCAACGGTCGGCTGGGTCTGGGTGAGCCGGTGGTTGTGTGTCCCAGATACAACGAACACCCCGCGTCGAGCCAACATGACAACAACACTACTCCTCAATTCCACGAATTCACCGCCGATAAGCCGTATGCTGTAAAGGTGTCGGTGGACGCTCCCCGCTCATCATCCCGGGCCAACGGATCAGACTCCCGCCCGTGCGGTTGCCCATGCCGACACAGTCGCGGTGGAATCAGTCTTCGCACCGCTCGCACGCTAGAACAAAGCAGAGGCACGGCGCCTCCTCCAGCCCAAGACTTTAACTTGTCCGCTCAAGCCCAATAATACAGTTGTACCACCTCGACTGACCAAAACTCACCTGACAAACGTCGTGCAATCAACCGTGCCAGAGATCGCGTTGGAGGCGTAGCTTGTTGCCCGCGCGCCGATGGGTCTACGTCCGAAGGTGAAGAGTGTCAGTCCTACCACACGTAGCCAAGGTATACCGGGGAGTGATGGGGTTGAGGTGGGGCTGGAGAATCAACAAGTCAAAGGAGGGGTGTTGAGTAGGGAGCGAATGAGTGTTGGGGGGGTGCCAGAGTTGGGACGGCCCTGTTGTTTCACAAAGACCAGGGAAGCTTGTGACATCCTATAAGAACCAAATGGGTGCCATGGTCCCCTCAGCCATCAATCCGGTGGATGGTCTGCCTGCGCCGCTCAATATGGTGACCGGTGTTACCGACCAGCTCACCAGCGCGGTCGTACATCTCCATCACCATTACACACCTGAGATGCCGACAAACCTGCCACCCCAGCGCGGAGAGTGGGCGGCTGCTGATCAGCAGCACTCCCATCGAAAAGTCCTGGCTGCCAGCGCGGAACGATACTTGGGGGCGCTTTGCCCATGTACGGCCATATGTGACACCAACCTTGACCGTATTCGTGGAGAGCCTGCGACTCTCCGTCTCTCCGTCTCCCAGGTCGTCATCGCCATCAACCACGTTCGCGACGGCGGAACCATGGTCGTCCTGATCCACCGCCCGGAAGCCTGAATCAACTGCCAGCTTCTGTACATGCTACCAGGTTCTCCTCCATCCGTCCCTTCAAGCTCTGCGCCGCCTATAGGATTAAGTCGTCCTTCCACATCGTCGCCATCGAGGTCAAGTCCCACAGCCCCGAGGCTCAGGATTTCCGCAACTGGAAGGGAATTATTTGACCTTGAATATCCAGGGGCCCTTTTCTGCGAAAGGTCTCGTCTTACATGGTCAAACTCCCGACAGGCAGTTCGGACATGGGATGAGCCTTCTTAAACTCTGCCATATGGCTCAATATCTCAGTTTGCGACGACACCTTTCGGCAACCGCATTTTGACTTAGCCGCTTTGCGTAATATTATCAGACAAATCCGCGTCCTTGATCGGAAATCATGACACAAACCTCAGCACTTACCCCCTTGGATGGGACCCCATGCTCATATCTCACTAAATTTACGAAATGTTGACAAAATGTGGTTTCCGAGGTGCTGAGGAGAACGGCTACGTGGAGGTGCACCGCCCTTAGTCAACTTCTTGCTACTATTGTATCGGTCCCGTGGTAGTCTGCGTGGATGCAATGTATCGTCTACGATGCTATCAGGGATGCCTTACGCTACTTGGACTGGTCTGCAGGTTCTACGCCTGCCAAACAAAACCTTTTCTACCCTCTCACATATCAACGATCTCCCAAAACCATTACGTAAGCCTCACCCAAAGCCTCTTAAGCACTCTTCGTCTCTTTCTCCTCCCCAAATTATCCATACAAACATCTTGTTGATTTCCGTGAAGTTTCTTCCGTCTCTTCCCTCGCCCGCATATCAACCAGACCGTCACTCCTCCTCATAGCAAGCTGGAAATGTACCGCCGTAGAAGTCGAAACACACATCTACCACGGCGCCGACGTCAGTCACCCAGCCCGTCCCAACCTCGACACACCCCTCCAGTTCGCCATCTGACGCGGCAATATTGACATGTTCAGACTCCTGCTCGAAGACTACGCCGACGCAAAGGCTCTACGAGCGAATGCTGGTTGCGGATACAGCTTATGGTTGCATAGTTATCGAGCCTTCTCTGAAATGCCACGTGAAACCGACCAGTCGCTCCAGCTGCTTAGTCCTTGTTCTGGCGGTTCATGATATCGTTGCGCGTGGCCAGAGTGAACTGGTACTATACGTGACGCTTACGGCCCAAGTCCTTTGCGACGTGTAGTTGCATCTTCTTCGCCGCGCGCCGACGCTCCAGGGACATGTCCCTGGGGTCGAATGAGGAAGATCCCGGATATACTGCCCATTGGAGGGCTATAGGTGACGGAAGAGGGTTGCCATGATAAGACTTACCTAGTACTACAGCCACTTACGTCTAGGCCTTGGGGCGTCCCAACGCCGCCCAGTCGTGCGTGGCCAGTCTCCTGCCGACGGCGGAGCTGGTTAACCAGGTTATCCACGGCGTTGCGAACTCGACATCCGGCAGCAACCAAAGGAAGGACGACAATAAGAGCGATTGGGGTCATAGTCTGTTCGAAGACAGTGGCCTTATCCACAATAATAAGATCATACTCGAGAAAGTCAAACTTCAAAGAGTTTGTGGACGGTAAGTCCTCGGCATATTCCATATTGTTTGGTGGCTCTCCTTGATGTGGTGGAACGGCGAGCTTCCTGCTCAGAGGCGCCGACAATGTCGAGATGGAGGAGAACGCCTAAAATCCTTGACGCTCTCCGTTAGCGGCAGAGACATGGAAATGGGCAACCCGCAGAACAGCTTGGCCTCCCAGATCACGCAGACAGACGTACAAACGACGATCAGCAAGTCCAGTAACCAAAGCGTATTCAAGACGACACTCGTCACCTACTTCCATCTCTACATTCAGGATAACTGGCTGTTGGAGCTGGTTCAGCATTAGGAGACTCCCGTTTCCGAGATGAATCCTAATTGCGGCAGAGCCACAGACAGTTCGATTGCACTCAGAGTAAATACAATGCGCCAGCGGTCTACTCATCCGAATCCATACATCAACAATGGCGGGTCATGCACCTATGCAACCATCGCCAGTGTGGCTTCGCATTCGAGAACAAGCCATGAAAAAGTGTCAATCAAATCAGGCGAAGCGACATCGGTCAGCTCAATACTCCTTATCCGAGGCCGGGAGACGTCTATATCGTTTTGACGGCAAGGCGCTGCTTTGTATCGGGGACTTGGCTGTTGAGTATTCATAAGGTGCAAAATAACCTCGGTCCTGTAACCTTCCAGAGATCTAGCACCGCCTTCCAAGCAGCGCATCAATTGGGTCTCCAGGTTCCCAGGTCTTCATACCATCATCAACACTGACGCTGTCTCAGCTTCTGGAGGGGTCCCTACCTTGATTAGTGGCCGAATCTTGGTCGGTGAACCAACGCGTTGTGCCGCCCATCCTGTCACCGACAGTGCCCTGGGGAGACATATGTCTTCTAACCTGATCCCGAACCCGTCACTTTCCACCGGTAACTTCATACACATAAGGCTCGACTTGACAATCTGGCCGTTTATACCGGCAGCCGTAAGCTCAAGACCTGAGCATTTGCGTACAAAGGAACCCACGATACGGCCAGGACATGGAAATCCTAATTGACGACAACTACTCCTCGCACGTTGTCGTCATACTGATTCGGAGCCAGATGGATTTGCAGATCCGCTAATCAGCGGCACCCCTCTTCCAGTGACACCCTGTCTCAGTACCTCACTCCAGCCCAGATCAGCAAAAGCATCCTAACGGCCGTATCACGGATCAGCGCAAGTCTCACTGCCGCAAACCAGGTAGCCACTCCCACAACCGCGACTATAGTGTATATGTGTATGTGTATGTATTCCATTAACGTCTATGGGGTCGACCGCCGTTACTAAGAATAGTAGGACCTACCTACTACCTATAAGGTATATAAGATGTATAGGGCTATCTACTTATATTCAATATATAGGAAGATATCTTATATTACTAGGGTATTAAGCTAAAGACTGTTATATACGTAGCTCTATTGAGGGAGTATGGTACTAAGAGAGCTGGTGAAGGTATAGTTATAATATACGGGGTAAGGCTCGTCTATTACTTCCGTTTGAATTGAAATAATTATAGGGTACCTAAGGCGTAGTTATATACGCTAGTAGTAATGGGTCGGGGTAAATTATTATAAAAGAGAAAAGGCTATAAGTATATTATATCTATAGTCCCTTTTTCCCTTAGTTTCGAATACTAAGACTTTTTACGTAATATTAGTATATATGCTTTCGTAGAGGTATTATAGTATAAGAGAGCGGGGTTATAGGTACTTATATCTGTAGCTCCGTTTTCTATACCGTTGAAGGGTTACGTAATATTTTATATACCTTTAGGGTTATAGGTTTTAGCTTGTAGCCTATTTTTCTATACGACTAGAAGGTTACGTAGTAATTCACGTATTCGGTTAGCTTTATTAAGGTATAGGAGTTATAGGTATTTATATTTATAGCTCTTTTCCTTATACTATTAAGGGGTTACGTAATAATTCACGTACTTACTCGATATAAATATCCCTTCCCTACTAAAGCTAAAGGAAAAGCTATCGGTTAATTTCCGAAACTAACGTAGCGTAATAGACCTAAAGAACTCTACCTTATCTACTAAAGCTATCTATTTATCTAAGTGATTCTAGAGCTACTTTCTAAGAACTTTTGCCGGGGAATAGACTTTAAGGTCTACTATATCGTTATTTATAAAGTAAAATATAAGCCTCTACCCTTATACCTTAAGCTTATAGTAGTAAGAAAAGTAATCGAATACTTTTTTATAGCTATAGAAGTAGTTTATCTTATACGTATCTAAGTCGTAAGCGAAACGGTAATAGTACGTTAGGAAATCTCCGTAGCTTATACGTATAACTAAGAAGTAGTATAAGATAACTCTACTTATATAAAATATATAAGATTTAAGGAGTATACTTAGATAATTAGTCTTATATCTAAGGAGCTTATCTATTTAGCTAGCCGTCTAAGTTTACCTTATATTCCGTATTATCTTTTGAGCTATACTATAAACGTATAAGACTATAGGAGGACCTAAGGGTAGGAGTTTCTTAGTACCTCTTTTCGTAACTTCGTCTACTACTTTGTTTCCGGGGATATCGACGTATCCGAGGGTCTAGTTAATAGTAACGTAAGTAAGGTAGTATTCTATAGCAAATTCCGTTGCCAAACGTTTAAAGTCGAAGAAGATAACTTATAAGAAGCTAAATACTATACTTCGTACGTAGTATATAACTACTATATTATTAAGGCATATATATATAGATAGTATAGGTTAGATCGATTAGGTAAGTAAGATTGAACGGGCTAACTCTACCTAGGCGCCTTCGATCTTAGCGTCGAATACTTCTACTTCTCCTAAGGGTTCGGCTATCGTAAATATTATAGATTCTTCTATTATACTAACTACTCCGTAGCCGATTTAACGGTTGGCTTCCTTATTAAAGGTAAGAAAGCCGTCGATATAAATAACGATATCTAAAGGTCTCGCTAAGTTCGTAACTTATATTATAAATTCGATAACTACTTACTCTTTAATAAAGTATAAGGTCTCGGAAGGGTCTATCGTCCTACGTCTATCGATATAGTAAATCGGAGGATTAAACTTAGGCTAAGGGTATTCTAAGAGTATTATATATATCCTTTAAAGCCTTATACTCTAATAGATAAGTTAGCCGGTATAGCGGCCCTTTTATACTATATAGGTTTAAAGCTTAAGTACTAACGAGTAAATATCGTTGAAAGTTCTTAAGTAGATAACTACTCTACTTTTAACGTTCGCTAGTTAAAATCTTACTAATATAATCCCTAATTCTAAATATAAAGCTACTATTAATATCGTACGTTATATTAGAAATATAGCGCGTATAACGTTACGTAAAACCTTATTTATTATATTTATAAAAGACTCGGTCTAAGTACTTATAATAATACCTTATCTTTATAATACGCGGTAAGATATAAGTTTAGTAGTACTAAGATACTATACTTTTACCCCGAATAGTAAGACTTACGTAATATATAAGTTAACTACCTAGTAGACTAAATCTAAAGGGAAACTCTTAACTAAGTTCGCTAGTCGCTAGAAGTAGTTAGCTACTCGGTTAGCTTTCCTAACCTACTTAGTAACGTAGGTCTAAAATCCTAAGCGTCTATCTATCTATATACCGAGCTATTTAGTAGCTAACTCTAAAGGTTATTTCCGTTTTAAGAGAGTAATAATTATCTTAAAGATATTTAAAGTAGGGAAGTACTCTATTGTAATACGTAAGTATATAAAGTATTAGATTTCGGTCTTCGCTATATCGAAGCTAATAACCTCTTAGCGGCCCTACTTAATGATTTCTATTACTACTATTTCGAATACAATTATAGTTTCTTCGAGGATATAGCTTATATAGCTAATCGCTACGTCGTTTATATAGCCGAAGTTATAAGCTAGGAAGCTAAAGAAAAATAGGGAGGCTATATATAATATTAGTAAGATTAGGGATACTAGAGATCCTTATAGTAAACCGTAGAGTAATAGTTCTTATAAAGTAGTAATATCGTTAAGGCGGACTATAGCTATATAGTCGGATATAAAAGAGTAAGTTTAACAGACGAGGAAGTCGAGCTATCCCTACTCCTATAACCGTCTAGTAAGATAGTTAGATATAATAATATCAAAAGCGCCTTAAACGTCTATTATAAGTATAAAGTTAATAAAACCTTTTTCGAATACGTTTTCTATATTATAGATAAAGACGTTAACTAAGTTCGTATCGGAGTATTTAGGAAGCGTACTAAACTACTAGGGGTTAAGTATATTATATACGAATACCGCTTATACTATATAGCGAGTAATTAACTATTCGAGTCCTTTACCGAGGTAAGAGAGAAGGGCGATTAGGCGTTATAATCGAGGGTTTATAAAGTCGATCTTATTAGGTTTTTAGAATATAATAACCTTTATCGTCTTAAAGACTATTAAGTAGTATCTAATAATTAGATAAATATTATAAAAATCCTATACTACTAAGCTAATAGAGTCCTAATACGTAATTAGGGTATATATTTGTATACCGTCTTTACTTAAAGCGGTATTAGTAACTTTAGTCGTAACCTTAGTAGTCTCTATAAGGCTAACCGTCTCAGGTAGTAGGATAATATAGACTAGAACGATAAGTACGTCTTTAAGGATATCGTTTCTTATAAACTTCTAATCGAGAAAAACTTCTCGAAGTACCTTAGCTTTAGCCTTAGTATCTATAACTAGCCGATTATTAATTATAAGTAGTAGGGCTACAAAAGTCTATCTAAGCTAGCTCTACTAGACGATTTTATAGATCTTATTATCGTAAGAGTTAGCGATTATATTCTTCTAATAGTTACGTTTCGTAATTCGGACTATAAATCGGTATTCGTTTTAAGTATCTCGTATATCAAATCCCGCCCTCTTTATATCGTAGAAGTACTATAATACTTTCGTATAATCGTCCGTCTACTATAATACTAATATAAGTCCTAGCTTACGAGTCTTTCCGTAGGCTATTAGGGTATTTATAAGTATATCCGTAAGTATTGTAGCGAAGTCGTTTATCGATTATTCGGTCTATTCGAGTTAGAGGAATATAGGGAGTACTTAGGTTACTAGGCTAACGAATTTTTCCGTTTTATAGCTTAGGAGGTATAAACGTTCTTCGAAGTAAAGCTAAGGGTTACGTATTATTCGGATTTTAGTAAAGAGAACCTAGTAGTTAAAGCCGACGTTTAGGTAAAGGTAGTAGGTGGCCTCTACTATAATAATATTAGTAAAGATAAAGTCTAAGGTATTCCTTCCGTCGTATATAAGTATATTAAGGTCTAAGGTAAAGAGAAGATTATATTCTATAGCCTAATAAGATAAGTCGTTACTAAAGTTATCGTTTAACTTACTAACTTACTAATTAAAGTAAGCTACGTTAAAGTCGCTAACGACGATTATATCTAATCCGAGGGACTAAGTACTAAGATATTATATAAGAGTAAAAGTATATAACTACTAATAAGCGTTAACGATAGTAATTCCGTTAACCTTAACTTAGAGTAAGTCTTTAAAGGGAGCCTATGGGCGTAGTTACTAAGCTAGGGTATTATAGTAGACGTAAGTTATAACTCTAGGCTAAGACTCCTCGTCTTCGCCTTATTCGTTTAGCGGAGCGAATATATTATAGTTAAAGTATATCTAAGTAATTTTTCTCTTATCTTCTATCCGACCTACGGTAAGTTTTTAGATAAATATTATATAGTATTTCTCGATATAAGCTTAGTATAGTACTACGATATAGGCGGCTAGGGACTTTCCGACGTTGATTTAGAAGATACGGAGATCTTTGTTCCTATACCTCCTACTTCTTAGTATTTAAACGAGGGGTAAGTTTTTTAATCGTAGCCCCCTTCGCGTTCGCTAGGATACGGGGGATAAGGATAAGAGTAGTATAAAGTAGAATTTGCTTATCATCTATCTCGACGTCTACGTTAGATTCTTCGACTACGTTAGATTCCTCGATTACGTTAGATTCCTCTTATAAGTTCTTAGTCGAGGAAGTACTATTACTACTAAGTTCTCCTTTACGGGGGCTCGTAGTAGTGGTAGTAGTTACGTCCGAATTCTCTACGTCTGTGATTTATACGGCTAACTAAGCCGCTAAGGCGTCTTAAATAGGGTCTAGGGATTAAGTAAGAACTAGAGGGTTAGTCTAAGAGCTTGTTTGGCTAAAGGCAGCTACTACTAAGTACTTTGCCTTCTATACTACTAAGCTTAGCTTACGTATCTTATTCTATTCCGTTTAGGTTAAGGGGTAGAGTCTACCGTATAACTTCTATAGTCTTACTAGATACGTAGACTCGAAGGCTACGTATAAGCCGAAGTAGTTGACGTACTAAATAAAGTATTTATATAGCCTTAGGTGCTAAGGCTACGCGTAGTAGCTATACTTAGCGGCTCTATCGTAGGATCTCTAGTTGTAGTACTTTCCGTAACTAAGGATATATTATATAAGTCTATCCTTATATTCGATAGATCTAGTCTATCGAGAGGCGCCGAATAGGTATAGTTTAGTAACTTGTTTTTTAAAAGCGACGACGTAGGTAAAGGTATCCGTAGTACTACTCGTAGTAATTTTCTCGGTATATCGTTTCGAGAGTTAGTACTTAATTAGCACTTCGCTTATAAACGTCGTAATCTCTTAGATAATATCGAGGTCGGTAAAAGTAATTCTATCTATATAAGAGAAGCGGAGGATATTTTCGATAATATATTTATACTAGGTTTCGGCTACTTCGACGGTAATCGTATCGAAAGCTCAAATAAGTTTGTATTTTTCGGCGAATAGCTTATCGCAGTATTCTTCATCTTTAGTACCGATAGTAAAGCCTAACTTAACTATTATAACTCGGACGAAGTTTACGGAGATCCCGTAGCGTTCGAGTTCGTAGGTTACTTCGGCCGTAAAGGCCTTTTGCTAAAGGTTACGAGCTCCGAGTCGGATAAATACCCGGAGGTCTTTAGCGTAGTTAAGGGCTATAGGGGTTTTTGGGTAGCTCTAGAAGTTTCTCTTAGGGGCGAGTATAGCCTTAGTATTAGTTTATATACGTAGTTTATCTTATAAGGTACCTCTAGTAGTAACTATAGCGTAAGTATGTAATTCGAAGGCCATAGTAGTAGCTTTATTCTATTATAGCTAAGGCCTATAGTTAGGGGGAAGTTAACCTATAGTTAAGATACTAACTAAGGCTAAGTCTATAGCGCCTATAGCGTCTATAATTAGGCTCTTACCTATAGCTATTTCCGCTGTAGCTAAAACTACTACTACGGTAAAGCTTATAGTAATAAGCCGTTGGAGTAGTAGACGAGCGTATATTTATATCTAAGTCGGTTCGTCGGCGATAAGCAACTTTACTATTTAAGTAAAAGCTTCTATTATCTTCTTAATTAGGGTAGCCTATTTAAGGATAGCGTCGATACCTTAGATTAGTACTAATATACTAGTAGTATTATAGCCCGACGCGTTAGGAAGCTATAGTTTACTTAGGACTACGTTTTCCTTTACGAAGCTAGTATTCTTTATCGCTTCTAAGGATACTTAGCGTCTACGTTTTCTATTATTCGGCGTAGCAAATAGCTCAACTAATACCTTTAGCGGGCTACTATTCAATAGTATTCTAGCCGCTAAGTATAAGTCCTACGCTATTATAGCTATGGTTAATTAGTAGTATTAAACTAAGTATAGTACGAATAGGCTATCTACTAATAGTAGGTATCGCGGAAAAATTTTTCAGGAGGAAGTTGCCGCGACTATAGTAAACACGAGTCTAGCCACTTTGTCGGCCGAGACCTATCACGCCGTCAAGGCACGCCTGGCATCGGGAAGGAGTAGCTCTCTATCTAGTCAGATGGACCTACAGCTCGAAAGCAAGTTCAAATGCGGATGAGCCAGGCGAGATCAGGCAAAACGGCTTACGACTTAGCCAGTCTTCTCGAGCCGACTTTACGTCTTAATCTCGATCAGTATCCCTTTCAGCAGCTAGGCATTGAAATGCCTCACCGGTCTAGACGACAAAATAGGCCTCTCGACCAGAGAAAGAAACTTAAATGAGTTCCGTAATATTTCCGGAGTATTGGCTACCCTGCTATAATTTTCAGCCAGCGTGAACGTAATGCATCCTACCTCGGACTCCATACCACTACCCAGAATTGACAAGCTCAGAACCGCAGGTCTTCCGAAGGGGTTAGAAACAGCCCGCAATGGGCATCCTTGTGCTGGTGAGCAACAGTCATCTCTATCGGTCGGCTTCTAAGGCGCCAACTAGTATCAGTCCTTTCGTCGCTGGTACTCACTCTCGACAACGCCCAGACCCACAGATTAATCACCAACTAGCCCCGGATCTTCCCAACAAAATCGGCAATCCATCTCCTCGGCAGACAAGCCACCGAATTCTTCCAATTCAACAGTCGCTATGGACTGCTAATCAACATGCATCCCATCTCCAGGTCCCTGCACCTTCGCAGCGACATGATCAAGGCTGCTCCCAGAGACTACTCTTGAGAGCTGGTACAATCCAGTATAAACTCCAGGTATCTCTGGGAGCATCTCGGTGCCCGTCCTGCCCTTGGGCAACTTGCGCTGGCAGTCCTTGATAGTGCGAAGATGAAGCCTTCGACGAAGATGGTAATAACGGCGACCTGGTAGGGCACGATGCCAGTGCTATGGAAGCGGACGACAGTGTTGGCACAGTAGGCACCTCTTCTCCCATGTTATGACAAAGCTAACTTTGACCCACGACAACCTCTCGTACGCCTTGCTCACTGTTTCGGCTAGCCACCCAGGATTCCCAAGATGGAAGTGGCTGTGGGTGGCATGCCCAGTGTCTGCCTCTCTTTCGTCCCTGTTGGCCAGTGCGCTCCCAATCCATATCCTCGTTGCATCTTCCAAGACGTCCTTTTACCTCAGACATCTTCATCAGCCTCAAGTAGCGATATTGAAGTATTCGAAGTCAACCCTACGCCTCAACTTCCGGCGGCGTAGTCGCGTCCGCGTTGTTCCACGCCAGGAGCGCCTCGACGGCCAGCACGCTCCCGGCCTCGCAGGCGTACGACAGCGGCGTCCGGCCAATCTTGTTCGAGACTACAGCGAAAATCTCCGCTCCGCGTTACCTTGCAATTTAGATCGCGGCTTGCCCGTGGGCGCCGGCCGGCTCTGCAAAAGCAAACGCTCCAGCTCCAGCTATCGAAAGCGGCTCACACCTAGGGAGTATTCCAAGTTCGATCTGGATCATCTGGGCTCTGTGCGCTGGGCGAACTCCCAACGCTCCCGATTCGGAACGGAGCGTATCCAAAGATCGGGCAACCTTGGAACTGTAGTGATAACGGGAAGACCGAGTAATTGAATAGAGCTACCATCGCGGGGGCAGTTTCGAGCGCCTTGTGGTTGTTGGCGGCCGCTGCTGCTATGGCGTCGTTGGTTGGTGCTGGGTGGGTGGAAGGGAAGGTCTGTTCCATGGATTCCTGCCTAGGGGTTGTTAATACTGCTGGGTTCTCAAGGCTGGGTTGGCGAGGCGCATCCACAATCCTCCACAGTGAACGTGGAGCAGTACTCCAGGACCACTAGACTGGCTGGATTCGTCGGACAGACTATATCTGACGACGTGGGCTTGGAGTGTGAAGCTGTGACAAACACCGGCGAGGAGGTGTTGCTGCCCGCGTTGGGGAGTGATACCGCGCCGCGTCAGTCTGGGGACGGAGCTGATGGGGGAAAAGCGCGTCAATGTTCTCCATGGGCCGGGCAAGTCCCTCCGGAAGGCCCGAACATACTAAGAAACCCTCAACCTCCCTAGGCTCCAAGCTACGGCACCGCGAAATCCGGCATCGGCGTCGCCGGCGTCGGCACGTTCCCCCCGGACCTGTGGACGGGGCGGAGAAGGATCACGATGGGAACGATACGACGTTTCGCAACAAGGCATCCGTCCTAGATATCGCAGTACCAAATAGCCTGCCGAGGAGAAAGAAATGCTCGCATGGCAGGCCGTGAAACAAGTTGAGATAGAGGTTAGGACGTAGGAGAATGGAAAGTGTAAAGGGAGGCGAAGAAGCAGCTCAAGGGGCATCCTCGACAACAACACCGTTGTGATAAGGTTCTGTTCTTGTCCATTGATAGCGGGCATACCCGGAGTAGGAAAAGCCTTACCCGTTAGCTCTGTTTCCAGCTCTTTTCAAGTTCGAGGAGCTTGTGTAAGGTATCTTCAAGTATTTGAGCTCCTCGTGCATAACTGACGTTCTCCAGATAATAAATCACTGCAATCACTCCTCTACGACATCGCGAAATCATCGCTTTCGAGATCGAATGAGCCTCAAGTACACCGTCTCGATTACCCTTCCCAAATCCTTATCTCTAATAGCGCTCCTTACTGAAGATACTTGAAACTTCAACCATGGACAGTGTTACTACTGAGACTGATGGCCTCAGATTCCCAGTAGAGAGGCAGGGATCGCGACCAAGGGTCCCGATCCGACGCTAACTGAATCCCGCCGTAAGGGACGGCCTGGGGGCCGGAACAAGTTGTACAACGGAACAATGGAACAACGGCCAACACCTGTGATAAAGACAGCCACGACTCCAAGCCTACTACAAATGATGCGATGATTTGTAGATATCCTTGTGAGAACTGTGAACCGTGTACTTGTGTTAGATCTGTTCCGGATCGCGAGTCAAGGCACGATGTCAACTGTGGAAGATCAATGCCATTGTATCACCGAGCCAATGAGAACCGAGGCTTTGTGCAGTTTGGGTAGCTTGCCTAGCAGCTTATGGGTTATTTCATGCTGTGCACTGTATCATCGTTGATCACTGGGCACTATCATTGGCCTCGGTGCTAGACCAAAAGACAAAGATCGATTGGAGGTAAACCTCTTTTGGATAACAGAGCCGAAGTACGACTTACTACTGAACCCGACGACTCCAAGAGCTGATATTTACGCCCATCGTCATTTCGGGGGTGACGTCCATGTTGAGGCCCGCATTCTGGATTTGAAGAAGATGCGTAGAAATCACCCAAGTGACACGAAGGAGAAGGAGTGGCTTCTGGGGTGGATGATTTGCACCACGATTAACGCTAAACTGGGAGAAATACTCTAGAAGTCAAACTCATTTTGTGCTGGTTTTATTTTCCGCCCCGACTTCGAAGGGCCAAAATCGGCGAGGTTCAAGACAAGGAAGTATCACGATGGTGGACGGGAGACGGTCGAGCGGTCGAGCACAGGAAAAGTTACGCTCCACAATTATTTAGCCAGAAGCGTAGCAACATGTGGAGCGCCACTTAGCGGGAGATGACTTTGCCAATCTCGCGCTCCACCAGGTGTCCCAAATTTTAGGTGTCAGTCGAATTCTGGAAAGTCGAATTCTGAAAACCTGGCTGCAAAATATTGGGTCCTGCACCAACCATGCGCATTTGGCCAATGCGCCATGATGAAATGCTAATTTGTCGCATTCTTCTCCACCGTCGATAACCTCAAGATCAGCTTGAGCCTTGCATCAAGACCCTTCTTCTTAGTTTCAGTACGACTGACAAGGAAATCCCAGCACAAAATGATGCAGTGTCTATCGTTGAAGGTGGTTCAACCCGAGCCCACGCGGCGGGGATTTGACATGCGCGGTGTGTTCCTCTCACTTGGATTCACCCTTCTTCCCAAACGAACAGTGATCTCTAACGACTACTCTAGGAACCCCACCCACTGTTCCCACAGTCGAACCAAAGTTCTGTCCGACAGCGTGTTACCTCTCCGACGAATACTCCGCATTAGCACGGCAATGATGCCCAGCAGGCCAGGCACGAGGAGCAAAAGAGGACGCCAGGACGCTGCTGCAAAGTATACCCTGATGGGCGATACGTCTACCATAGTCAACAAGCGCGATGGAGGAAGCTGCTGCCGCAGTACTAGCTACCAGGTGTCAATTGGACGTCATCTGCCGCTGCATCATAACGTCCTTGGCACTACACTACATTGACGGCTCTTCAAGCAGAAGAGACGAATCTGACGCTCCATCACGATACACCCACCCGGACGGCCTTATTGTGGCTCAGCGGGTATAGAATAGTGTTTCAGCATCGGCAGCGAACAAGTCCTAGACGACCTCGTTCAGCCCGGTAAGCAAGCTCAGGGCGCAAATGCGTCAGTCACCCGTTCGAGTTAAGTTCTTTCACATCATATTTGTGCTCTGCTGACTTAGTATTAACAGAATCGTACATACTACCTTATCATCCTACATATCACTTCGGCCCATCACGACGGCGATTCCCTTGCAGAGCTCCACCGACAGGCAACCCTTTGTCCTGATCACCATGACTTCAAGTCGTCGCTAAGGTAGGGAAAAGGCACTGGAAGGCACTGGAAGGCACTGGAAGGCGAGACATTGTTAGGACGCATGGAAAAGAAGGAAAATCCCGTAGCATCCACAAGGTTATGCTCTTCCAACATATCCGCAACGGAGGAGTTTGCATTATCACTCTTATAGTGCTATCATTGTTTGCACTCTCGCCTTCACACGGTTTTTCAACCCGTCGATCTCGACGAGGGACATCCGTGGCTTTCGATAAGCTCATGGACGACCAGCGAAGGTGCCGAAGAAGCAAGTATTCCATGAATTGAATATAGCTGACCTTGATACCGACGGATGCATCCGTGCTATCCACGACGAGTTGAGCCATAATACATACAATACATAGTTATATGTACAGCCCTTCCATAATGATGATGTATGCCTTCAAATCCGTATGTGTCTTCTTGTTTGAACGTTCACAACGGGGATCCAGCTCTCGGGCTACGCATAGCAACTTAAGGCAACGAAGTCCGCGCAATTGGGGAATACAGATGACAGCCAGGAGCTACGCGGTCCTTGATGGTACCGCCACTGCGGCTTTAGACGAAACTTGCTCCATGCTAATAA
This sequence comes from Coniochaeta ligniaria NRRL 30616, assembly GCA_001879275.1. NCBI lineage: Eukaryota > Fungi > Ascomycota > Sordariomycetes > Coniochaetales > Coniochaetaceae > Coniochaeta > Coniochaeta ligniaria. Next base: position 19,531 of record KV875117.1, on the reverse strand, counting down.
TACACTGGTTAAACCCACCACCAACATAACAGCACTACTCCCACCGAAAAGCCTCAAATTCCTCGATGCGAATCCGTTGTATTCTTCCCCTCCAACCAACGCGATAGAAATCAACGCCACGCCCTAAACTCCAATGCCGACCATCGAACCGAGGCAACCCGGTGTTGCCACAACTACACGGTGCCCCTGGTCTAAAACGCTTCGATATGTCGTGCGAGTGTGAAACAACGCAAATTCACGAATTGCCCAAACAGTTAGCCCAGCCCCGTGTCTCAGAGGCAGGCACAACTCAAGCAAACCCCCCGCAAAATCAACGAGCAGACCGCATACAGAGGTCAAAGTCCATCAAAGTCGAGGCAAGGTGCCGTGTTATCGTGGTAATAGAAATCGATGTCCTTCGGCCTCTGTCGGTTGCACCTAACTCCTGATGATACATTAGAATGTTGCATGATAAACCAGTGTGGCTATGCATGCCAGATCAAGCACGGTGGGTGGAATGGACACAGACACGATGACAGTAACGATACTGGGGGAGATTAGTGCTACAGAGTATGAAGAGGGGCTACAAATAGTGACGGGCTCTGGTTGGTTGTCCGAAGAGCTCTGTTAGGGATCACGCAGGGTACAGGGACGAGATTACGGAACACACCCCCGTACCGTTCATTTGTTCTTCGATGGGCCGCCGCCGGACTTGGCCTTTGCCTTCTCCTCGGTGGGCTTGGGAACCGCGCTCTTCGCGCGGCGGCGTGCCGGGATGCCTGGGCTATTCAAGCCCTCGAAAGACTTCGATGGTCGCAGGGGGGTGTTTGGACGGTAGAGGGTCGGTGGCTGGTTCTTGGCTGCCTTCTTTGCCGGGGTGTAGTTGGCGATAGGCGTATTGTTATCCGTCTTTGTAGGAATCGCTTTAGTGATGACCTTCTCCCCGAGGGAGTTTGTCCACTTGTCGCCCTTAGAGGTCTTCTTCGTCGAGTCAGACATTGTAGGTGGTATCTGGGCAGGGATTTGCTCTGTTAAAATCAGTTAGCCAAGTTGTTAAGATTAGAGCATGATACCTATCCAAGAGCCTTACTTGTGTCTGTGTTTCTGTGCGCGATACTGGAGCTGTGGTAAAGTGTTCTGGATGATGCACAAACATGAATCGGAAGACTTTGGCTCGAGAGGATTCTTTCTTCTCCTTGAAGGCTCCTTCCGTGAGATCTTCGCGTCCTCGACCGGACCTGCCTTTATGCACACACACACACACACCACAACTTCAGAGCGGCGATGATGACCATCGTTACAGTGGCAATGGGGTCCAGCGCAGCGTTATATTCTGTGCAAGACTTCCAGCTGATACCTACGACGTCTCTGACACGTTACTGCAGTTCGATCACCAATGCCTCCCAAGGTCAGGTTAGAGTCTCTATCTGGATAACAAGGAGATCGGCAAATAGTTATTAGATGTCTCCCTTTACACGTGCTCGATCACGCACTCTGTGCTGTGTGGGGGGCTTTCTTCGAACTTGAGTTTCTTCTCCAATCTACAGCCTTCCATCTACAACCGCAGAGACTCAAGCCTAATACCTTGGCCATGCGATGCATGTACTGGAGGTTGTTTCACTGCATCTCGTTTGGCTTTCATCGGAATCCAGTACAGGTAGGTCGAGGTTCATTGGAGGAAATACTAAAACGCCGGGGACGTGTTCAACTTGAGACGGCCGGACTTGTTCCAAATATCACCATCGGCGACGAGATGCACGGCAAGGACTTAATTCTAGCAGTTGTGCTACATTTCCGAAGCGTAGTGCCGAAGGTTGCCTCTTACGCTTTGGCCTGCATGGTCCGATGAGTGTGTGAGGTGAGTAAGGCGAGTTAGCAACCAAGGTAACCGAGTGGACTCAGCGCCTCGATGACATGATTGGGTTTCCAGTGTCTCCGCAAAATGTGCCTGGGTACCTCTATTTCAATACCGCACAATGCCAAGAGCAGCACAAACCTCAAACATCCTCACCTAAACGAAAGTCTTTGCAAATTACTTCTACATGAACTATCTCGCCGAGCGTGAAACTCTCCACTACTTTTCCTTCTTGAAGCCTCTCAAGAACTTATGGGAGACGGACTACTCAGCCATTTCTGGCATGCAAACCTGCCTTGGAACATGCACTTCTTCCACACCAACGAACCACGTCACCACTTGCCGCAGAACAGGTCACCAGCACCACAGGGAGTAAGTGAATCCAGTCTCGACCAAGCTGATGTCTATCAGGTTCGACTGAAGGCTGACATTAACCAGGACTGTCCAAGAGTGACATATTTGCGCCCACTCAATGCCCACCCGTCCGACAAAATGCAGAGCTTGGCAGAGAGCTACGGAAGTCTCGCAGAAACTGGCAAGGCGGTTGCTTGGAGCTGCGAGGCTTTTGTAGCACCACATCCATTTCAATCGGTCAGTCACGGACGCAAGCTTGGTTCTTCTCTTCGGCTTCCTAACCATCCCAAATCCCCTTGAGATCGTCGCTGATTGGCTGCCAAGTGTCATAGGGCGTCGATGTCCTATCACATCAAGAACCCAACTCCACGGGCAGCCAGTGCCCTGCTGTACCCTAGACCCGGCACTTCGGCAGCACCCACACCCTCGATCGACGCTGACGAAGACGCTGCACACACCACAATTGCAACCCCTCTGGCCCCAGCGGTCAATACGAGAGACAGACCACATTCTGATCACAAGCCTAGACAGAGCAGGTGCGCAAGAGGCTTCAGAGCCAACAAGTGGCGGACAAGGAACGGCACTGTTCTGCCCGGTCGAGTGCGCAAGAGGCTCTGGTGCCAACAAGCGGAGGAGAGATGGCACTGGTCGGTTGCAAGCCCGATTTCCAAGCAATTCCGAAACCGACTTGTGAAAGCCGACTCTATCCGGGCCCTACGAGAAGATCAATATCTCGATCTCGTCAGGAAGCAGAGTGCAGCCACCAAAGCTTTCAACTACCTTGTCTCGACAGCTAAGAAGGACTTCAGCACCCTTGCCGGCTAACCCAAAAAGTTTCACTGACCAGCCCAACCTTTGATGCGCCAAGCACAACTACACCTGTCCCTGGATCCCTCAAGCCGCTCGCGACGCCATTTCCACCTTGTCTTGCATGCGAATGGGCTGTTAGAGACCAATGGTGACGCCAAGCCCAGCGACAAGCCCTACGAGGGCATCTTCGACGTTGAGAATGGCGCGATGGGTTCAAGTCTGGCGTCATGATCGGCGGCAAGGCCCCACAAACGGTCAAGGGTAGGAAGCCGGGAGCCAGGTACTCAATGGATGCTTTGCCCAGACAAGGCGCAACGAACAAGTAATACAGAGTCTGTCTCCATTGGATCTCGACAGGGATCCGGCCCAGAGGAGAGTGTTTACAAAGTACTTGAGATCTGTATCAACACAGCACGCTCTAGCAACGTGTACGGCCCTTTTCATACGCATCTTGCGCTCCTTTTGATGGTCGAACCACCTCATTTCTCCAACCCCATGCCACCGTGACTAGGTAAAGGGCCTATTACGCAAAGCGACAGCAGAACTGCGAACCCTGACAGATCTGCTGGACCAAGGACACCACTCGGGATACAGCAACAATCAGATGGACGGAATGGTAGCCACTCGTGCCCTTGTCAATCTTCCACCCAGCTCTCTCCACGGAATGCGTTTGCAGGTCCATTTCCCCCTCAGCCTGGTACACTTGTCTTGGAAGCAGAACCGCAAGCGTCTCCAAGAGAGGCAAACACGCCGAGGCTCAAGGAAGCGGACAACCAGAGGGTTCCAAGCAGAAGTCTGCCAACAAGATCCCGGTATTGGCGAGGAGGGACCCCAACGATCGAGTGGCTCCGAAGAAGCGAAAATGGAAGCCTATGCCGCAGTCCGTGGATGCAAGGGCCAAGAAGCGGAAGACCAAGTCCGGACAAGTCCCTACCACCGAGGCGATTTTGAACAACTTCCAGCACCAGGTTACTATGACTGGGTAGAAGACTCGGGCCGTGACTCACCTTACGTGGGAAGAATGACATTCGGGGCCTCGTCAATCTCTGCTGGATGTGCCGTTGAGACTTGTTGATACACTCCTTGATCAATCCTTGAATGCTACTTGGACCATTCACCGCCTCTTTGCTCAAAGGCCAAAGTCGTGTGTCATTTGAAGTTCATCCTCTGTGCCGTGCCTAGCTTGTGTATTTGAGCGGTGCTGCCACGGCATCCAGAACCGCGTCATAGATGCAGGAATATGTTGCTCTTGCTGACAGCTATTGGTAGTTCCATTTGCTAACCTCCCCCAAACATATCTACTACCTCTGCTACCTTCCACTCACCCACCTTTGACCCGGTGGGGAAGTCAAACCTCGCAATCTCCTACATCGTATGATCGTAGCGTCTCTGTTCTTCACTGGAGTCTGTCATTTCATCGAGCCCGGCCACCTCGCTCACCGTGGTAGTCGAGGAGCAGAACGAGGAACGTGCCGCAGCGACGCACGGCATAGGGAGGCCAGCCAAGATATGTCCGGCTCGGGCTTCACCCACCAGGGCTCACCGCATTGGAGGGCTGAATACTTAGGATGACAAGTCGAATGACCAGACGTAATACTGACGAGCTGCATCTGTCTCAAGCGCTCCATCACATGTGCCTGGGCAACATCAACCCACCCAAAGCTCACAAGAGTACCACCTGTACCGTCGAAGAAGCTGTTGCTCTTTGCTGGTACTCGAGAGCGGCCACAACCCGTCCCTGGGCAGGGGTGCAAGGCTGTTAACTTGTTGCCGTCGAAGTGGCTGAGGGGGGATGCGTGTCCAGGTTTAGAAAGGAGAGTGTGAAGGCAAAAGCTTAAACGAGTCTGGCACAGTCAAGGAGAAGACGAAAATGCCTAATCTTGCCGCCAAGGAACCTGGGGGCGAGAGAGGGGAACATAGGACGGAAGCCCGTCTAGGACGAGGAGACCGGGAAATGGGTGTCATATGTCTTGAGGAAGAAAGCCAATTGGCTGTAGTAGAGTGGGTGACGAGAGGACGTTGTCACAAGGCGGTTGAGACACGAGAGACAGGAAGATGCAAACAGTGAAGAGCTTTTTGATAAGGAAGTAGGAGCTCGGTGTTTTCCAACGAATGTCGTGGACTAGTAGTTTTCTAGTGCTGTTGTAACAGATTTGTTCAGTGACGCTAGCTATGCCTTAGACTGTTTGTGGTAGATAGAGCAAAGTAGGATCATCGCAAGCGAGAGATGGTAGAAAGATTCACCAGTGGAGATCGAGTTCTGGGACAGGATAGCTGTTTTTGTGTGGTTTTGAAGAAGCAGCTGAAGCGGCCGTTTGAGGAGAAGATGCCATTGTGAAGAGGTGAGTAGACTCGCAGTAAGATTATCGTTGAGAAGGAGGGGCGGATAACACAGTTGTTGGGAGCTTCACATAGACAGTATTAGCACACCTCACGTAACAAATATACCCCAGTTATTGCTGCTCAGAGAGTTGAGCACTTTCCAAAACGAGAGTTCGCAGTTCGGCGTAGCAGTAATCGTCTTGTCTGCTCGATAACGACGGAGATGTGTTCGCCACAGACACGAAATGGTCTTCGGAGGGCGGGCTCCGACAACTGAACGTAGTGTTAAGATGGTGAACCGGGAGAAGAGTATCGGCCGTACACACAACCGGCTTGAGAAGTAGTCGGCCTCCAGGTGGTTGGTAGCAGTGAACCCAACCCGTGGGGGCAGCTGCGCAGTTGGCAGCAACGTCAAGCACAAGAGCCGCGACAGTATCCGTGTCTTGCTGCCAGTGTCACCGGTACAGACAGCAGTGGCAAAGCTGTGGTAGCCCAAGGACGATGTTATGCGTGGTGGCAAGACGACTCGTGCTTTGTGCTGCCGTCACGCCGCGCCGCTGTTCAGATTGCGCTATGCTTGTGCCGGCTGCTGTCATTGCCTGCTTTGATGATATGCCAACTTGGTCTGTTGTCTTTGACTGCTAGAGTCGTCGAACTGAGCCTCTGCGCCTCTGCTGGGGGTGGACTGGGAAGACTGAGGAAGATGCGTGTCAGTAGGGGCTTCTTGGTAGAAGAAGTTGGGAACTTGCGTACCTTTCTGTCAGGTGGTAACAGTTTAAATAAGCGCCTCATCTCTGCCCGCACTCCTTAAGCTGCCCCATCTGGAGAATTGGTCGAGGCGGTGTGGTCTGGAGTCGAGGATGTTTCTGGCGTGAATCGAATCCTGAGACGTTCTCAGGATGGGTGTGGCTTGGTGTGGCTTGGTGTGGCTTGATTTGTCGCGTAATATTGTGTGTGGCTGTGCATCGCAAAGTCACTTCGTACCTGCTGCGACCCACGTGTGGCCAACCCTCGCACTAGCCTGCGCACAGATCTGGGCAAAGGCAATTCCTGCAGATTGACTTTCCTTCTCTCCTCTCTCCAGACACATCACCAATCTGATGTTACTCTACTTGATCTACACTGCTCCAGCATCACCTGGTCCTCACAAGGACACCCAGCATCATCAAGTACGGGTCCTCCAGTATTATCAACATAGATAAACGTCCAAAGATCGACGAGCATCCTTCTCAGCCATTCATCATCATCTATCTGATATGTGCATCCGATATATGTATGTACCCCTGGAACTGGCCATGCTCTCGGCCAGACTTTGGGTCAGACATGATGATAGCAGGGTTATCGGTGCTGGTTGTGGCGCGCGGCTTGCTCGGCTTGTCCGGGCACTCGTGCGGCCTTCGGCCTTCATCGGCACCCCAGTTCAATATGGGCATTCTCTCAGCACCAGTCTCTGAGTAGCCTGCCTCTACTTCGTGCTGCTGCTCATCGTATCGTGGAAATATTCGTACGTAGGAGAAAGCCCTACCCTTGGTTACCAATTGGCTACTGTGCTGGATATCATGACTAACGCGAATACGACGGGCGTCAGTTGCTACACCGTCAAAACGAGTACAGTCGAAGATATCCTCTCAGACCAAGACTTCCGGCAGCTGTCAAGATCAACGCAATGGCGAATCATATCAAGGGAAGATAGCTAAGGTTCGGCAATTTCAAGGTAACCCTTAACTTCGGCGCACTTTGCTCCTGTCACGATCCTGACGCGTCACCTTTCAAGCAGCTATTTCGCCAGGGCTCCAAGCACCTCTTGACTTCTGATCCTCAAGAACCTCCTTGCACACAAGTTCTCCCACTTTACTTCAGTTTTCAGGTCGTCGACTACTTCGAAAATCATTCTTTCCACCACTGCCCTTGTTGGGTAATTCCCTCCATTCCCATCGCGCTCTTCCGAATGGTTCGAGATGGCAACCCTCAATCCGTATCTCGCCTACAAGCGTGATACAAGCCATCTCGTGTACTGGCTCATCAGGACCTCTAACGTCATCATCGCTACATCTCCACATCTCTCCGACGAATTCGCTGCGCCCAGAAGTGTCAACACAGATGGCCGCATTACCGTCGCGGAAATCGTTTCGCTCTCGAAGCTCATCGCCAAGCATGTCAAACCCAGCCCGCAAGCCATTCTTAGCTTGTTCAAAGCAGTGCTAGCTGCTCGGACGTCCATGTTCGAGGCCTTCAATGAGCTCGCTAGCAGCAAACCCGACCCGGAGATGGAGCGGAGCAATGCCTCGCATAAACATTTCATCGATGCCCTGTCCGAGTCTTTTCAAGCTCTCGCAGAAGCCGGATCTGATGGAGAACAGCCGACGGATTCGACTTCTTCGGATGTCGTCCAGAATCAAGACGACCTCGACAAGATCCTCCTCGCCAATCGCTTTGCAGCACTCAGCGTGGAAGCCGGCGCAGATGAGCAGAATCAAGAGCAAAGCGACAACGAGTCGACAGAGGACCCCAGACCTAGCCAGGCTCAGCGCAGTCGGAAGCAGAAACGGCCATCGACTAGAGGCAGAAAAGGCAAAGCGGGAAAGTCCAAGAAGAAGAACCTTCCATCGGCAGCCTCAGCGAACCAGGACCTGAAGGATGTCCCCATAGAAAGCTACCGCATCCTTCAAGACAAAGACGGCATCACCACCGAATACTACATGGCTGTTCGAGCCCTTGCCTATGAGTGGGCGGATATTCGAGCATATCTGCAAGAAGTCTGGCGCGAGACCATGTACGGCGGTATCAACATTGCCGTTCCAGGAGCTCTGTTGAAGATGGCAGTCAACATTGTCCAGCGCTCAGCTGCCGGCATGTTTGTCGACTACCCCGGACAAGACTCGTTCGAGCTCGTCATCAACACCTTTACCCGTGGGAAGTTGGACGAGACAGACTACGTGCGGGAAACCCTTGGTTACTTCCATCCTAGCGGCCTTCATTTTCTCGAGGGTGATGTCGATGCCCGAGAGCAGCTCATGACGTATAGTTATCGCGATCTCATCGACTTCGTTACAGATTTCCAGAAATCACGGAGTGGCAAGCCTACGAAACGCATGATGAAAGAGATCGGAAAGTGGGATCCGGACTTCAACCTTCGTCAAGCTAGCGAGGATGAGATACTACAGTGGCGGCGTTGCTACACCATCAACTGGCTGTTTGATCTTGTCAACACCTACTCTTCCTTCGTCCTTCAGCGCAGGCACAAAGAAGGAAACATGAAGTCTCTGGACCTCACAGATTGGACACTCTCTAGCATCCCGACTAAGGACCGCTGCTTTCCCGGACTCGACGACTTCGCCGGATTTGTCACACATCTTGCCATGCAAAAGCAGACCTCGAAGGTCAGCCATATGATTCTGCCACATCACGTGTTTCAACTACAGTGCATGGTCGACTCGTTCACCGTCTCTCGGCGATGGTCCGTAAGTCCAGTGTATGGTCATGTCCTCAGGACACCACCTGTTCAGTTTCAACCTCAAGGCGACATTCTCCAGTTCCTCAACACGGAGTGCCCAAGTCATCATCGCCCAGGCATCATTCAGGGCATCGATAGCCTTGTGGACGGTTTGAAACACGAAGAAAGGCTCCGAAGGAGCAGCGGTCGATTCAAAGCATGCCAGTCCCTTCTTCAAAACCTGAGTAGTGAGTTGACGCGCACCCTGGGAACGTCGAAAGGACTTCACGGCGTCAATGCTCCCGTCTCGGCGTTATCCTCAACTCGTGCAGATGGACTCTGGGAGTATTCACCTTCTCTCTGCGGCGTGGGCCTGATGGAAGCGCTCATCGACACATTTCGTTGCCTCTCTGTGGTTTTAGAAGACCTGCCGGAGGCGTTGATGCTGTTGCACCTGCACCACATGCTCACTGACATTCGTCATCTACCGCTGACGCTACCGCCTTTCAAGAACATCTATTTTGGTATCTGCCACGTTTTCAGAACTTCAATTTTTGTACGCGCCGTGCCAACAACTATGCCAGAGGAATTTCGCCGAAGTATATGCCCTGGCAAAGAAGTACCTTACTCGTCGGACTTTGCCGGCTCTCTCAAGACAAGACTTGCTAGACCACGGCCAAGCAAACGCTACCCAAGTACACTCGACGATATATTTGAGTGGGAGACGAACTACTTTTTCAGCCTCAAATCGTACCTGATGGCATGTCAGACGGCTGGCTGGAACCCCGATCGTGTTGAGTCGCACGATATCCCGACTGATTCGGCCCTGAACGGTTGCCGACTCTATGAGACCAAACGCTTCACTGACCCATTGACGGGGAGAGTACGCATGGAGGAGACTGATCTAGTCCGGCGCATGAAGACTGAGCTTGGCCACAGTGACGAAACTATCGCATCGTTCCAGCCGTTTCGAACCGACCAGCCCCTAACAATTGCGGATCTGCCCAGGGAGGCCCGAGAGGAATTGCAGCAGCAAACAAACGGCGTGACCCCCAGCATGAAGCATCATCGCAGTATGACGGGTCGGCTTCTTCTCGACCAAATGCGACGCGATCTTGAGTATGATGTGTGCGGCAAGCACCCCTTGTCAGGCATAAACTGGGCTGTGTTTATGCTTGATGTCCTCGTGGCCTTCAGGGAGATCGAAGCCGAGTTGAGTAGGGTACGGAATCCTCTCTACGTCCACGTGTACGAGAAAGATCCGGTGTGGCGGAACAACAAGAGATACGGCCTGGTGTATCTTGCCCTTCAACTGAAAGACGCAAGCTCTCTCAGGATCATGGCACAGGTGTTGCGGAAGAGCTCGTCCTCAACGCGCCACAGCTACTGGGATCTGAACTTGGCCAGCCATGAAGAGGACGAGGCGAGGATAGCAAAGACGCGGGATGATGAATGCAGCGTCATGTAACTAAGAAACACCGCTCATGGATATTAGGCACTCCATAGGTTACTACTCTCCACGATTCTAGAATGACAATCACGCAAATGCTTCGAACAAGGTTCGAAATTACTTATGCACAATATATGTACATATTGAAGCGTCGTTCATCTTCCAATCTCATCTAACCCATTGTACAAACGGGTCTGAATGATGGCTAATAGCGCGGCCTCAACCGTCGATAACCAGATCACATTTTAACATACACGCGCGGGCATCAGCCTAATCAAGCAGGGGCCAGCCGTCTCGCTGTCGTAAAAGCTCAACCACAGGATCTGAAGCCTGTACCTGCCGGTCTGCCCTTGAACGAAATGATAGCCCCGAAGTCGTCTGGTCTCTTCGGCTTCGTCGCCTCTGCCGCATTCGCTTTGGCCCCTCCCCGGGTCGCTAGGAGTCCGCGACTCCTGCAACCATAACAATTGCTTTCGTGCGGTCATAGCCAGCAATGCGAGGCCCTACCCGGTGTCCGTAAGCTAAGACTACGTGTCGTTCTTGCGGTGAATCGTGACTTCTTATCCTTCAGACGCCTCGACGACCAGGTGCAAAAAGATTGAAATCGCGAGTTACGAGGTGACTCCAATCAGAAACTCGAGCGCTGACAGTGACTGACGCAGAGGTGTGCTCTTCTCGGATTTGTGGCTGATGTGGACACTCTGGGTATCCATCCTCTCCATTCTCTCCATCAAAGCATCTCTCTTCGCCTGGAGTAAGGCAACGAACTCTTGATCTTATCAAATGAATTCCGAGCCTCTCAGCCCGCAGTTGGGAGAGTGACGTGGAAATGTGTTTGCCCGTCAAACTTCTTGCTGGGTTGTGCAGACGAATTTGACTGCTTCATTGGGTGGCAAGTGGCTCACCCGTAGCTAAGTGTAGGATATATGACAGACAGCAAATGACTCGAAGCCCACTAGCAGCTTTCCCTCCCAGAATAACCGGAATCATCCACTAGAGACTCTGCCAGGACACCCGAGCATCATACGGAAGCATATCGACAGAGCCTAGTCCTCTTGGACTCCTCGTGAATCTCTCCTGTCGCAGCATTACCATCACCCCTTCTACTCCTTGCACACCCAATGCCATCCCCGCCCACCGTATCTAATCCAACATCTGAAATCCCGAAATGGCCTGTACCCTGTTCACCGCCCCCAGCACGAACAACGAAACCCTGCGATACCTCGAGCAGCGATGTTCCAGCCCCGCAGACAGGTTGACACTGGCCCCGCAGCCTATGCTCAGAAGAAGGCAGGAGTTGAGGTAGGGACAGTTGCAAACGCGGCTCGCCAGGGGTTTTCCGACCGCAATCTGCAGCACGACTGATTGTCAAGAGTGTCCAAGCGGCCCAGGCCATCTTATTGTAATCCTGGGGCTGCTGCCCATCGTGCATGACAGCAGTTGTACCCTGTCCTGTGGCTGTCGTTGTCGTTGACGGTGCTGGACTGTGGTCAGACTCTGTCTTCAGCCGCTTCACCGTCTGTACGCCAGATAGCTTTGGCGAGCAGGCGTCCTTCTTCTTGACGTCGTCGAGCTGGCGCTTGCGGGCGATGAGTTGCCCGACACGGCCGGACGTCCTCTGCAAATGGGCATCGTGCCAGGTATCCAGTTCTTCGTTGAGGAAGTCTGGCGTGCTTAGGCGAGGGAGGGCAGACGGTCTTGGGGCGCAAAAGTCGTCATCGCTATCACGGAGCGATAGTGGAGGGAGGGGGATCTCGGTGTCTGACTCGAAGACTGTCGAAGAGATTGCGTCTGGTGAAGGAATGTCCTATTGAACTACTTGGTTAATCGCGTGATTGTGTTCCTTGCCAGGAGCGCAGACACGAACATACCATCTTTGCGGCAACAGGAACTTGGGCTTGCGTGGCTGATATGCATCGGTGAGCGGCTGGAGGATCTTGAAGCGCGGCCGCGAGAATGGATGATGCGCAAGAGACGACAACGCAGATGCGAGGAACAGAATGCCTGTTCCTGCCATTTTTCATCTGCCAGTTGCGCGCAATGTACTTTATCGATAACGGAGTGGAGTCGGTCGCCATGTGTTGGGAATGTGGGACTGACAAGGAAGGTGCGACCAAGACTGCCCTGGGGTACCTGGAGCTAAGCCCTACAGCTGCGGGTCTTGAGCCAAACCCTAATAAGTAGCGTGTTTTGGGTTGCAGCCATGTCCCGATGTGAGGTACGCTCCCAAATTGCCCGCGGTGCCACATTGGACTAAAGTACCGTCGCGTCACACCGTCGCGTCACACCAAATACATTGAAGTTTTCTCGTGCAACAATACGAAAAGTCTCTTCCCATTGAGCGTCTAGAACCAGTCCCATCCACATCAGACTCTCTTACCTCCGTCGAATGATTCTGTCCTCTTCGTTATTACTTCTGCTCCTATCTCAACCGTCAACCTTCTCGCGCCCCGATCAGAAACAGAAGGAGCGTGACCTCGAGCCGGGTTCCTGCGAGCACTGCGCCGACAAAGATGGACCCCCCGGATGTGCCACCTACCGAGTCTGGCTGTAAAATACCTTTCTCTTTGCTCTCCGATCTTCTCCTTCCCCCCAAGGCATTACTAACCTACTCTGTATCAACAGGCAACGACGACGTGCTCTCAATCCTCGACCATCGTCTTGATGCCAGCGGTGAAGCCAACGTCGCCTGGTTCCATGTACAGACGACACAGCCCACGACCTACGCTTGGCGCCACGAGACGGACATGTGGGTAGACAAGAAGGAGATGGTTTTGGCATACTGGAAGGGTTTCGACGGTGGAAGAGACGGGCAACTTGGGGTCGACCCAAGCAATGGTCCCTGGCTGCCGGCGCGGATCTTGAACGAGAGGCCGAAGAGGAAGAAACGATACCAGATCGAATGGGTGGGATATGACGAAGACACCTGGGAGCCGGCCGACACTCTCGCTTTGCATCATCAACACCTTATCGACCAGTGGGTGCAGAGGCTGGCGGAGCAGGGCGCGCTGCAGCAGATTGCGGAGGAGGTTGCGGTGCAGGGTTGATGGGTGATATTATGCTGTTATATCAGCAAGCTGAGTCCCGAGTGGGTGGTCTACTCCATGGTCATGATTCATTGGGCACCAGGATCCTTACGACCTATGTCGGGTCTCATATGCCACCAGGTGTGAACAAAGATGCTTCATTGACCTTCTGCACTTCCCCCTCTATTTGTCCAAGTTATGATTTCTTCTTGTGATCATTAAGAATGCTGCTTCTTGTCGCTCCTTCTTAACGTTACCGGCATTTGCCTTTGCCTGCATGCCGTCTTCCGTCGACTCGTCTTCCATCCCATCGACAACAATTCCAAGCCACAACGCCCCGCTAAGCTGAACGCCAAGCTCGAGGCGACGATGCATCATAACCGACAAAGCAACAGTATGAGTGGACCTATGTGCTTAGTCTGTACTAATCGATGTAAAGAGGCCGTAATGTTACTGTTTGAAATCGTCCACTGGCAGGCGGCATCGACTGAGGGTTACTTTTGCCATTAACGCTGAGAGACGTGCAACCACATTGTCCCAGGTCAAGTTCACGTAGTCCTCGTCTGATGGATGGCCAGAGACAGGCAACTTCCGAAGATCTGACAATGTGCTCAGATGACCCTCTCTTTACGCAGAAGTCACGAGGAGCATTGCTTCCCACTGTCACCAGAAATCGAGGCTTGTATCTCCAACATTGACACATGCGATCATAACGTGTTGAGCTCCGTCGGAGTCAGCCTGTTTAGCATCTAGGATTCACATTTCGCCAGGGTGTGTTGGTCAATTCTATGCCCAAGAGGAGGGAGGCGGCAGTTCTCGTGGCAAGGTGTCCATGGGTTAGGGTTAGTCTGGCAGATGGCAGACGGCCTTGCAGCTGATAAAACAAGCTGCGATAAGCTCGCGCTAGTGCTCGTCTCTGGAAACACCGCTATGCCTATCTCGGCTAGGGCCTTTTCGTTTTCATGGCCCACAATGGTAGTTTGACTGTCGCCAGCAGGTTTGCACCCGACACAGACTCGATGCAGCAGGCTTTCTCTATACCGGATTGCCCAGAATCAACCAAAGCCGAAGCCTCCGGTTGAGAACACCCCAATACCCAGATCCCAGACGACCCAGAAGTCAGAACCCTTCAATCCCGTGACAATCAGCGCTATTGCGGCTGATGTCGAGGGATCCAGAGTCCAAACGCGAGAACAAACAGATGATACCTGACCATCGAGGTCAAAGCAAAGTCGACAACCGCAACGAGAAGAAGACACATTCTTGAGGACATCATGGATGCCAGACGTCTGTAGGGAGATGACAAGGCGGAAGGAAATATGAACTGTGCCTCACTACGATCACCTTGCGCACTCGGTCCGACTTGCGACAGCAAACCAGCGAGGAAATGCAGCAGTGGAACGGAATATACTGCTTGGACCGTGAGTCACTTCCCTGCCACGAAATATGACCCCAGGCTGACCACTCCTGTACAGCCTCCACACAGCTCCTCCCCTTCGCCGTTGGCAAAGCCACCGCTGAAGCCAAGCAAAAGAAGCACGAGTCAGAGGAAGACAAGGACGAGGACTGGGTTGACAGCCCCGAGGCAGCCGAGGACGAGGACACCGACGAGTATAATGACGAGGAGTCGTCCCGCGCCTGTCTCTGCCATATCCCCCTTGTGGCTGCTATGCTCGCCTACCGGTCTGGTCGACCTCGAATTTCTCCCGGCCTATTCCCTCTTCGTCTGTTACGTGTACCACAAAAGCAAGGCAGTAAAGCATATAAGCAAGACCGGCTTGCCGCATTGGAACGTCTCTACACCTCCTATTACATCCCTGCATCTCTATTGTGATTCATTTGCATTCCAGCTCAGCCACAGCTTTCGGATAAGCGACACCTGGAACTAGTACCACGACCATGGTCACCAGTCCTACTTTACATCTGAGAAGCTCCAGTTGGCCGGTACATGAGAGATGCGGAGGCAAGTTACCGCAATTCCAGTTTCTTCGACTGCCCTTCCAGCAAGAACCTCTCCCAACTGGTCACTTGGGTGACTTATCTCGGCGAGTCTCACCTCGGCAAGCATCTTTCCCTCCAGCGGGCCGTCGAGAATGTGCATCTTTCTCAAACCCATGGGGATTCCGCTGCCGTAGTCCAGGTACGAGCAGCCATTCGACAGCACGCGGGCGTGATGATCGAGCGTGAGAACTCCACGGACCGGCGAATGGTTCGACAGCACACTATTTTCAGCACTCTGTGCGGTGATGCCGCCAATTGTATTTCACTTTGCGTCTTGTGCCCCGGTCGGCGCTTTGAGCCGCCGTTTCACACTCCGCGACTTCTACGACCACCATTGCCGCTTTCCGGACTGTGAGAGCTTCTCCAACGACATCAAGCCTCTGTCAGTTGCCACTGGGAGACGTCTCAAACGGGGACTATGCCCAGGCGACAGCGAGCGCTGCATCATGTCGTCGTTCATCATCTGCCACGCAGGACTTCCTGTTGTGAGCTCTAGTTGACGACCAAGGCTCAACAGGGCGTGCGACAACCTACGGGCTCCTTGAGGTTAGCGCCCTAGTGTCCAGTTCCGTTGTCTTTTGGATTACACAGAAGCGGCAAACCCACTGAGATTAACTCTTCCCGACACGAGACCCGGGGATGGAAACTGGCCAACAAGATCCCAGCGAAGAACCGAAGAAAGCCACGACAAAGAACAATATTCCCCACAAGACATGCCTATCGCTGGCCAAGCTATATCATCATGCCCACCGAGAAAGGCTCGTCGATAACAAGCGGGACAGACAGGTCGTAAAGCCTCTTCCAATTTTCCTACATGAACCCAAGACCTTGCAGTGATCCACGATAAAGAGCGTGCCGGATTGCATGTCCCGGGGTTGACTACTTCCACCTACCATGCTCGGAGGAAGATCACCAACTGTATCTCCTGCGAGAGAGGTTTCAAGGCGAAGGGTGAGATCTCGGAGCATTGTTAGGAGGATACCGTCATTCGAGACGGATCAGCTCCCAAACAAATGTTTTCCTGTGGCCCCTGGGCGCAGCATCTGTGTACTTCATTACCGCCCAGCTCTCCATCCCCCTTCAATGCGATACACGGCAGTATTATCGTCAGATCCATTGTCAAGGCATCCAACCTACAACGCAACAGTCTTTCCATCAGGCGTGCCAGCCAGAGCACTTAAATCAGTTCCGGCAGGAGCCGTAGCAGTATTCCCCCCAAGCACAGCATCTAGACCAGGGTCCTATCCGGCGCCTTCAGCCAATTAGGGGAAGCGGAATCGGTACAGGGACAAGTGCTGGAGACGAGGAAGAGAGTATTGAAAGAGGAGCAGGACCACAGAGCCCGCGGGGGAATGCAGCAACTCCCTCAGCGCTCTGCGCCGTGTTCTGGAACGAGTACGTAATGGCACTGGTGACACCAGCCAGGGCAAGCAACGCAAGCATGATCTCCGTGCTCCCCGTCAAATAACTGAATAGCCCACCCTGGATGGTGGCTCTCATCGAGATCCGCCTGGCCGAGTTGAACGTCTGGAGCAGAAAGACGGCGCTGACGTACTCTACGGCCGCGATGCACGCGAAGTAGCCCACGTGGAGGTGGTCGATGAGCCACTAGAGACCATATGAGGGAGCATCGCCGTGCTCTTGACCATTAGGGCTGCAGTTCAGCAAGAAGCGCAGCTGCAGCAGTAATCAGCAATACCGAGGCCGAGGCGACAACCCGCGGCATCCACCTTCCTCCTCTCGATTCCCCAGAGTGCTGTCGGCAGGCACGGGAACACCCTTTCGAGCTGTTGATGTGGACGGTCCGGCCGGTCCTCGCTCGGGAGGTATTTCCAAGGGCGGCGGGCAGCGTCCGCAACTTCGCCGCTAGGCAGGCAGCAAGCTCTTAGGGGGGAAGCCTTCATTTGCGCCCTGAGCAGGATGCCCCAGGATGAGAAACGCGCTCAAGAATGTCCGCACAGCTGATACGAGATGCAGAACTAGAGCCAAGTATGGAGCTCACGCATTCGTTGCGGGTCGTGTATACATGGCCGCAAAGCTAACAGTGAGCTGGAGCTTGGCGAATTCCCGGTCTTCTCTCTCGCCAAGGTCCCGCTCGCTCAACAACCACTGAAGCATGTCGTCCGGCTTCTGATATCCCGGCTGGTCCTTTTCCGCCTGGCGTCTAGCAGTGATTATCGAGCGGAGAAACCTCGACGCCTTCCAAGCCCTGCACCGGACTCGGGCTCCTCGTCCTCGCCGAGCTGCGTTGTTTCTTTTTATCTTTCTTTTCATTTTCTCATCAAATCTATATTCGCAACATATCAATACTACCTATTCTCAGCTTCGTATCAATTAAACCGGAATCGAGGCTGGTTACTCTTCGACGACGAAATGGTCGAGCTCGTCGACAAGCACTTTGTGCGCAATTTCTTCGGTGGCAAGCCAGTCATGGCGTGCGCCTATGCCTTGTTCTATCAAGAGACCATATTCGAAAAGGTGCGGGAAGAGCAGGACGCCGAGGGCCTAGACGAGGTCAGGCTTGCTAGCGAGAAGGCAGATCTCGCGGTGTCGAAGATAATGTCTCCTGACATGTTCCGGCCGCCGGCGGAGAAGGGTCACGCGATGACGTTTTCGACAGATAAGCGTCGACCGTGGCTAAGCATCGGCAAAACTTTCGAAGGCCGAGATGAAGATAGACAAGAGTGTTGCCTATGTTATACCTTGGCCATATGGTCTAGTAGATCGTATGCGTCTGCGATCATGATGCTCACTTTCTCTTCGTTGGTTGGTTGTCCGGACCGTGTGAGACCGATAATGTTCCGGTCTTTCAGGAAGTCGAACAGCGCGCGTACGCTTTTCTGGTGATCGAGTGTGTTCGGCGGGCTGGAGGTCGTGTCCCGGTCCGGGGACAGGACGTTGGGGTCTCGCTGCAGGAGATCGGGCACGGACAAGAGTTCCCTCGGCGTCGCCCATCGTTCAGCTGCTTTAAGCTCAGCCAGTCTCCATCAGTCTAGTCAGTAATATTGCTACCTAGGCTTACGAAGTCCTCAACCGGTTTCTCCGGCGTGCGCTAGCCTTCGCCAACACCGACGACGACGATGTAGGTACCGAGAATCTTTGCTTGTAGTGGACAAGGGTTTGGTTATGCCCGGGGGACTCTGTTGCCTTGGTTGTTACCCTACATCACGTTGGTGCGCTTTCACAGCTCCACCTGAGCGGTGAGATCTCACCAGACGAGTTGTCTAACGTATACCGTCTTCAAACGAGCTCCGGGTACGGGTCCAACTCCGGCGCAGATGGCAGCATGCCATCCACTTCGCGAGCAGCGACAGCTCCAGTTTTGGACCCCGGCCGCCATCCCGCAGTCCATACAGCTGGCAGAGCCGAGACTTGAACTCCACAGACCGTGCAAACTACCCAGTCCACGGGTCTTCTCCAGACACAAGGAGTCACACCTCCGCGAGATCGACAGCGCTTGCTTTTTGCACTCCTGCCGAGAGACTCGTGTGTGGCACTGCTCTTTGTGTGGAGAACACGATCGTAGACACTACTTGAGTCTTGCTATCTAATGTTAGGCACAGGGTCTTTTACTTCTCAGTTCGCACTATGCTGAGCACGGTGAAGTCTGCATCTTTCTATCCGTTAGGACAGCTGACGATTGCGTACTCATAGTTATACCACAAGTCTTTGCTACTGCCCTCTTCATCTCTGTGTCCTTTATCTCTGTGTCTCTTTATCTTCAGCTGCCTTGGTCCACTCCTCCCTGCAATTGCTCTGTCTATTGTTGTTCTTTTTATCAACAGCTCGGTCCTGCTGGGACTCTCCATGCATCGAATCCAGTCGTCTGGTCGTCTACAATTTTTAGACTGGACAGGCTTGAGATAGAGCTGACGGCACCGGTTACTGCACAGACAATCCAGATCTCCTTTACCCCCACGCCAAGCATCACCGACAACAACAAGCCAATCTCTACTGTTTGGATCTATGACCACGGTCCACGCGTCATTTTTGCCGTGCCGTGTTCGTACTTCGGTAGTATGAGTCATTGCTCGTGCTTTATATCTTGTCGTCTGACCAGCGCGCGCACAACGATCTCGCAGAGTGACTCCTTGAGCAAGCCCAGCCGAAAAGCTCTTTTCTTCTTAGATATCTTGCAGGTCATGGTAACGACAGAAGTGCTTTTCTGCGGAATAAGATCTCATCCTATTTAGGATCTCATCTGATCCCTCGTCCCATCTGATCCCTCGTCCTTTACCCCTCGTCCCTTCTTGCCCTCATCTGATCTTTCGTCTCATCTGATCTTTCGTCTCATCTGATCT
>KV875116.1:0-64367 GCA_001879275.1 Coniochaeta ligniaria NRRL 30616 | reverse complement strand
TATCTCCAAGACCGGGTATACGACCATGTGCAATCTAGCTGTGAAGCAGCTTCAAGTTCCGTGGTTACTCCCGACTATCCTTCACGGCGACAACGGTTGTAGCAAAGCGAGTATCGAGACATCAGAGATCAAACAACACGAACAGTTTGACGCTCACCTATTGGCTCCTGCCTACGGGTTGTAGTCGGCTTGGGATCATTGGGGGCGTAGTATGGACGATGTGGAACCTTCGTCATGGTATTCTTGTTCTCGGTTGACGGGTATTCCAGGGATGGCGGTGATCGCAGGACATGGGGCAGGCTCCAGGGCGTTGGTGCGCAGGTTGCGTCGAGGTACACATGAGCAGCTTATGAAGCGTATATAAGCTCAACTTCTGCCCTCAGGGGAGATTCCATGATCCTCTATTCTGTGTAATCAACAGCACATTATCATGGAGTTGTATCTGTAGACCATTCAAGAAGGCCGTCCCATTGGCGAAATCGAGCGAGTTTCCGTTCTTTCAACATTGAAAGATGTTCAAGACCTAGACGATGCGATCAGGTTGGACGACTGTCGGTGTTGCTTGATGTTCACACGAAGCGCGCATCCGGTTTGAGGTCTCGACTGCCTGGTTAATGCTTGCATGTCTCGGATTGGACGTAGAACGTTTCTTCATCGATTCCGGCAAGTAGTTAACCGATCGTCCGGTTTGAAGGGCGTCCATTGTCAGCGACACTGGGCTTTGGCCTTGGCGTTTCCAGCGGTAATGTATCTCGTGACGAGGCGCCTCGCGACTAAGCTGTCGGAATACAGCGTCTCGCGATTCGAGGCAGTCTCGAAGTCGAGCCCGAGGTGATTATTTGGGACTTGTGGGCTAAGGGCTGACTCGACAATGGAGATGGTGAAGCAGTCAAGGCGTGAGGTCACTTAACTCACTCGAGCTGTTCGTCGAGGAGGAGCCTTGCAGTCAATTACGATGTCCAGATAGACGCCGGCTTCGTGCAGGCCGGCTGCCGCGACGAATCCGAGAGCGATCAGCAGGAGACTTTTAGATTTGGGTTTCTAAGAGTCACACACGTCGATGGTTTCTCTGCACCCAACTACAGCGGAGTAATAAAATCGAAACACGGCGAGACATCACGTCAAAGCACCGAGGACGCCACCACGTTCGACGGCCATAATTGAGAGGTTCTTGGAAACTTAGCAACAGCTTCACAGGGCCCATCACTTCGTCGGTCTCAAATTCCCCGCTCCAAGCAGCACCGAGTTAGCTCTCACATTCGACCTTTCTGTCTTTGCCTCTGTCCACCTTGGTCTAGGCTCAACCCTGTCAACCCAGCCCTCAAAGATCTCAGCTAGAACGTGTCCACACTCTCCGCGAACTACTTGGCTAGAGTCGACAGCCTCTCCTCCGTGTCGCGTTATCTTTCGAGATTCACCCCCTCGACATGTGCAGGTGCTGGTGGACAGATTGAGCAATGGACCAGCCAACCCGCAATTGATCCCACCTAGGTCAAAGTATACGAAAGACTCGGGGACAAATCTGAACCAGAAGCGGGAGGAAGAGCAGGAGCAGCAGGGAAATCTGTATGACGATCCGACTTCCACCGTTGACGATAATCCTCAACAGTCCCGGCGCAATCGGCGAAGGATGTCCTTCAACTTAAGGAATACGTCCGTATCCGCCAGCGCCAGATCGAAGCCAGCGAGACACCGGAGGCTACCCCTGCCACGCCTACCACACCCGGTACAGCGAAGACAAGGACCCCTCCGGCTACCGGGCGAACCCTGACAAAGAACCCATCTAGACGTCTGCGCGACGTATGGCACGCTAACGCGACGACGAGACAGAGTCCGGCACACTTGTCGACTTTGAGAAAACGCAGCAAAGGGAGCTAGGGGACCATAATACCACCATCGAACCAACCCATACACCAACCATGCCGCCGCCGCCGGACACGCTAAAACAGCTATAGAGGCAGGCGATCAACCCTCTGGTGGGGTACCTAGTATTGAAGAGGGGATGTCAGTCCTCAATATCCTAAAGAAGGCTTCCCGCACTCGAACTGCCTATCAAACCACCGTGCAAACCACCATGTGTAAGCCCGCCGACATGCCGGAGGGTTGTTGCTCCACGTCGGCTTCTTCATGTGAGCCCATCGTAGCCTTCAGGAAGCAGCCTTTCTCCCACACCACCCATCCCCCCTCGGATGGGAGAGTTGACTCTCTTCTACCCAGTGCAGCCAACCAAGATAGACCTGGGCGCCTCGATGAAATCACCCCGCCGTGTATCCCCACGTCAGTCGAAAGAAGCGAGTGATGGAAGATCAGGTGTTCTGCAGCAACGAAGAGCTATCCTAGAAGTCCCGTAGACTACACTGAGTTGTGCCTAGCGGTTGAAGTCCCTGGCACCGAGATCTTATGCGCTGACGGGGTATAATGCTGAATCTCGGGCATCGTAGATTGGAAGGACCGCGGTGGCGAGGAGGTAAAGTAGCCCTGGGACCGTCGTAAGCGCCGCTGTTCGCCGTCGATTCATGACTAGTAGCTAAGCTGGATCTGACCTGCGGTGTAGATGCTAGGACCTGGAGTGGCAGTTATGGGTACGTGTCGTTGAACGGCTTGGGGACCAGCTGGGAAATGCCTGCTTGCTCCTTTGCTCTTCTTGCAGGTGTGGAAGCTCTGGTGGGGGCCTGAGCCGTGGAGTCGCTAGTGATTTGGACAAGAGAAGGCAGCGCATGGATATAGTTGCCGAGATTGATTGTGTTGAGCATCCGGGCATAGCATGGTGGTCGGGGTAGTCGGAGATCTGCGTGTCTGGCAAGGAGGAGCGTTAGCAAAGAAAGATACTTCAAGGAGTTCGGAGAGGACAGCAAGGAAGGAGGATACCGAAGACCAAGTAGCGACAGCAAGTTGCAGCAAATATTGGAAGATCAAGAGAAGATGCCAATCCTGCTTTTGCGGACATTCTCGATCCGATGACGAATAAGGTAACCACAAGTGCCCGGGAGGACTCCTGCCGATGTCATTGTCAGTGTATCTCACGTGGCTCGAATCCTGAGACGCGCTTCGACCTGACAAATTGCCGAGTCAACAATCTCGTGATTCCAAAGCCGCTTCCATGCGACATAACCCGCTAAGCCCGGTTCAACTGTGCTGAGGTAATCAATCTGTTTTTATGACGTGACTGATGGCCCCGCGCTGAAAATTCGGAATTTGGATCGCGGTTGACGCGTCATTGATCGCTTTGTGACCATTACTGTTCCTAGAGGCATCGCATCGCTGTCGAAGGGACGCTTCACCATCTCCTTCTCATTTCCGCCTTCATTGACTATTCGCTACCTTATTTACCAGCAACTGCCGTACATTTCATCTCTCAATGCAAGCAACTGCGCTGCCAACTTCGCTCGACAATGCGCGACTCGCTCTCCTCCCCACCGGCACGGCGGCACCATATCCCTATTCTGGACATGACTTTGACCATGGACTTCGCCGGCAATCCGGCAGCGCAATCGAACAACCATGAAGCCTGAGTACCATCTACCTCCCTAGACCACGTTGGCTTGCGTGATTGGGTCGATTACCTGAGTACCGATTGCTGACCTATCGTCTCCACGTCCAGCATCGTTCGAGTCCTGCCACCACTCATCCCCATGACCCTGTCTCCGCGAGCCCTCAAACATTCTCCCCCGCCGCTCCCTCGTTCCAGCCCTCGGTTCACCATCGGAGATCTGTTGCCAGCTATCATCTCTCTGAGCTCTGTCTCCGACTGTTCGACCGACCTCGGCAAACCTTCGAAGCTATAAGTTTGGAGGAAGTTGACCTCACGAGGTGCAAGAGAACAAGAGAACGGAGCGCCGGGTATGACACTCACTCTCTGCGCAGTTACCCCGCTTCGCTCTCCATGACATCTCTTCGACCAGCCTGCTCGGTCGCCTGTCTGACCTGGCCTGTTCTTCGATCCCTCCTCAACGTCCTACTTCGCATGCCCCTAGTTGTCGACGATCTACACATACATTCGTTGATTGAGAGAGCGCCCGAGTCGTGGCAGATTATCTGCTTCGAGTGTGTGCAATCCTTATCCTCTTAGC
Source organism: Coniochaeta ligniaria NRRL 30616 (assembly GCA_001879275.1). Taxonomy (NCBI): domain Eukaryota; kingdom Fungi; phylum Ascomycota; class Sordariomycetes; order Coniochaetales; family Coniochaetaceae; genus Coniochaeta; species Coniochaeta ligniaria. The sequence goes on along the minus strand of KV875116.1, from coordinate 60,297 downwards.
ATCTGACAGGGCGAAGTTGCCAGCCCTATGGCTCGCAAGTGCGAGAGCGTGGCAAGTGTCCGCTGGCCGGGACGGCTATTGTACAAGATGTCTATTAGCCAGGGTATTCGTTGGCTATCCCATTTGCTTCTGTGCAACGTTCAGATTTCGAGCTACGAGCAAGCTACTCTGGACGAGATGGCCTCGGACTAGGAATTTTACACGAGCCATTTGGATGTCGGGTATGATGACGTCTTCCGAGGAACAACTTGGGCGAGAGGCTTTCCATCCAGTCTGTCCTCGTTGGTGGCGCTGATTGACAGCAGCCCCGATGAGGCAGGCCCATGAGGACTAGCTGACGAACGCACAAACTAGCGCACCTGTCGAGGCGCAAAACGGCACAGCACCACGCAACCAGCCGTGAGGATGCCTGGTATTACCGCTGGCATTACTGACGTGGTTGAATGCGGTGTGCTGCTGTCGCACCGGCATTCGGGATTGGTGAAGACGACATGATGGCCACAAATGGCTTCCTACCCTAGCCTTACAAGTGTAAGGGACCAGTTCGCAGATGCTGCTTCATTAATCCGGCTCATCACCGCTACGATGTTTGCTGCTCTTGCGGAGTGGCTCACGACTTGGGTTTGGTACCGGTGTGCCTGTGGTCTTAGAAGCTGCCTACGCTCGTTTGGTTATTGGTCATCAACTTGCCTTTGACGTCAAAGGTTGAGGCTATGTGTGCCAGATATCCCAAACGTTGCACAAACGGGCCATCTGTAACTATGGATATCCGGTCAATGAGAGCATGTCGGCGGCGAGATCAATGTCAGGGATTGCAGTGCACATCTCTTTATTTTCCCAGCGATAGTCTTTGTGCCTGCACCGAGTGATGCTGGGAATCGATTGTGAAGATTCGATGTGCTCGGTGAGTCCACCTTGGACTGCGGCGGGTCTCTAACTTTGCAAGAAATGCTGTCGAAATACCAACAAAGAATGGTCAACGAACCCGGCAACATTCGAGTCTGACCAAAGTCATACTTGCTGAGTGATGGTCACTGCCGCGAAGTCTGCTCCTCCCCTTTTTCCTGTTGAGACCTGAGCCTTGTTGTGTGCTGTGTTATGGCGCAGTTATGGGATAGAACCGTCTTACGGCCTTCAAATGGTCGTCGAGGCCCTAATTCTTCGACACCTCAATCCACACTCTTCTGACATCGATCATCTCGCCCTTCTCCCAATCAGTCTTGCATTGATTGCCATATTCCCGGGGCAAGGTACCCCGACAGTGCTGCCCTGCCTATGTTTAGCAACGAGGTAGCTGAAGTCTTGCTTCCAGACAGTCTAGTTATGCTTCTCGATAAGCTTGTCAAGATACTCTGCGGAAGGGGGAAGACGTTATTGACCCTGGTAAGAAACAGGCCCACCGCAACCTTGAGGTCGGGGTCGACGAGCGCCCTAATGCTATCGAGCTCCAGACGAAGGACCCGGTGCTCCTTGTCTTGGGAGGAGGAGGCTTGTGATGACCCGGACGGCATCGATGCCGCGACGGGAAGCCATTTACGGTTGGTTCGGGGATGACATGATGATGTAAGGTGGTTATGGTGTTGAGTTGCAGTTCTTGATTTTTGCAAGGGCTGAGAGATCTTCCATCTGCCTCTACCTCTGGATCGCTATCTCTTTCGGTTATGGGCTCGCTTAACAAAATCCTTCGACGTATGTTTTCTGGTGTTGTTTGTTGGCCAACGGACATTGATATGATGTGTGCTGTTGGTGTTGGGGCGAAGTGAGCGCTCTCGCAGTCACAGGCGGCTCAGTCACCACTCAATGCAAACACCCAATTTCACTTTCCCACATTCAAAGGAGTATCACCACAGCAAGTGGCTTGTATCCCGGACCGTCTATTGTGTAGCTGTGATGCTATATTTCACGATGATACTGTGCGATGGAAGGGGAAACATGGAGTTATTGGGTAGGCATTCTTCGTAGACTCGTCCAAGTGCTGCTACTCTTTCGTATCTCCACGGTGCCTTCATGCTCACGCATGTCTACCTTGGTTGACAGCTGCGAGGCAATACGCAGCATTACGTGGTTGATCTGTCTAGATGGATTTCTTGACAGAGTTGACCATGACAGAGTTGAACTTGTTCGTAGGTAGAACTGATTTTCAGTTGACCCAACCGGACCATCTCTCTGCTTCAGGCAACAGTCATTTTGCATCAATAACAGCCACTGCAGCATGCCGTCTAGAGTAAGTTTTGTTTAGAGCCAGAGCCCAAAACAAGCATCGACGACTTCTCTTGTGAGTTTCTGCAAACATGCCCGAAATGGTCCAAGTCACAGCCACTGTGGCAACCAACCCATCTACCGCCGCTGCCAATGTAGGCATTACCGTAACTAAAGTACCACGAGCAGTCACGCCTTATAGCGCCCTATAGCGGTGTTTCGTGCCGGACGTTTTGTGGCTACTGTCCTCCCAGTCTTACGAAGTACATACCTTACTAATGCTCAGGTTATGTAGGACTTTGACCGTAGCCTCTGCTAGGACCCCAAGGACGAAACTATCTATTCTTCCATTCGTTTCGTCCCTACCTTATGCAGCAGACAAACCACCAACACGTTGCTGCTCCCGCTCCCACCACTGCCAACTCACCCACCAACCAGCGGACTCCTAGCTACCAGACCAGCTTCCCCTGCTAGTCCAGGGATCGCTACAAACATCAGCAGCCAAGGGAGGAAGCTGAAGAATGTCGTGATCGTCACACTTGAGACCTTGGAGGTGGAAGGTGCGCCAGAGCTGATTGGATGGGTATTAGGCATGGCACTGGTCGAACGATTCAGGGCTGGGATCCGTATAAGTACGAAGAGCCTCTTGACATTCTGGCACCGAGGACCAAGAGGGACACATCCCTTTCTGGGCGTCGGGCCATAGCAATGCTTTAAGAACTTCAATCTATTTCAAGCCGTGCCTCCTACTACATTTGTTTTTGACATGTTAACCGCCGTGGTTTGCGTTATGATGGTCGGCAGCGTGCTCTATCATCTTCCCGCTGAACTGTCACATGCTACGGGTAATAAATCGGACATTGATACGTCATGACGCTAATTCTAGCCATGACTCTACTTTTTTACATGCACCGACTCGGTCACAGATGCATGCTTCGAGCCTGTCTCGGATCCGTCATTTGTCTTGATATCTGTGACACTACCCCGGCTGCCAGGCCAGGTTAACGGAGAGCGTTGGGGGTCCTGTACTTGAATTGATGGCAGGCGACCCTGAACTACTGTAGAGTCTGGGGTTGGACAGACGCGGCTCAGAGGCACGTGGTGGGATTTCAGTGGCCTTTTTTATTGCTCCCTGAAAGAACAATAAACAGCACACAAACAGTACTAGACAAACGGTGAATGATTGATGGTCCAATATTCCAACGTTGGTTTTTCTGGCGCTAAGCTACACCCTTTGAACCGGTGGATTTTATTTGGCCGAATATTTGCCGGGACGTGCCAGGGCCCACAGCCCTCAATTTTTTGGATGAAAGACGATTTTTGACCCACAAAACAAAAAACTAGATTGTGACTTGGCAGTCCACAAAAGCACGTCCCTGATGCACATGACCCAAACATCCTCCTCCAACTTGAATCGACGCTAGTGACGCATTAACCACCTGCTTTCGAAGCCCAAAGAAGCGCAAAGATCAGAGCAAAGATAGCTTCTCTCAACTCCAAATACAAGCAGAGTTTGCTTACTCCATACCGCGTGATCAAGGTACACCTCCAAGCTACACGAATGACCTCAAAGCAATCACCAGAGCGTACTGACAACGACAAGGCAATCATGATGAATTCGACCAAGGAGGAGTCGGTCTAGGATACCACTTCGACTTCTTCGACTTCGGCCTTTGACGACCGCATCGGCGTGTCTGACGCCTCTGGCCTTGTTGTCAGGTACATTCCAAACTCGGCCGTCCCTGTCGCCTATCTGAGCTCAACATTTTCCGTGCCTCCCACCCCGGCCGCTCTCCTGCCTGGCAGCAGCCACCCTGCCGTCACCAGCTGGAACGATGGAACGGATGTATCTCTGCGAACTCGGGTCAAGGCCGCCCTTGATGCCAGCAAAGTCAAGATCACTTTGCTCGGGCTCTTCCGACTTGTGGGACTCTGCCGCATCAACAACGAGCACGCCGTCACTGTTGTCATTGCAGTCCTTCCTGGCTCACTGTCGAAGACTGCTGCACGCAACGCTGTCCGTCAAATCTGCCTATTGCTGCAAGAGTGAGCATCTCCCTCTCTCGCCTCTTACTCTTTTCAACTGATCCCTAACCGCATGTCTCATTTGTAGCCAACGTCTCCACGAGTCGGTGGCCGTTGAGCTTGTCGAGGGCCACAGCACCCGTCTCACGACTCACACCTCTGATTGCCATCAGAGCAAGCGATACATTGCTGGCCAGGGAATGAGCTTCGAGGATACCTTCTGCACTCATCCACTGGTCGGCACCAGCATTGGACCATCTGGGTCCAGTCTCTCGGGCACTCTTGGATGTTATCTCAAGCTCGTCCGCTCCACTGCTGGCACACTGGGAGGCACCAAGGACGTCAACATCCTTGCACTTACCAACCACCATGTCTTGTGTCCTGGTAAGAGATCTTCGTCGAGCCCTACACGCATTTTGCCCACCTAACAAGCCAACCTTGAATAGACATCGCTGGGCCTATCACGGCCACCGGCGCCAAGAACCTCTTGATCGACCATCCATCGTCTCCGGATGTCCGTCAATGGGTCCCGTTTCTGCAGGAGCAGGAGCGTCTTCTCAATGCTCGTATGCTCGGGGCAAAGAACCATCTCTTCAACGCCCTCGCTCAGACCCAGAGTGACACTAGTCAGGCTGTCCAAGCAGAAAGCCAACGACTGAATACTGCCAGAAATGTGCAGACATTGTTCGGCTCAGTTCTGTGCACTTCGGGCCTTGCTACGTATGATCATGGACCCAACCAGTCCCTCCGGTCTCACCTTGACTGGGGTCTGGTTCAGGTCCATGCCTCGCGTCTGCCTACAGATCTGTCCACCGTCACCAATGTGAGTCTGGTCCCCCGTCGGTCATTTGAGGAAGAAGAAGAACACCCTGGCAGCCTGGCTTCCTGGGTCTAAATGAGGCTAACAATCATGTGCTCCTACAGACTCCTGCCCCGCACGTCCTCCAGGCGCTCGAGCATTGGCAGTCGATGCACCATGACAATGTCGCATCCCGCGGAAGCCTTGTCTACAAGGTTGGCCGCACCACGGGTGTCACCGTCGGACAGTTGGCTGCGTGCGAGGTCCTAGTCCGTCATTACAAAGCCACGGACCAGGCTGCTGCTGAGCACACCGAGGTGACGGAGCACGTCATCGTCTCTGCTGGACCCGGAGACTTTGCCGGACCCGGCGACTCTGGCGCCGTGGTGTGCGATCCGCAGAGCAATCCCGTCGGCCTCCTCTTCGGCGGCTTTGCGAACAAGCCTCAGCCCGGCCGAGAGTGGACTGCTACTGCTGCATCGGACCGAGACCGACCTGCCGGAGTTGCCGTGTACTTTTCCCAGCCCGGTGTTGCCCTTTGCGGCGTCTCTCTCTACACGCCTTTCGATGTCGTGCTGCGGAGCATGCGCGCTACTCTGGCCGGGGCGTTTGGGGATGACCGGTTCGAGCTCTCGTATGCTGCCTGAGTGGGAACGGTTGGTACGGTACTAGGTGGTTGTCTCTTGTTAGGGGAAGGCTTAATGGCCGGTGAGATGGTTTTTGTGGCTTGGACTTTGATGTCCCCTTTTCCAACCTCTCAACTTCAAAGTAGCATTCCTCCTTTTGCAAAGAAACACCCAATAGGTAGATAGACAAATGACATGAAGTCATGAATCGCAGGCCGTGAGGCTCGCTGCTATATGTTGGTTTTCGAATGTGAGTGCAGTGTTATCACCTCCCTTACTCACGCTAACAAGCCAGGCTGTCAAAATCATCAAGAAGAGCGTCGTGACGGCAAGAAAACTGAGCAGCTCCTAGAGCTCTAAGGACTGCTCCTCCGCCAGTTGTTCCTCCACAAGATGCCCATCCAGTACATGCTTCAAGCTTCTCTACAAGCCAGGCTCCTATGAAGCTGGACAACGACCTCGCCAAAATAAAAGACACCAACTTGGCCTAAAAGCAACAAGTCCAAACTGACTGAGAAAGGATTGAAGTCGAACGGCAATCTCTTGTATCTCTACAGAGCAACAAACCTGCCTCCAAGACCCTCCACGGTGGAACTCCCTCTTCTCACTCTAGTGTTGCCACAGTCGACGACTAGGGCCCAAAAACTTGCACTGCAATCTTCCAGTTCCTCCCGTAGCATCCTTGAAAGACTCGAAGTTCGTGGGTGATAAGTTAATCTACCCCGCCGTCTACTCGATACCCACCCCAGCAACTACACTGCTTCCAACTATTCGAATCAAAGGATGACCTGTTGATTCCTGGACGTCCGGCCCTCTACTCGGTCGCTGCGACCTTGGACTACGGTCTCCTACCCCGTTTCGCCCGGCCCTAAGGCTAGACCTTCAAGGAAATGGCGATATATCTGAGTAAAAGGAGGGGAAGGAGGCCTCCCCCCAGTCAGATCACGAGGTGCCCGGCTGTAAGGCTTCTGAGAAGCCTCCTCCTCCCTTCCAGCCTATCTCATGATCCTTCCAGTAGTGCTACTATGCGAGCAGGGTGATCGAGGCAGCAAGCGATATCGCCTGACGGTGTCATGTCATACTTGGTGCCGTGCCCCAAGGCCAAGTTCGTTTTGGGGACGAGATGGGTAGCGCCGGCAAATGCTGGCATGTTCATTCTACCGAGGATACTGGATTTTGTCAACCGCTGCCAGAATTATGATATCATATCTCTCTACCTGCCCTTACTGAGGTTCAAGATCTTGGATAGGGATGGAATTTGGAGGGAGCAAGTATTGTGTGATGCAGTCTCGACTACCTACGTGATAGGATCCTGTGGTTTTACGTAATAACGGTTGTGTTGGACCCCCTCGAGGCGTGGGAAGCAGTAGTCTTATACGCCGTATGGGCAAGGTAGCTGCGTTGATAATCCTCCGAGGGACGTGCCTTGTTCGAGTGGACGGACCACGCTGTAACAGGTGAAGTGTCTCCGAGAGGGCGTGATAAGAGTATGGAAGCTGTCCCGGAAAGGGGATCGACTGACACACCCAGCCTAATAGCGCTCTGTTGGACTGAGGACACAGAGGATACACAGTACCAAGCACATGTCATATCTTTCCACTTCCCGACCGACACAATACGCCACATGCTAGATATCTAGAGCATGCTTGATCTCGGTGTCCCTGGCTGACAAGGGTGGGTCAAATCTTCAAACGACACAAACATGTACGTCCTTCCAGCCGGCTTCATCACTTGCTTTCCTCTTACTTTCCACAAAACAGTACGCCAACATCTAGCTCAACTTATTGTACAGGCATCCCACGTCCAGCTTCCCAGCGTCAACCACACACGCCACCGGTTAATACACATCTAAGCTCTACCCATATCCGGGGCTTATTCAAAGATAGGCTCTGGACGATCGATCATAGCTAGCAGTCTCTTGCTATAGTCTGTACTACATATCATCGCTCCGCCACACGCACAACGAACATCATCGGGTCATGTCACTTGATTACAAGTCTCGGTCAGCTCCTCCACTGGGCTTGGACAGTGGTTTAATACTAACGTCCCAAATCCAGATCGTCACAACTACATTGCTACCTCAGCTCTTCCTTGCTGTTTGTACCAACTACGACTAGCCTTATGCCAGGGAGTCCTTAAGCGCATCCCATTCAGCGGTATAGCTGGAGCTCGACAATTCCAGTATCTGCCGGTGCCTAATAATGCTCGTTATACCCGCCGAGGACACGTTAGTGAATTAGCTGTTGCTATAACACTTCTCCGAAGCATGGCCGGCGAGCAGTGTAGATTGCTGGAAGATCTGTGCATGATGATCCGGAGATTTTGAAGACTTTGTCAGCCTTTGCGAATATCGTCCATCCTCCCCGCCCAAGACTTTTTTGGCCGCAACGATAGGAAGGAGGCGCTGAAAGGCCGAGGTCACTTCTAAGCTCCCGAAGAGCAGGATGAAGATGTTTCAGTTGATCTCACCGCTAAGGCTTTCATCGCTCCGACGACACGGCCTGCCACGTTGGGATGCCGAAGCAACAGGTCTTAGTGCCGCCCAGATTCACAGCTCCGTCACTGTCCCTTCACCCACTGCCACTTCCGTCCGGTAATCCAAGTTTCAGGCCCGTCATCGCCGTCATCGAGTCGTCGTCCACTTGAACCAAGGCCATCGTCTCGCCTGAATCACACCTGGATAGCGGATACTAGCTTCTTCCGGAGGGAAGAAAAGTTTTCATCATGCAGAGATCCCTGGCTCCGAAGTCGATCCGCCTTGGTGCGTAGCGAAGAGTACACTGCATCATCCATCTCCAATCCGTCCATCCCAAAGACTGTTTGCGCCTGCTCATACCCCACACACTGGGCATAAAGCGATCCGTCACTCACAGTCGGGTCACCTTGAAGCCACCATCCCAGCATGCTGTCGCTGCCAAGTCAACTATTCCGCAGCAATAGCTTCTAGTACATCGGACCGAGAGTCTTTCCTTTTGGTTTTACTGTTATCTCCTTCACCGTCCTAAGTGAAATACTCACAGCTCTAGAGGATGACTACCCCATAAGTTAGCCTCCATGGACACTCCATTTCCGCACCGTTGCACGGGCTCTTACGTATTGATCATCATGCTCCAGCCTCCTATGCCACGGCCGAACTGGAAGTGGCATGGCGCATGCTCGCGACAGGAACACCGTGTTATGTGCGTGCCACGACCTCTGGACGAAAGGACAGCTGCGCAATGTTGCACCAAGACCCCAGCCGTTTCAGCTTCTCGGCCACTCTTGGTCTCCATCCAGGACTGCTCCTGCGCTTATTGCCGGGACCAGCCCCGGCGAGAGTCAGTGCCTCTCCGCAACTCCGAGCGCTGTTTCTCTACCGATCAGTTCACTTGTGCAGAGTGCTTCCACTTGGGCCTCATTGCTTCCGAGAACTAGCTATGTTGCTCTGGCAGCCGGTCGGGCTTACTTGTCGAACACACATGCCTTGGCATCTGTCTTACACTTGGCCGACATCTAAACATAGTTGTCGCAACGACCATCGGCAATGCCGTCTTTAGCTACCCAGTTACGGTAATTACGAGTTCGCACCAGGACGACAGTTTCTCTACCAGGGCGGTTCTTCAGACGTGAGGGCAGGTTGGTGCTACAAGCACAGGCAGTGCCCGTGGGGAGTTGTGCAGCCAACCGGATAGAGATTAAGCAGGCAACTTGACCTATTTCAACCATGTCTAGAATACTTTGTGTGCATCCAGTCGGTGGGACACCATCTACGTTTGCGCTTCCAACTCACAAGTAGTGGTCGGTGTCCTCGCCTTGTAGCTCCCGACCTCGGTACCCGACGGTCGTTGTCGTAAGTCGTTCTCTAGGAAACGATGTCTAGCTCCTCCTAGTGTCAGCTGGCCGTGGCGATGGGCAGTCAGCGGAGTTTTGCAATCCTGCCCGCAGATGGACCATACATCGCAAATGCCACCGCCTTGGTAGCATCGCCGATTGTGTGACCAAGTGCTCCGGAATCTGGGATCTTCGGCGGTCTACCCCGACGATCCTCGATAAGCACTGACTTCGATAGCACACCTACGGACAGCCCTAGTGATTTGAAGCACATGACGAGCCGTGGGGGGAATACACCTTCTAGCTGCTACATGCTAGAAGAAATGTTGCTCTTACCCTAAGCTGAACACGGCTCTAGTATGCTGGCTTATAAACTCCTGTTGGCTTCCTAAGATGTCTCACGTCCTACTATCTAATGCTATCAACGAGCATTGTCTTTTCCATCGGGATGCCTAGCTCCTCGATAAGTGGGAACACGCTTATTACCAGTGGTTAAGGCTACAGACGGAGGCTACTACTTATATTTACTTTTCTTATTTTTAGTTTCTTTATTTTTTTCTATTTTTAGTTTTTCTATTTTTACTTTTTATTTTTAGTTTTTTTATTTTTACTTTCTTTATTTTATTTTTAAATTACTTATTTTTAGTTTTTTTATTTTATTTTTAGTTTTCTATTTCTACTTTCTATTTTTAGTTTTTCTATTTTTATTTTCTTTATATTTAGTTTTTTTTTATAATATATACTAAGCGCTACGTAAGTAATAGCTAGCGTTTTAGAGTATAGTAGAATATATAATTAGGTAGATACTTATACTTATTTTCGTATAATAACCTTTATCTTAGCTTCGAAACTATACTTTGTATATATAAACTTAAAACTTATTAATAGCTTTACTAAACAAGTTATAACTATAAACTTTATTCTAGCTATAACGGCAATGGCGTAGCTGCGCAATTACTAGCATTTGCCATTAATTGCAGCCCTAGAGCCCTAAGTCACGTGACTAAGGGCTAGTGTATAAGCTAGCGTGTAGCTAGTATAAGGGTCTATACGTACCCACTACTATTTAGAGTATTCTATATTTCGAACCCTTAGTATCTTCCTCTATTTCCTTTTTACCTAATAGATACTATATCGTAGGTAGATCAAATATTAAGCCTTACCTTATATATATCTCTACACCGTGATACTATCTATTAGGTCTTCATTACTATTTGGGGACGGTATTAAATATCCTCTCGAAGAAACGAATTAAATCGACGTTAATATCGCGAAGATACGCGACGTAACGTTAATACGCGTTAAGACGATATCCTAGCGCGCCTAAACGAATTAGTACTATCTACTTAGAAGAAGCCGGTATACCTATTATCCGATTTATTCGAATACAAATACGAACCCGACGACGATATATCGGTATTCGGAAGTAACCCTACGGATAAGAATAAGGCCTCCGTCTTCGATAATCATCGAGATGACGCTAAAAAGGAGGTCTACTTCGACTTCGATAATCTCGAACGATTAACTAAGACTAGTAAGAATCCGACTAAGCTTTGCCGCCGCTCTAAGTAGCTAAAGCGTACTTATATTCTAATCGAATCTTAGGCTAAGACAAAGATTCTATAAAGCGATTAAACTAATAATAAGCTCTACGATGAGTTCTATTTGGATAAGGTCGACGAAAACGGCAACATAGTCTATACCTCGATCTTAAAGGCGATCAACGGCTAGACTATTCGGATTCGTAGTAGTTACAAAGACTTCGATAGCTAAATAGCCCGATAAGTGACCTTTTACTTAGTCGATCTCGGTATCGACGACCTTTATCAAAACCTTTTAAAACGTATAAACGACGTAGCTACCTAATATACTCGAAAGGATAGACTTACGATACTATTTGTTCTTATAACGGTAGGAGGAAAGCGTACTTTCTACGTCGAAGCTTTAATTTCAAAGGACGTATTTAAGGAGATATTTAATCGAGAACTAACTATCCTATTTCGAGAAATGAAGATCTACGCCGTTATATTAGCCGCTCGATAATAATAAGCTAAGGATTTCTTCGATATTATACGATAATTGGATAACTATATACTTCGCGCTATAGCTTAGGCTTACTATTTCGGTAATCAACTAAAGTAGTATAAGATATATATAGCCGCTAATAGAAACTATTAATATAACCGCGAGGATACCGTAGTTATCGATGAGATAAACTACCTAGTCGGACTTTGCGACGAAGAGATTACGAGTTTAAAGGCTCGTATTATATAGTTGGAATAGGTTAACTAAAACCTCTTACAAAGAGCTAGAACGCTAGCCTCGAGTACTTTCACTACTAATAGTAGCTATAAGTTATCCAAATACCTCGACCTCGCCGTATTCGAAGGTAAAAAAACCGACAACTTCGAATACTAGCTACGTAATATTTATAATAAGTTGAAGACGAATACGAACTATTATCCTACCGATAAATATAAACGTATATATATCGAGTCCTGTATCTCTAACGACGTTGCTACTAACCTCGAACCGTACCTCGACTCGGAGTACCCTAATACTATCGTTACGAGTACCTAGCTTATCAACTACCTTATTAGAGAGTACCGTAATCTAAATCAACGTAAAGACGCGTACGAGAAGTTCCTTAACTTAAAGCTACTACCTTCTAACGACTTTAATACATTTAAAAACTAGTTTGTCCGCTACGTAGGACAACTTCGTAAGCCTAAAAACGAGTAGAAATTCGAGTTCAAACAACGTCTAACTATATCGCTACGTACCACCTACGCCTCCGAGTACCTTAATAATAACATTACTTTCGAGTAGTACGCCTACAAAGTAGCCGAGATCTCCTATAAATTTAAGTAAACCTACGAGGCTAAAGATAAAGAAGATAAGTCTACTAAAATAATAAGTAGCGGAGGATCAGCTAAGGCATATAGAGGGAATCGCTCAACTAGTAGATTCTTAAGCTAAACCTCGAACCCTTTATTCTCTACTAAGGCTACAACCTCGTCTCGACTATCGTCTAAGGAAGTTAAGAAGCTCTACTAAGAGAGTCGATACTTCAACTACCGCGAGTCTAGATACTTATTAAAGGACTACCCGAAGAAAGCTACTACTATCGCTATACTAAAGGATAAGCTCAACTTCGAAGAATAGAAGTACCGCCTTAACACCTTTTTCGACTCCTATTTCGGATAAGAGAACTCTAACGAGGATACTACTATTATTTCGGAAAACTAATAGCCCTAAGGGAAATAGACTTTATCCTAAGGAAAGGATTAGTAGAGATTATAGAAATTATAGAATTTGGACTATTAGTACCTCTTCTCGGAAAAGTACTCCTACTTAGCTCATATACGCTAGCTAACAATAGATTCTCTTTTTATATATTTACTCTACTCGATTCTAAAGTAAACGGTTCTCTATTTATTAATACTTATTTTACCGACTTCCTAATATAGAGGATAGGATACGAATAGAGAGAAGACTTCGAACCTTATAAGGTAGGGACCTTCGAATCTAATACTACCTAGTATATCAATAAACTCGTTAAAGCCAACTTCCGAATACAAGGCTACCTTTTCTACGATCAATAGCTTATAGTAATGAAGATGAGATACCCTATAATCTTAGGGAGGAAATTCCTCGATTATTACGACTTATTCCTCGACTACCGTCGGCGACGATTGCTTATACTTCCTAAGATACTCCCCGCTATACCTAATACGGACATTTGCCTTAACGTAGCCGAAGAGCTTATATTAGACCCTACGTTTAATATAGAGGTACGCCGCCGAGATAAACTCTTATAGAAAGAAGATTAATAACGAAAGATTAGTTACACTAATCGAGTAGCTATCGAAGTACGTATTACCGACTTAGAGAAACAATAGTACCCTAGTCCTACTCTTATTAAAGAGTATACGACTCGGTAGACTATCTTCTACTTTACTAAGATTTTGTAACGAATAATTAGCCCTAGTCTTCGCCTACGAGATTCAATATCCCGAGTATAATACGATCTTTAGAAGTAGGTAGAATCCGAACTTCCGCCTAACGAACTACTCGATGTACCCGTAGTCCCGTAAGTTAGAAGACTACCTACTATTTTCCTAGAATGGGATGCTCAAAGTCTTTACCGCTTAATACGCGGTTTCTCTTAGTATAAGAAGTAGCCTTCTAATATCGCCGCGATATCTATAGCACCGTTACTCTACTTAGCTAAGACTAATCAATTGATTTCGACTAGCCTTTATAAGATCTATAATATTATCCGAGATAAACAAATAAAAGAGTTAAGACTTAAGGATAATGAAGTCGCTTTACGAAAATAAATACTATCCGTTATACTACTTAAATACTACGAATATTAGAATATTTTTAGTAAAGTAAAATTAGACTAATTACTATTATCTCGACTTACTATCGACTATAAGATTCTTTTAACCGAAGGAGCTTAACTAGAGGACTTCTATTATAGCCTTATATATAAGCTCTCCCTAAATGAATTAAAAGCCTATAAGAGATATATTGAGAAGAACCTCGATAAAGGATTTATCGAAGCTAGTTAAGCGCTATAGGCTATACCTATCCTCTTCGTTAAGAAATATAATAAAGGACTACGGTTCTACGTTAACTACTAGAAGCTAAATACTATTACTCGTAAAAACTAATACTTTCTCCTACTTATTAAGGAGACGTTGGCTCGTATCGCTAAGGCTAAGTATTTCACTAAGATTAATATCTGTCAAACGTTTCATAAGATACGAATAAACCCAAAAGCTAAGGAATTAACTACCTTTCGTACTCGCTATAGGGCCTATAAGTATAAAGTCTTACTATTCGGGTTAACTAATAGGCTCTCAACGTTCTAAAGGTTTATCAACGATACCCTAATAAGCTACCTCGACGATTTTTATTCTATATATATCGACGATATCTTAATTTTCTCCGACGATTTCGATAACTATCGCGACTACGTAAAAAAGGTATTCGCCCAACTCTACGTTATTAGCCTCTAAGCCGATATTAAGAAGTATAAATTTTACGTATTTAAGACTAAGTTCCTAGGATTTATTATCGGCGTCGATAGTATAGCCGTCGATCCTAAGAAGACCGATATCGTACGATTCTAAAAGGAACCTACTACGATTCGAGGAATCTAATCGTTCCTAGGGTTCTACAACTTTTACTAGAAATTCGTACGAGAATATAGCCAAATTACTAAACCTTTAACTAACCTTACGAAAAAGGGAGAAGCTTTTGTATAGAATTCTAACTACCAAACTGCCTTCGATAAGCTAAAGTATCGACTACTAACAACGCCTATACTACGACACTTCTCCTATAACTTAGAGACGGAGACTTAACTAGAGACTAACGTATCCGATGGCGTACTCGTAGAAGTCCTACTTCAACGCTATATTAGAGAAGAGGATTAGCACCTCATAGTATTCTACTCGGAGGTTTTATAAAGAGCCGAACTTAATTATCTTATTTACGATAAAGAGCTTATAGCCGTAGTTCGAATACTCTTCTATTAAAGAGTAGAACTTATTAAGCTATCTTAACCCTTCTTAGTAGTAACGGATTATTAAGCATTAGAATACTTTAATACTAAACGAACCCTTAACCTTCGATAAGTAAGCTAGGCTAAGCTAATAGCTTAATACTACTTCACTATTATATACTACCCTAGTAAGTAGAACGTATTAGCCGACGCGCTTACTTATAAGTCGGAAGAGGTTAAAACGTAGAAAGAGAAGAAAGAACTTCAAAAGACTATATAGATCTTTAGGCTTATCTATAACCTCGATAGATAGCCCAACGACTAATTCGCGTACGTATCTACTTTAGATATCACCGATACTACTATAAAGTCTATAATCGCCGCTATAGAAACAAGCGACTTAACCTTAATAGACGAACTTTTACGTCTCAACTAAGAAGATCCCACCCTCTTAGGATACTAAGAGCGTACCGAATCTAGATATACCGACTTAACCCTATTCGACGAGCGATACTTATTATTCCGTAGTAAGATAGTAGTACTAAATGGTACCTTATTACATACGCGCGTTATCTATAAAACATACGATCGCTTAATATCCACATATCCTAGCAAAAATAAAATATACGCCCTAGTATCTACTAAGTATTAGTAGCCTAGACTAGCCGTAGACGTCGACTAGTACGTAGCTAATTGTTTAACTTGTAGACTATCTAAGTATCCCTGCGACAAAACCTCTAACCTATTACAACTACTCCTTATCGTAAAGCGACCTTAGCAAGACTTAATTGTAGACTTTAAAAAGATACCGAAAAGTAAGAAAGGATACAACAACGTTTTAGTTATTATCGACTACCTAATAAAGGCTAGCTAGTCGATACTTACAAAAGATACGGCTACCGTAACAATCGCCGTACGCCTATACTATTATAGCCTATACCGAATCTTTGGCCTATTGCAATTAATCGTAAGTGATCGAGGGCTATAGTTTATCTTAGAGTTCCGCTAAGAACTCTATCAAATCTTTAGTATTAATTGGAAGCTATCGACCTCCGATTATTCCTAAACCGTAAAGCAAGTCGAAATCATAAACGAGTATATCGACCAACGCCTACGGCTCTACGTTAATCATTACCAAAATAACTAGGACGATATAATACTAGCTCTCGATACTATACAAATATCTTTGCCCTATAAATCTCTTAGTAGCCTATAACCTTATAAGGTCCTCTTCGGATACCCTATACCTTCGCATATCGACTAGGAGTCTCGGACTATAAACTAGAGCCAAATTACGCCTAAGGATCGACTATTACGCGAAAAAGCGCAAAAGTATATACGTATCCTAAGCAGCTACGTTAATATAGCTAAGACCGTAATCGCCTAAGCCTAATAAGTAATAATTAAATAAGCCAATAAGAAGCGCCGCCCAATTGATTTCGATATCGAAGACTAGGTCTTCGTAATTAAGAAGAACTAGTCGACGACCCGCCTAAGCGACAAACTAGATTATCCAATAACTAGACTACTATATAAGATTATCGCTAAAATTAAGGATAACGTCTTCAAACTAAAGGTACCCCTAGGCTAGAAGGCAACTAACTAGTTCAATACTAAACGATTACAGCGATACTACGATAACCCGTTACTAAGATAAGTAAACGAGAATCCGAAAAGCAAACTCGTAGGCGAAAGGGAAGAATAGGAAGTAGACTAAATACTAGCCTCGCGGCTATATTACCATAAGTTACAATACCAAGTTCAATAGAAAGGATAGGATCCTAATCCTACTTAGTATAACGCTAAGGGCTTTAAGAATACGACGACAAAGTTACGCGCTTATTACGACCTCCACCCAAATCAAACTAAACCGCCCGTACGACTAGAATAATAGGAGAAGGCCGTATTAACCGATAATTTCGACCCATCGTACCTTAACGATAATAAGGCCGCTATACTACGCCGCGGAGCCAAAACCCAAGTCCGTAGAATCAATTGAATACGGCTAATAGTCAATTAGGGTAAAGGAATAGGTTCAATTGATACTCGGTTAAAGACGATTAAATAATCCTAAGGCGGATATAATATACCTTTGTAGTCTATTTTCCACCGAGTTATAGAGAAGCTAATTAGGAGGGCTACGAAGTCAAGTCTCGTAGCTCAACTAGTTGGTGGATACCTAAGGGTAACCTTACTCTACTTAGAAAGCAACTCCAAATTATATCTCTAAGAGGTCACAAGTTCGATTTACAACTAACTCTATCCAATTTAGTATTTAGTTTTTTATTTTTATATATTGTAAATATAGTATTTCCTCCTTAGAATATAGCGATCCCTCCTCGCGCTATAATAGGAGATTTTTAGCAAGACTTAGGATAAGTCTTATTATATAAGGGGGGGTAGTATAACGGTAATAACGTAGCTACGTAATTGCTAGCATCTACCATCAATTGTAGCCTTAGAGCCCTAAGTTACGTAACTAAGGGCTAGTACGTAGGCTAGCGTATAACTAGTGCAAAGGTTTGTACGCACCCATTACTATTTAGAGTACTCTACATTTCGAACCCTTAGCACCTTCCTCTATTTCCTCTTTACCTAATAGATACCATATCGTAGGTAAATCAAATATTGAACCTTACCTCACATATATCTCCACACCGTAACACTAGCTTATAAACTATAGTTATATAAGCTCGCTACTTCGAAAGAGTATAAATACTTATATACTTACTTACTTACTAATTAAGTCTCTTATATAAGTCTTTTTATCTTTATATTTCTAAGTAATTAATTCTACTACTTTTATTAATCGCTTAAACTAACTACTATAAACTAATCTATATAATAAAGACTTACTACACTTTACATCGATTAATTTAACTACTTCTACTAACTACGTTAAACTAGTTACAAATACTATATCAAAGCTATTACAAAGCTAACCCTTCGATTAGAACTATAGCTACAATAGACTATTCTACGTATAAGGTTAAGGTCTTTATCCCTAAGCGTAAATAGGATCGGGTAACTCTCCTAATTTACCTCCCTAAGCCGGCTAAGGCGTTTAACGAGAAAGCCGCGTTCGAGCTATTAATCAAAGCGCTCGAGGCGATCGCTAACGACGATAAGAAATAGGCAAAAGAGATAGGCAAATACGTAGCTAAGCTTAAAAGCCTAGTTAAGAAGAATTATACTAAGATAAGTACCGTAAAGAGGAAGTACTATAGGAAGGCCGTACGAAAATTAGAGGCTACGTTAGAGCTAAAGAAAAAGAGTTAAAAGACTTATAAGAGAAGAGGAGAGAAAGGGACGTGCCTAAGAATATTATCTACCTTATTAGTACCAAATCAAAGTTGTCGTAAGAAAGTGTAGTCGGCTCGGTCGGTGTTTCTACTATTAGACGCGCTATTAATTAGTTCTAAATTATAATAATTAAATTAGTTCTATTTCTATAGTAAATACTATAATAAGAGATAGTAGTTTAACGTCGAATACTTATAATAAATTTAGTTTTTTTATTTTCTTTATTTTTATTTTTACTTTTTCTATTTTTACTTTTTCTATTTTTATTTTTTCTATTTTTACTTTTTCTATTCTTACTTTACTGGTGCTAGCCACGGGTCACACTAGCTGGCCAGATAGTATGCAGCCCGTCGTCTTCTGGGGTTGAGAAGCTGGGAGTATCATGGGTACGCCTCCGCTAAGATTCAGGAGAACTGGGCCAGCTCGAAGGCCAGCTACCGGCTCGACCATACGTCTCCTCCGGCGCGTGCCGTCCGACAGCTCAATCTCGGGCCACCTCGGCTCCATGTCGTGATTTGACTATACCAGGCGGATTTCCTTGCCGCGACCCAAACCGCGCTGAGTCCACTGGGGGTCTGGTATATCATTAAAATCTTCGTCCGCAAATCTAAAGCGTTGCCGTCTCGACACCAATCGCCTGAAGCCTGTCGCTAGATGGTATACAGACATTGTGGGCGAACAACAATGCGTGGGGATCCGGACCACTTGCCAACAACTCTCCTGGCGCGTCGAACAAAGACATCAACGGCGGAAACACGGCTGGATCTCCCATGGATATCGACTGTTCAGGAAGACCTTTTGTCCATTCCTGCAATTGTGGAATCGTATAGTGGTGTGCCGCACCACTATGGACGACTCACTCAGTAGAGTTCCTCTGCCTTTGGGCCTCCAGAGCTCCATCCAGTCTGACCTGTGGGGAGCTGGAGCATGGCAATGGGGACGACGTCAATTATGGGTTTTCTGGGGGCGTGAGGAGGCTGGAGCACCAGCAGGAGCAACAACAGGCCCCCGCGGCGCCTCCAGAGGCAATCTTCGGCCTCGAATAAGTAGCCAAGGCACACCACATAACCCATCGCTGGGCTGCTATTAGGGGCAGAAACATGGTGGCAGAGTTGCTCGAACGAAAACGGTGAAGTGAAACACCGCAGAGACCTGTCGACGACGTGATTGCTATGTTCCACGGTAGTCGAGATGGACATTCACCAGTTAGAGAGGGTGGTTTGCGTACCCGTGGGTCTTGTCCCTCCGGTTGAACTTCTTGCTCTTTGTCTACGCGACCAGGACGCGCACCTCCTGCTCCGACTCCCCGTCCGCGGCGTTCCCGCCGACGGCACAGTTGGAGACGCAAAAGAAAACGTCAGCCAGCCAGTCTAAGGTATCCAACCCGTGAGGGCGACAAGGTCCATTGAATACAATGACAGACAAGCCCGCCCAGCACAATGCACCATTCGTGACAACCATCTCCAGAGGATGCCAAACAAAAGAAACAGAATAATCCCATATCTCCGGTTCCCTGACCATCAACCTCACGCGGCAGGCGGAGGCACAATACTCCCCCTCCTCGAACAGGATGCGGCTCACCCATCCAGTCTGCCGAGGCCGGAACAACGCCCAAACCGCGGTGTGACTCGGCGCCGCTGGTACGGAATTAAGGCAGGGCAACGACATCGACCAGCAGTTCAGCGACAACGGACGCAGCATTCGTGGCGACGCTCGTCCAAATGTCCGAAAGCCTTGACACTCGGCCAACAACAAGAGGCAACGAGGTCCCACCCGTCGATTGACCTCTTAGATTCGACGGAAACGGCGATGGGAAAGCTGCGGAGGGCCTTGTGCTCGGTATGCTTGATGTACGGGTAGTCGTCGAGATCCATTAAATAGTGACTTATCGTCTCTTCCGCAATTATCTCGGTGTAAGCACGCACCCTATACATGACGTTTTCTCCGTCTCGAGGTTGAGGTACAAGATCTCACTGGAAAGAGGGGGTGGAACAGGCTAAGCGAGCTGTCATCCTCGTCCCACAAGTAGCTAATCTTCGCCATCCGACGACGATCCCGAGCTTTCTGGCAGTCTTGGCTCGATCATGGACGACGAGGCCGTCGAGTTCTATTCCGACACTACCAAGTCTTTGTCGACAAGCGTGACGTCTCCCACCAAGACGTCTTCTTGGGCTAGGACTCGGCCTTCGACGAAGAAGGCCCCAACACGGTGCAAATAGTTTGCATAGACTTCTCCGAGATTGTAGCATCAACGATACTGGGGCTTTTGCAGTCAATTGGGAGTGGTACTGCCTCACCTCCCGTAGCACAGTCGCTTAGATGGAAGGCTTCGAGCTCGGTGAAGGGGTAGTCGCAGATAACGTCGGAATTGAGGACAAAGAAGGGTGTGTCGGCCGCCGTCATCTTTCCGACCTCAGACTCTCTCACCCCAACACCAGACCAAAAAAACATGCATGATTGCGACGATAGAACGGTCCCAAGCTGTTCGTAGTCAGGGTATGGGATTTGGTTGAAGAGACGGGGTCTTGTGACTGGGGTGCGCGGAGGATGTTGGGACTTGAGTCTTGACGAAGCGTGCGCATTGCCTCGTCGACGTTCCCAGATCCCCTAGTCACTCACTGGTCGTTTGCAAGTTATGGTTCCGCGGAAGCAAAGAAGATCAAATCCGCAAGGCCGGCAGTATCACCAGCCCGAGTAATTATTTTGTTCTTTCCCATAGTGGCGCTGGTTAAGGTGGTGGCACTCCGATGTGGGAGCCATCCACAGTAGGGATTACCGGCAGCTGGTCTACAGAGATAAGCATACATATTGACCTCAGCATACGCATATATGCTAATCTCAGCATGAGTATACACATTGGTCTGAGCATGAGTATCTATGGATACTGATCTCAGCATAAGTACGTACACTGATCAATATGAATATGTATATTGGATCTGCGCGCACCTCCGCGCTTTATGCTCCATCATATCACCGGCTGCTAACGCGAGAGTTTGATTAGTCCCTTCGCGCGTTGACGAGAGTTCTACGTTAGACCTTACTTTTCTGATTTCGCCAAGGTTGTTCCTTCATCTATCGAACATGTTCTACCTCCACCATTACATTCCTATAGGTCTGTCTAACATTCATAATCAATTCTTCTACCAGCTACAAGACAAGTCAGCATCGACTCAAACAACGAGCCACAAGCGCATCAGCTCCTCGCTGACAGACTGCACGCGACGTATAGTCTAAACTCTAGCGGAAACGGCTCGGGTCAACCTGGTCTTTGGCATTAAGCCGTGCGTCCTGTACTCACTGATCGACCAGCCGCGAGTCGAGAACACGATGCAGAGCGATACGGCACGTCCACCCGTTCAATTTTAGCCTAATCTAGCTCGGCATATTTTGAATCGAGGGTCATGGGCGTAGATAAGCATCTAATAGAGTGATTCTTTCTTGAAGGTATAGGAGTTTTCGGGTCGATTTTAGCCCAATCCCATCACCGCCCTTTTGGGCCCAACATCCCTTCAGCGCTAAAAGAACAGCACGCCAATCACCGCCCCATTCGGTTACAGGTGGGTTTAAGGCCACTGGCAGGGGAGTTCATCTTGATTCGCTCAGCGTAAACCTTAAAGCTCGAAGGATTCGAATAAACGTATAAAGACTTGAACGACTCAAAGGCGACTTTGTCACGTCCCCTGAGATTATCGCAAACTCTCGTGACCAGATCGGCCGGCAATGACGTCCAGCCGGCAGGGGACCTTTGGCCAGGAGAACTGGCGAAACAAGAGATGTGACAAACTAGCTAGGCTGTCGGTTGTATGGAATCCAACAAACGAGATCTGAGGGCCGCATTGAAGAAACGTACACCAATCTTGCCCCAGGCAGGATACTCGTGCATGACCTGACTTCCTGGTCGATACCCGCGTACATCCAGTGACATCGGCTTTAACGACTAATCCAACCTTCGAGCCTTATCATCTTGGGGAATCACTGTGGTAGCGATGCGTGTCACTAGGTTGAAGAACAGCCTTGGTACGTCTGACTCTGGTGCTTCTGATGACAGGCAAATGTCCGGCGGCTGATGATAATACGGAGGAACAGACCTTCAAGGAGCTCTAAACCACAATGATGCGTCATCCACAACTGGCGGACTGTAACAACAACAACGACTTCGGTTGTATTACACTTTTCCAACCGCCTCATATCCTCCGGCCGCCCAAGGCCAGATCTCAGCTACGTCTTTCATTCCGACCAGGATTGAATCACTTCAGCGACGCCTGGTCCGCAACACCGCTGTGGAGCGGGTTATCCCGGTTATCTAACAAAGAGACGTACATCCAGGCGACCGCCCTTGCCGGCCAGCTTGCGTCAAGCGACGGCGAACAACCGACCTCGTGCGGACTCATGGCACTTACATACAAAACGTCAAAGCTGTATCATCCGAGAACAACGGCCGGAGGCCTAAGAGGAGTAAGGATACGACCGAGGCGCTTTTGAGTTGGAACAAGTCTACCCGCTGGGCGGTCTTTGCCAAACTCCCAACAGAGTCAGTTCCATCAGTCTTCAGAGGTACTCAGTTGGACCACTCGTTCATTATATTTATGTTACCCTTTCCATCTACCTTATCATTCGCATCTTTCGGTCCAAATCCAAATCAACAATTCTTCGTAAGCTCTATAGCCAGCAGCGCTCTCGCTTGGATTCTTGCTACCTTTTTATCAACACAATATATATACCTTGAAGCTAATGGGCTGAGAAGTCTTAA
This sequence comes from Coniochaeta ligniaria NRRL 30616, assembly GCA_001879275.1. NCBI lineage: Eukaryota > Fungi > Ascomycota > Sordariomycetes > Coniochaetales > Coniochaetaceae > Coniochaeta > Coniochaeta ligniaria. The sequence continues at coordinate 37,267 of KV875116.1, read as the reverse complement.
CTACTCGAATTTGCTCGCTGCCTATCCTGCACACTTCACCTTCCTCTCAAGAGCTCGACATAGTACCGTCAAGTATCTCCTGCTACCGCCTTGACCGTGTAAGGCAATGGGTGGGCGCTGCTCGGTGAGTCCAGAAAGTAGTACAAGGGCCCCGATTGATACGGCACATACAATGAAGCCAAGGAGTTTGAGTAGTTTAGAGGAAGAAGGCGGCGGATTACGTATCTGTTTCATCTGCAAGAGGAAAGCAGTGAATGACAGGTTGCAAAATGGAGGCTTTTGTATCATGCTAACAAAGAGCCGATCTCAAAGTAATCTACCAAATGATCATCTCTGTTCTAGACTCTTCCAGCCCAAGAAAGCCGTCACAAGAGGCTACAAGGATCCCCCATTTGAAGACAAGTGCTTTGCATCTGGAAGCATCTACACCCATAAGTCAAGGACATAAATACAACCCTTGCTTCCGGACCCTGCAACCCGAATACCTTATACAAAGCAGCATCCTCCACCATCCAGCCACCCGCACTATTTGCTAGTAGCCGCAACCATGTCATCACCCGGAGCCTAAGAAATCTACCTTCTGATCGGAGTCGTCTTCCTCTTCGCCTTCACGATGATCACCGTCCTCTGCTTCGTAGCGCGAGGCAGAACCAACACCCTGATCCCACTGTCCCAGAGCCACAGCCGAGAGGAGACCGCACCGTCCGCAGTCCCAGACGAGAAGCCATCGACAACCCAGACCCGCCACTCCAAGTACGTGCGTTTCGATGAAGCTGTTGCCAAGACGACAGAGGAGCCGACGGCGCCGGAGATACAGACCCTGGTGGCTGAGATGCTCGTTGCCGGCGCTGTGGTTCACGGTGCTCGACCACGGGCGCATCAGGACGGATGTGGCTGTTTTTCCTGCTATCTCTACGCTCGCAGGATGGCGGACGAAAGGGCCTTGGGGCAGATCAATCGGAACAGCGCCAGATTTAGGAAGTAAGTGTGGTATACATGTTCTTGTTTTTAGCCTCGCTGACGGAGAACCTTGAAGATGCCTCCACTCGAATGAACCGACTTAACGGAGACGACGATGAGAATGTTGTGTACGATGCTAGTAAGGGAATAGGACATGGACGGCTATCTTTGATAGCTGCGATGATTTCTGCGGTGCTTTCTAGAAACGCTTGTCAACGCCGTGGTGATGGAAACGATCGTTCCTTGGTACTTGCCTTGTTTTTCGGTTAGCTTTTTTCGAATACATGTCTGGTAAGAACCCAGTGAGGAAACTTTGAGACGACATTGCTACTGGAGCTCTTCAAGAAACGGCTGCAATGTGAAGTTTGCATGTTTTGGGACCGGGGCATGAGAGACGGATGAACCCGAGTATAGTGAGGAAGATCGCACAGCACCTCCAAATTCGTGATATTACTCCATGCAATGTCTTTTCAGATACTTTGCATCATCCGGACCCTAGAAGCTCACTCATAGGGACACTGTGAGACGTGGGATACTTGCTTGGCACTTGCAGCGTCCCTCCAATTCTTCCCAAAACCTGTCAACATAAAGTGTTTCTCGAACAGGAAGTCGGCCTCATCCCCACGATGCAGTTCTCTCTCGCTTCAGCTCGGACAGTGACGCCTCTTGAGAGGACATCATGCGCACAGCCAGGTTTGACAGCATACTAGCTGCCAGCCACCAAGACGCATTCAATCCGCTCTGGCTAGCACCCGACCTCGAATGCTCTTCATATTTCGCACTCCGTCGGCCATCAGGATTCTCATCCCACATGCCGCGAGCTGCCAATCATGAGTTGGGCTCATTAATGGTCCCGCCCCGCTGTGGTGCACTTGTTTGGCTGGCGCTCCACAATGGAGCATCGGCTGGCTGCATGGTGGAGCGACGGGTGGTTGCATTTGTGGAGCACCGGTTGGCTGCATTTGTGGAGCACCGGTTGGCTGCATTTTGTGGAGCACCGGTTAGCTGCATCTTGTGGAGCACCGGCTGGCTGCATTTTGTGGAGCGCCGGGTGGCTGCATTGTGGAGCGCCGGGTGGCTGCATTGCGGTGCCTGCACCGGCTGGCTAGCGCTCCACTGCATCATCAAAGATGAATAACTTCCAATGGCGAGGCCCACATAACTGACTCCTCGTCTGAAGCGCGCTGCGATGCGCATATGTGCAGAATCGTGCAGAACCTCCGACACAGCTGTCTTTCCGTTGGGGGCAAAGCCAGCTCCTGTTCGGAGATTGATTAACGGTGTGTCCAATCCCGTTATGTCGGTTGAGTCTGGATATATGATGTCGCGTTGACGCTTTGAGAACTACTGGTATCAGCTAAATGTCTGGAAGTCTGAGAACAATGGTAGTGACAAGATGACGGCAGAAGCTTCCAACGATCATAGGCAAATGGAACTGGCGGTTTGAGGAAGAGAATATCAGGGCTTAACTTCGGATGGGAGTTTATAGTATATGCCTGGACCTCTTGGGGGAGCCATGTGAACTTTGGTCGGCATTTGGCCAGGAATCTTGGAGTGGGTCATGATCGCAAGGAGGGATGTGCAGAATGTGCTGGGGAGTGATAATAGAAAGGAAGAAATGGAGTGTTAGTGCTAGTCAAGATATTGTGCTTTGAAGTGTTCGAAACAGAAGGATCCCGAGGACGAGCTTCCAGGAACAAGGATCTTTTTGAGGCCTGTCTTCATCGGCGTCAAGGCGAGGGCATCAGTTATCCGCAGAGGGCTGTAATCAATACTCGAAGAATCAGCAAGGCCCGTATGATCGTTGTGGGTTCAAAACTCTACACCGGATGGCTCCAAATGTATCCTGCAGGGCCTTGTGCGTCAGAGACTTGCCCGGGTGTGAGGGGGTCTCTGTGCACCGTCCCCCAGAACAAAGTAAGATATCGGGGGTGTGACTGCTGGCGACCCTTGCGGCTCTGGGGACCTTGTCCAGAGGCTTGGAGGTAATAAGAAATATGCCAGAACGACGGAAAGCTTCTCTGCGAAAGCAAATGTGAGCGAGAGACGAGCTATGGGCCTAGTGAGGTGATCAGGTCGCTTCTGTTTGCAAGTGGCCAGCGTTGTGTGAAGTCTGGGACTAGTAACTACCGTGCTACGCTGAAGAACGCCCTTTGATTGCACTACGAGCGTACCAGCCTACTGGCACCCTGATATTCTAAGCTCCGTCCCTCCGGAAGATCAGAGAATATTCGACACCCAAACTTGCAACCGAAGATGCAAGGATACGGATAGGTGGAGCAGAAGAAAAAAGGTTTACTGCCAGAGGTTAGACAGTCGAAGTACACCGGGGAGCTGCTCTGGATTGGGTATCCTCTAGTTCGCTGTCTGGGTTTTGATATCATGATCCGAGGCTGCTTGTCTGGAACACGTCAGCCACAACCGGCTCTGTTATGAGTCAGTGCCTGATCGCCCAAGTGTCATTACTCCTGCGTTTCTCGGCCCAAGGCCACAAAGAATGCTGGTAGGCGTGATGGACCGTATCGAGCAGTATCGGCTACTGAATACCAGCGCTTGCATCTCTGGGGTATCATCGCTCTATTTTCGGAGACATGTTCCACGAGGCGGATATCCAGTAGGGCACAACGAGAGCGGTGGAGAAACCGAGATCGAAGAAATTGCTGTATGAAGGGTGTGGCGCTGTCCCGGCCATGGAGCGACACTGTTGGAGAGCCTCCTAGAGTGGAAGTGGTGCATCTAATCGACGAAATGACGCGAATCAAAGATAGGAGATATGACCAGGGTGCGCAGGACCAGGGGACGAAGAAGGTCGACGGATGCTTGGATCTTTCGCAAGGTTAGAGGAATATGCTGACGGAATTTACACCGATTCAAAGCACGTATGTCCAAATGTAGTAGCATAATAGCGAGAGACGCGAAGAGACTTGTACTCAGGTTCATCCGAATAAAGATAGTCGAGTTGATTATGATAAAGTGAACCCGGCGACAGCAGTCGGCAAGAGAATTTTCGGGATACTCTCCGTTTCATCAGGTGGGGCAGCTAGGCGTCTTTCAGTCGCTGACGTAACGCCCTTGCATGCTCTTTCAACATGGCTTCGTCACTTCGACACTTTACAGCAGCGTCTCAAAAGCATTGCACTGGACTGGAAAGGAAGATGCTGCGATCACGGACATATTACCTCCATCGGGCAACTGCCACCTCTTCCTCCATGGCTCGTCGCCGAGTCGCGTGAGAAAGGAAAAAGATTATGTTTCCTCAACTACGTCGTCAACACGGCCACAGCACGATCAAGATCCGCTATTAGAGGCTCTAGGAATACAAACAGAGCATTGCCGTATACACAACAATGCATTAGGTTCGGCGAAACTGGATTTGGAAGAGATCCTAGACTAATATCCCTCAAGGAAGTCCTTCTCGACAGATCCCTACAGCCACCATTCAAGCAATTGACCGGAGCTTCTCTCCTCCATCCTAGCTTCCGCCGTCAGTGTCGCAGGACACGATACCACCCGCTCGCAATTATGGTCGCTCCTACACCAGCTGTAGCTTAGAACAACCCAGCCAACCCTTCTCTTTGCCGACACATCTCCCCGGCTCACCGATTCCTCCATTTTCACCAACCCGGCTCTGAAAAGGTTAGCTATCCGAGACTACATACAGGCGGAATCTGCAAAAACAGACAGGCGGCACGAATGAGCAGCATTATGGGACCATCGAACAAGATCTGCACAATCAGCACAAGAAGAGCGAATGAGCTCTAGGGCAGCAGTCACAAGAACAGGGTAAACAATGGCAAGCATGGCAAACTAAGCTTGTCTGGGCACCCTCATGCCGCTCGTCTTCTGGTCGGCAGTGGCATTCACTTGGAAGAGTCTAGAAATGACCATGAACTCCCCAACAGCGCCGCGACCTTGTCTAGACACGTGCATAATGGTACAAATCCGGCGGCTCAGGGGAAAGTGTACCTTTCTCTCAGCAAGAATAGCTTCAGCATTCATTTTTGCCGAAACTCCGGGTGCCTACGGCGGACATGCTTATATCAGGATGGTCTCATGTCCGTCTGGAGGGACTCGGAATGCAAACACGGCAATGAGAATAGTCTCCCTGATGCACCACGGACCCGCCACACGAAGACGGCTACTTTGCCGCCGCCATCGAGTTGGTCAACTCTTGGAACCACTGTACCAAGTTCCATGTAAGTGACCTTCTCTGCGGCCGGAGAGGCGATCGCAGCTCCAACCCGTCCTATACGGCAGAGTTTAAAATACTAGCCCAAGCCGCAGCCGACATTCCTTCGCCCACCAACACCAACCTGACGCGTCCACCCTGCGCACCCTTGAATCCATTCGGTTTTCATCTCGCGGCGATAGCTGCGTGTTGACCAACTCCGGCACGGCGCCACGCTTCGATGGGCTGCCAGTGGGCGGGGAGGCTCCTTCCTCAATGCAGGAAAAGACTTTCTGGGTCCTCCGGGTCGACACCAGATAACTTGAGCGTCTGGTTCAACCTACCTTTGCCCCAGCGAGCTATGATACCGCAGCTCTGTTTGCACAGTCCTTTTACGGCCACAGTATACACCACCCAAACGAGCCAAAGCTGCACATTGGTCTTCATGGCGACACTAGCCATTTGCTGGGACTCAGAGAGAAGATAGGATTGAGGACGAGAACAGATATGAACAATATACACTACTTTCTTTCAGCTCCGGGCGCTAGTATCTTACCAACAGTGTTGATTGATTTTCTTGCTGCTGCTCGGCCTCGGATGAATCGCATGCGGTTTTTGTTCACCGTGACTTGGGCTGCTTCTTGCGTTGGCGAGAAATCTGGAAGCGTTAAGCTTGTCGGTAAACATTAGGGTCTAGGATGGTGCGCCAAGTAGGTATGGATGTTGTCTTGAAGAGGTGTAGCCGGTGCGAGGTCATCTCGTGGTACAAGGTCATCTCAGGGGTTACGGCAGAGAAGCACAGTTATCTTCGAAATCGCCGTCTTCACCAGCTGGACCACGGCTCGGAGATGGATTGCGAGATGGTGATGAAGCGCGACGCGGAGATGGCGGAGACGCGGTTTTCCGCAGGGTTTTGGGCCTGCCTTTGTCATATCCATCACAGAGTCCACCTTGGAATGAAGGAAGGAGACAGACTCATCGAGGCAGCGGATCGTCGCGAGGTTCACTGTAAGGTTCTCGGACCTCGTCCCATTAATGAGATTAGAGCTCGTCTCGGTACTGAGATTGGACCTCGTCCCATCTGTGAGACCGAATCTCGTCCCATTTGTGAGATGAGACCTCGTCCCATCCCATCAATGAGATCAGACCTCATCCCATCAGTGAGATCGGATCCCGTCCTATCTGTGAGATCGGACCTCGTCTCGTTCCATCAATAAGATCAGACCTCGTCCCGATGGAAGATGGGCGACAGGATAGCTAAGAAACAGCGTCGTCGGTGGGAGGTAGCTGCTCTTATGTGTCAGGTTTTGGCCGTCCGACTGGCCGCTCTGGGTTCAAGCTGTCGCTGGCGGATCAGGGGGCTTGTTGGCCATCTTGCCTGGGGATCTTGATGGGTCTCGGCTCGCAGGTTCGATGGAAGGCAAGGTATCCTGATGGACTGCTGATGTTCCCAATTAGGACCAGCGCAGTGCCGCCTGGAGGCATTCGCTTGTGCATTTCTAAGAGCGGGTGGGTTAGATAGAGTACAGAATGGCTTGAAAACAAGCCCTGATGGATCTTGGCTCGCTGGGTTGACGGAGAGCAAGTCCAAATGGATCTCGGCTCGCAAGTTTAAGAGAAGTCTCGCTGTGATGATGGCGAGGTCAATAGCGAGGTGGAAAATCGATGTCGGAGACAAGATCCTAATGAAAGGCTCGTCAATGTGTTGACAGTTCGATGGATCTCTTTGTTCTGAGCTGGACTACGGTAAGCCTTGCCGCGATGTCTGCTGAATTTGCATCCTGATTTGACTGTTTGCTGGCGCTTGGAGGTCAAGCGCCATATGACTTCTATCGATCGTTCGACGTTTTGTGCGCGATCTGTGTCATTGTGGCTTGAATACAGCCTTCCTGAGGTTTCCGGAGAGTTGAATAATGGGGCCTGATGCTCAAGTGACTGCTTCGTGATGTGGATGTGGCAGCCCGAACACTTTCTCTGACCTCTGACCGAGATGCTATCGTAGGCCAGAATCTGGAGTCGTTACGCCATCGGTCTCCATGATTAGGGTTCGTCCTAGGCTGAGACCAAAATCCCACTCGTTTCGTGTACAGACCAGGCAGAGTCTATGTACATATGAGACCAGATCTAAATGCAGCGCTATTGGTGTGCAGGACAGATGGTCCATACCTTTCGTACGATCTGTGCGAGTGCTCAGATGCACGCGGTGGCGCAGAAGTGCCCCAGCAAGCAGAGCAGCCTCTTCCCCAGCCAAATCCTAGAAGCAACTATGACCTTCCACAGCCCATGCACCAGCTTGATGATGAAACCACTGACTGCCCGTTGAAGATGAAGGGTATCTGCTCAGCAGGAGGATCCCAAACCCGAGCGTCTGCTTGCATCGCCTTGTAGAAGAGAGTGATTCTTCGCAATGAAGCGAGCGATTACAAGGATGAGCAGCGATTCGAAAAAGCTCGTATACCCAGACATAATCAGTCTCGGCATAGGGTGGTGATGGAGTCCAAGCAGATGCTCAAGGTCGAAAGCTCTGCTACCGTCGGTCCACAAGGTGAGGCGAGATGCTCTCCTCGCGCCGGACGCTCCATTGCCCAATAGCAAGCCACGACGATGTCCCATGCCCTCCTCTTGTAGTGTATACTGGTCTTCCTAGTGATGTTGAACCAGCGAAGCGCTTCGGAATCGGCATCGAGTAAGTAGAAAGCGGAAGCGTGGGTCGTCCGGAGGATGCTCGTTGGTCGCAATCGTCCGATACAGGACACGGCGCACGAAGTGGGAGGCCTGAACCTGCTTGGCAGCCAAGTGTTAGCTTCGACGTATACGCATCGTAATTTGCACGCATTGAAAGGGTGGAGAGTATTCACAATGATACCGCAGATCGGAAGCCTGTGGCACTGATTGCTGACGGGACTGCCGGAAGCTGGGTCCATGGGTGCGTATCCATACTCGGAACCGACTCGGTAGAGCCTAACTTAAGGTGCCGTTCGAGAGCTCCGGATGATGGCGTAGTTCATTGCAGTTGAGTCATGTGGTTGAGTTGAGTGTGTTCAAAGAGTGGCTGGGTGGTCAATCTGGAAGCCAAATGGACTGTTGCGTTGTGAGGTTATGTCAGCCGGTCAGCCTTGCTTGGCGCGGTCCCGGAAGCCAATGAAGTAACGGACGCTAGGCCCGAAATAGACGCTGCAATTGGCAAGGCTGGGCCAAACATCACCAAAGTTCTTCCTTGCCACGTCATCACGAGGTGCACACCTTCCCCATGTCCTCCACTCCCAACATCAATTCCATTACAAGGAATGGCCGGCAACCCTGAATCTGTTTATCTCAACGTCATGGTGTTCGTCCCTTAACGAGTACGATTTCGAGTCCTCTGTGCGAAACTGGCCAGCCACCTCAGTCAGTCATGATCGGCGGGTTTCTCCCGTCGCTTGACAATACGCGAGACTTCTTCCTGATGGCGACAAGCTGCGAGCCGTGTCTCTCCACAATGCTCTATCTAGCCTCCATGCCCCCAACAACCACCCCTGTCACCAGAGAAAGCGAGTCCGCGACAAAAGAAGGGCGAACATAGGGCTACGCCAACAGGGGCACATTTCCGTGAGACGAAGGCCTGGGACGGCCTTTAAGCACTCGAACAGCCGACCCGTACGCCATCAGTCTTCGACGGGCTCTCTTTCATGGCCTCCACCAGTGCCGACAGAGCAGCGTACTCCCGGAGCCAGGAATGTCATGTGCGAGGTGCGAGAAGTTTCCGAAGATTCACTGGTCTCTATTCGCAGCCTGGTTCTATCTCCTTGATGCTAACGACACTCGTCAATAGTGTTATCAACCGGGCGACGACAACAACCATACCGATATCCTCTCCTCGCTTCCTTATCGGATTACGTATCCCATCGGCTTATTCGATGCTCGACGAGCAGCTGACGTATCGTGTCCTGGTGATCCCAACCGCAGAGGCTGCTCGGCAGCCTGGGTGTACTCTTGCTCTTGAAGCTTGACCGTGGTGGATGTCGCAGGCACCTTGACCTCCTCAACCTTGGACTGGGTTGGCGGAACCGCTGTCGCCGCAGGCTTACTGGTTTTGTCATCTGTCTGGAAGACAGAAGACTCACTAGTAATAGCCTGTGTGGTAGCGGTTGTTGGCTTGACCGATACGTTAGTCGCCACAGCGGCCACGATGGGAGTAGCAGAAGAAACGCTGTCGGCGCCGCCACCCAGAAGAGGGGCGACTGTCTTCAGGAAGTTCTTCGCCTTATTGGCGTCCTGGAAGACCAGCCTGTGAACAGGACATTGCCAGTGGAGGTGCCCTCTGTAATGAAAGATGTGTAATGGCCAGCGTCAGTGGCCGTGTGAAGAACTTCCTCAGGGCCTGACAGGAGGCCGGCCGCAGCTGGGTTGACTGCAACATGATTGCAACAGTCTTCGCCTCTGTGCGTTGACCGTTGAGTGCCTGTTGTCCCGCAGTACCATTGGACGAAGGGACGACGATTAGGTTGGACGACGACGTTCCAGCTTCGTCGTCTTTGGCCGGGGCCGACTTCGCAGGAATGGAAGCCGAAGACGCCTTTGCTTTGAGGTTGTCAAGATGGCTTGGCCGGGCCCTGACGCACCGTCACACCTTGTCTCCGGATTCAGAGGCGCTTTTGGGGCCAGTGGTTACCGAGAGAGGCCACGATGTCTTCGGTGGGTTCTTGTTTGACTGTCCCACCAAGTACACCGTTGCCCAGCGGAAGAAGGCGATTCTCTCTACCTCCAATTCCCCGTCCATTTCGAACCAGCAACGGACTGCGGCAGGGTCGCGGTACATGTGTACGACTGGCTGGTGGCTTTGCGCAAAAGTCCATTGTCGCTCAGCGACTGTGCCGCCACGGCCGGAGAACGACGCAGTTCAGTGACACATGTCGGTGTAGAACGTTCGAAAGGCTTCTACTTCTAGGAGCTCAGGCATATCGAGTGGTCACGCTGGCAGGGGTGCGAGGAGGATTCCCGGATCGAGAAGCGGGGTGATGGTGGCAGAGACAGAGAACCCAAGCATGATATCCCAGCCAAGTACGTATGTCACATCGCCGATTTTGAGAGGTTCCTGAGTGTGCACGAGCGTTTCTCTAACAGATACGGCGATTTCAGAAGCCAACACCTTCTTGAAGCCCTTGGTCTTATAACCCAATCCAACAGAGTACAGCTATCCCCAACCTCCTTCTGGTTGTAAAGCATCGGGGAGTATGTCTGCGCCTGCCGGTGTAGGCCGGTTTAGGCCTCTCAAGACAGCCTGGAGTCAAGGACCTAGTCCGAGAATACGAAGCCAAGGTTCCAATCGACAACGACGAGTTATCGAAAGAAGAGTCAGGATGCCAGACTACCGAACAAGCTTGTTGACGGCAAGACAATCACTGAAACGCCGGCGAGGAACATTGGGGTGTCACGAGATGGACGAAGACGCCACAAAGGCTAGCCGCTCGATCTCTTCATCGACAGGTTCGCGCCGCACAAGGCATTGATTTTAGAGACGAAGGTCTACTATTGCGATGCCGCCCATCTCAGAATATCATCGCGTTATGTGAGGCATGTACACCTGGACATTGAGTGAACCCACAGCTCCGTTCGCAAACAAGCATCGCGAAATTGCCACAGCTCCATATAGCACATGGGAAGGAGTCCTCTTTACCAGAGCTTCGTGCTGATCGGAATCGTGAAGTCATCGCCCATATCGAGGCGTTGAGGTCGCCCTCTGCCGACATTTCGCAAGCATAACATTCGAATGCTTTCACGATTACGCTTGTCTTCCTCTTAAACATTCTTGCCCGGTATTCTATACGCCTACTCCAGCAAGATACCAATATACCGCAAGCTTTGGGAGCAAGGGGACACCGCTCTCTCTTTGGAGATGTGTAAAGTAGCCGGGGGAAAGCGATGGATTCCTGATTTTCCAGGTTTTGCTATGGTGACTTGATATCTTTCTGGTGCTTTACGCAATCCTTGACAGCGAGTTGCTGCACTTGCATACTGCAATACAAGGATCCGACAACCCAGCAGACGTTCACAAGTAACAGCAAACGATCGGCAATGTTCTTGTACGAAGACATTCTCCATCCAAGATTGGTTTTTCACTCGTTCTCGGCTGTGGTACTTTGCTTCCGACCCCAAGCTTCTCGGCCATCATCTAGGCGAAGTCATTGCTAGCACCTGGAGACCGTCCGCCCAGTCAGACTAAACTCTTGCGATTTTCGATTTTCCCGTCTTGTCCGGAAGAGTATGCGCGGTACTAACGGATGAGTCGGAAGTCAGTACTCCCCTCGGGCAAAGCGACATAGACAGCAAGAGGAAGAGGAGAGCCCGTCAAACCTGAAGAAGTGCGGCAAGGGTTACATGCCTTGGACATAAGCGTGATACCACTTCCATGTTTCAGCGGTGGTCCGTCCTTGCCGACGACCCCGAGGTCCAACCGGACGAACTTCGCCACGGATGGGTCTGTGCTGCACGCTCAACGACACAAGGCCGATAACGGATGGGCCAAGGACGACTATCCTCGCCAGCCAGATGGACATTTCAGAGTGTTCGTCAAGTTCTACTCTCTTTGTCAAGGAAGTCCATGAAGCGAGTTTGCTTGACTCTCAACGTGAGTCGGGCCTCGGGCCTACACTCTGTTCTCTCAATATAATGACAGTCTCGGAATTGGCAGACCGGACAACATCAAAATGAGCGTCTGTTATCGGGATAGCCACGAGGCCAGGCACTGAGTCGCCACTGACGCCACCGTGGTGGGTGGGCAGGATTTCCCCGACGCATTCGTCATCACGCAGCTTCAATATCCATCCCATGTGGGAGAGAAGAGAACCACCACCCCAGATGTTGACTCCAAGTTGCCTGTCTCGCTGCATTGGGAGTGGACTCTTGACTTTCTTGTCGAACATACGCGTCAGATGAAACACTGAGTCAGGCTGTGCGGCTCTCGCTAGATACATGAAGCTAGACTAGAGGATATCAACTGGGCACTCAGTATGGTCAACACCCCATGGAGTGACACGCCGCCCGATACAACAACCTTGGAAGTAAGGACAGCGAGATCAAGTCATACTTGCAACATCGGTAACTTCGAGCATGGCAACTGCACGTCAAATCGTGAGACAAACGAGATTTGAGCATCCTCCCACAAACGACAGTCTTATTTCAAGGCATCGAAGCCTTCATCACGATGCGCGGAAGGTAGGGACGGAAGCGAGAACTGTCCAACAAGTCTCGAATGGGCTATCTTTACACGGCTGGATGGCTTGACAGGAGCCGCGGCCCAACAGAGGCTAGGCTCACACACCCTTTTCCATCATCAGCCATGGCCCATTGGGGTAACACTGCTAGAACCCCCGGCCTCGGTTCAACACAAGTTTGCAGTGATCAGTCAACTCAGGTCAGGCTACTCATCGTGGGCTATCGGCAAGTTCTTGGTTGCCGCGTATTTGGGATTGCCCGACACTTTGGAACAACCTGTGCAGACTCTGGGCGGACCGAGCTCGACGGTTTCACGCACTGTTGGTTTGCGGCGGACGGTAGTGCTATTCACTGACATGTCCAGCACCGAATCGAGTCCAGCAATTGCGTACTCCGCGCCCGTAGCAGGGACCACCAACCCTCACCTGTCGTCGGATGCCCCAAACAGCCGATTCAGCTCGGTGTACCCCGGCGTCCTCCTGCCTTTCAAGCCGATCAGACTATCTGCGGAAATGCAATTCGAGCGAATCAATATGTAGCTACTTTATGCCACTACGTGCCCTCTGTATATTGTTCCTTCACCTATCAGTGCGCGTATAAGCAGAATGTCGACAAGCGTTTTTCCACTTCTGCTCTGGCTCATATGAAATGTCTGCCTTCGTGGGGAAAGAACGAGGTGACCTTCGGGGTCAGGACGGTCGACTTCTGCGATTTCTTTACCATTGTCCTGCACTTTACAGACGGAGCCCCCGAGTATTTGGAAAGCAAGTAGTCGGAAATGCCTTTTTGCCCCTAAGAACCGGTGACGACATGGATTTTCCAGACGACTTTTGCCTACCACTGCCTCTTGCCGTCATCGCCTCTCTGAAGGGACGGCCGCACCACTTCGTGCATCCACCTCGTTACCTTATGGCTACCACCGGATTCGATCCATCTAGCATCGGTGGAGTAGAGGCCGACCATGAGAGCGACTACCTCCAGACCCCATACCAGAAACGCTACCAGACTGCGGTAGGACTCCGTCTCGTCATGACTGCTGCGTCGAACATAACGATAACTGACCGAGAGCAGGTGACCAGATGGAAGCCCACCTCTCTATGATGGTTGCTCCTACGCCACCATACTTCCAAGACGGATAGAATGTCTCGCCGGTTGTCTCGCCTGCGGCTAGTTTCTGAGCAAACCGGTGGATGCCGCCAATATACGAGACACAGGAGACGGCGTACACTAGGCCATCAGCCTGCCAGACCAGTATATTCGCCGAGAGTGAGGGCTATCAAACGACCGTCTTTCACGGTGCAACACCCATACTACAACGAAACGAACTAGCAGCTACACCGACAGACTCGGTGGGCTACACTGATCAACGCGTTCCCCCGACGCTACCAATGGCAGCATCTACACTAGAGGTAGCTTCTCTTGTGACTACTCTGCGGGAGACAGCTTTTCCTCAACATTCTTGCCCTCGGTCGCGGACAGAAAGTCCTTGGCAGACGCGTATCCTCCAAGAGCTTTTCACTACAGCACGCCGTTCGACCGCATCCAACAGCTGCCGCGTTCATCACAGTCTCCAGAAGACTACTCTGTGTCTTCACCCTCCAGCCCGGCAGCCATGCCCGGGGCCACGGGCTCTGACGCGGCTCGTTCGTCGTCAGAGGCCCTTCCGTCAATTCCTTCACGTCAGGGGAAGAAGGCAAGGAAGAAGCTGCCTGAAAATGCATCCCGAGCACGGCACACGCGAAAGAGATCCTCGCCCCAGAAGCGGCCCCGCCAGCCACGCCTCGGCATATCAGGAAAACGCGTAGCAATAACTCCCTCCTGCCCACTACAACTGCAAAGCAAGCCAGGGTCGATGCTCAAGCCCGGTTGATTCAACCAGAGCCCAGAATGGCCCGACAGGCTCAGCTGTGCTGGGCCCTCCTCAGCGTCTCGCCTTCCCAGCTCCATCACCCGCATCATCTCCGACACCATCTACTGAGGAGACGCGCCCCTGGAGCGAGAAAGACCAGTCCTCATTCAGTACAGGCAAGCCGGCTTGGGCTACAGCCAGATCCAGCGACTCTGCGGCTTCAAGGAAGCCGTGTCGACGCTGCGCGGGCGCTGCCGCACCCTCACCAAGCCCAGTCCGCAAGACGGCCGGGACCTATCATGACGTGAGTTTCCTCTTTTCCTTCACTCACACACACCTCTTTGCCACAGTCTCCTCTCTCACACATACCATTAAACTGACATGTGTTGCCGCAGCTCCGCCTCCTCGAGCAGGACGTTCGGGCCTTCGCCTCCGACAGCGGCGACCCCCACACGGCTGAGATCCCGTGGATGCACGTCGCCGCCTACATCAAGGACAACGGCGGCTACCACGTCGGCAACTCGACGTGCCGCAAGCGGTGGGACGAGCTGTTTGCCAACGAGGTGGCGGCGGGGAGAGATCCGAGGCGTCTGTTTTATCAGCGGTGGTCGAATGTTGGGGCGTCTTAATATCACAGTGGCCAAATTATGAAGGGTATCTTTGCTCTTTCGGAGGAGGAAGAGAGAGATTCTGGGGTCCGGAAAATGGAAATATACGGCCGACTTCGCAGACACATTTGCTCGGTGTTCGGTATCGTTTGGGCTTCTGGTTCATTCGTTTTGTCTCCTCTCGTCGGCTTGTCGTTGATAATCCGTACTGGTCCCGCCAATCTTAGTAGAACGATTCTTGTTTCTTCTCAACTAGGCAGCTTCTAGTCTTGCGATTGACCGTTCTGACCATTCAACTGCTCCTCCCCTGCCTCAGCCGGCACATCAATCCTCCCCAAGACCTCTCACAACCCATTCAGCGCCAACCAGCCCATCTCGTCCCCCGTCTCTTCCCTCACGACACCGCCCTCATTAATCCTGGGACAGATAACTATCGCACCCCTCCCCATTGCTAGGTTATGGCTTACGATTTATCCTCGCCTCCCCCTCCGTTTGTCCTTCCGCCTCGACACCCACCCTCCGACAAGCCCGTCGATACAAGGTAATTGGCTTGTGGAGCTGGAGCTGATCGAACATTTCCCACACAATCCCTTCAACCACTCACCTGATCTTGAAATTGATCCTCCACCTTTACACTTCACTCCATCTGCTATGTCACTACTAGAATAGCATACCTGTCCTACTGTGTATAACGACCTCGCTCGATGATGCCATTGCTAGCAACAAGAACTGAAGTTCATTTGGTGGAAAGTAGAGCAGTTTTCACCAACGAATGGCTGCACCTACACTTCCTCTGCGCACCCTTTGTCCTACACAGCACGAGTGTTCCATCAGCCAGTCTTCCATAGCATCACGCGCCGAACCTGGACGGAACCTCTAGAGACTGTACGAGGTCTTGGTAGATCTGTCTATGTATCTGCTATGCAGCGAGTGGCAAACCATCCATCATGTGCCAGCAGCGGAACGACAGACAGGAACAGGAGCGGGTTTGGTAGCCCAGTATTCGGCAAGGGAAGCACGCCCCATATGTTACGGTGACGTCTTACAGGCGTTACGGAGGGCCGGTTACGCGAGTCAGATGTGTGATGGCATCAATGGTGGGTGTGGAGGGAGAATGGTTGTTAGTGCGGGAATCTCAGGCCCAGCTGGGTGCAATACGAGGTCACTTCTTGGTTTGGGTTCGCTTCACCGGCACTCTTCTGGGGAGAAGCAGCAGCCAACAGGGGCCGTGGTGGGAGGAAGGCGCAGGATGCTCTTGGCATGGTCTTAGGACTACACCCACCCACTACTTCCTACTCTCCTCCCTACTCCCCTCCCACCTTTTGGCAGCCTGTTGGCCCGCCTCCGGCAATTCATGGCAACCAACCGGGCAAGGCTGTCTGAAGATGCAAGGAGATGTGCAGGCGCGTCTCCTCTGCAGGCGAACAGCAGAGAGCCAATAGCGGGTGTAGTGGCGAGCCGCGTAGAGGTTTGGGTTGCTTATCTGATTAGGCGGCAAGGCTCAGAGCCTGATTAGAAGGTTAAGACGCGAGCCGGAGCATGTGAGCCGTTGCCAATAGGAGCACACCTTCATGACCCCGATAGGCTAACCGGAGAGGAATGCCAGGGAGCCAGGACCAGATGGTAGCCCCAAGGAGTGCGACAACGCCAAGGACTAGGCATGAAGCTTCCGCGGACTCAGCTCACTCTTTGAGAGGCGCTGTTTGTAGCTGTCTTTCTCAATGCTTTTCTCTTCTCTGCAAGCTGCCTTCAGCGCCGCCTGCTTGCATCGGAACTGCTAACCTGGTCCCTGAAGACGTGTCCGCCGAGCATGCCGACCACCACCGACCTGGCTACGCCTATTAGTCCCTACGCTGTCGGTGCCATTGTCCTTTCCCAAAAGATCGGTATCGTCTTAACAGATGCCGCTGTCGGATAAAGAATCATCGTCACTGCCCTCTTCATGCAACTCCACGATCAGCGGCCAGGTCTAACACGCCTCTGTTTCGGTGTTCTCAGAGAAATCATCATCCTCGACCCGCACCGACTTTGCCTGAGCCTTGTTGAAATCGGATCCTCTAGCTCATCTTCCGAGATCAAGTACGAACTCCTTCTATCAAGCCTCTTTCTGGCGACGGAGTGGTGAACTTGCCCGGACTTATTGTCGGGGATGGCCTTGGAGCTTTTGTCGCTTTGGAGTGCCTGTGCCGTCGTCATGCTTTAGGCGGTGCTTGATTTCTCTAAGACACTGCTTGCGCTGCCCGGCATAATCCTTAATGTATGCGTTACTACGGTTTAACCCTGAAAGATTAACGACTAGCATTTCTGGGTTAAGCTTGGTATTTATGGAGGGCCCGGGTAGTGCGTCGAGACAGGAGTTACGTCTTCAAGCGACGTCTGCTCCAGAGGATCGAGAGCTGGTCGCTGTGTGGGGAGACTTTGATTGTCACTCGATTCTCTCTGTGGAATGGACATACGCTCGACCACTGAACTTTCGTTGGTGATCTTTGAGCTTCTCGTGCGATACTGTGCCGCCATCTCGGAAGAACCATCTGAACATTACCTCGTATTGACATAACATTATACACGATCAACCTCGTGAGGGTCGGAACTGACCTCGTCATTATCAGATTGATCACTTGGGAGCGAAACCTGAACCTCAGCTATCACCGAAATTCCAGGGAGCATTGTCTTCAGCGACATTTTGTAGACGGTTTTCAGAAATCTCTGAGGTGCCTGACTTCAGATCTCGGCTGCTTTGAGGTAGACCAAGGGCGGGGACTGCCATTACACAACATCGTGGGGAGCAATGCCCGTGTCGACCGAATCCTGGGTGCCGCGTCCCCTGTCCAATCTGTAGTCCAACATCGATAAAGGTGGACAGGTGCTGGTTCGGTGCGGCACTTCAGTTCTCGGTTCAGGGAGCGGCTCCAGAAGTGGCGATACAATCAATCACCGTACTTCCTGCAGCCATGGCCGCATACCACCTTGGCGCCTCGCCACACGCGTATGGAGACCGGAGATGGCTTATCTGGGCGAAGTCCACCGGGTTATGGTCCGGGCCTCTGGCCCTGATTCGTATTGCAACCACCAACGGCATGGCGGGTCTGGCGAGACATCCAGCAGGCTTCTGCGGCAGGCGGCTCGATGGTGTGTGGGAATTTGGAGAGCTGGGCGTCCCCCTCATTACGTCGGCAAGGGACTTGCCATGAATCGTTGACCCAAAAGCCCATGGTTATGGGTTGCTCTTCTATCCTGTAGGATGGTTGGCAAGCACACCGCTCAGACCTTGCTTGTTGGGCAAAAGGAGGTTCATTAGTAATTTTGATACGTCGCAGAACGGCTGAGTCTCCATACACCCTTCTTCCAAATTGTGTATATGCGTAGCCCAGGACGAACAGCCTCGGGGTCCTCGTGACATGAGTCACCTCTTCGCGGGGATTAGTAAACGTGCAGTCATTATGCCACTTTCGGAGCTAGGAAGGACGGCAGTCACTCCTCGTCTACACCTTCCCAGGTAGGACGCATCTCCGACGCTTGGTTACTGTGGAGGCTGCTGATACGTTTCCGAGGTAGGACGTGCCAACCCGTAATCTCTCCGGTCGCCTCTCTGATTTCGGTCTCACTCGAGCTGGCCTCGGCAATGATCGAGCTGGCAGGATCCCTTCCATGTCGCAAAATAGGAGCGTCCTAGACCTGTTTCCGTAGCCCTGCAGCTTCAAGGCACCTCCTCGGGCCTAGTACGGACAGCCCAGCTTCCTCATGAATAGTATCAAATATTACCCACCCGTAGGTTTCCATAGGTACCTAAGTAATATAGTTACCTACGGGTTATAAGTACCTTTAGGTATACGGTACTTATAAGTACCTATAGGTATTAGTATACAAACGGTCGAATAAAAGGTTAAAAAGATATAAAGTAAATACATATAACGTTAAAAGAGTATAATTAATATATTTAGAAGTAGCTAGACTTAATATAAATAAGTTTAGAACTAGCTAACGTATATTATATATATATATTATAATAATATCTAAAGGTAATATAAGTATTTAAGGGCTAAATATTTATATTAAAGTTTACTTAAAGATAATATAATTAGTACTAAATTTCATATAACTTAGTAGGTAGCTAATTTAAAATGCGAAAATAGTACGAAAATTATTCTAATACGTTCGAATCTTCTTACAACTTCTCTTTTACTATATAATTACGTTATTTCGCTGCCTAAGTACAACTTATCTTAACTAATTAATTATAATACTTAAGAAGAAAGTAAAAGAGGAGTTATTTTCTAACCTAAATACTACCCGAAACCGTTAACGCTAATAAAATATAACGACGGAAGAATTGTAAGCCTTTAAGGCTAAAATAAATATAAATATAACTATAAACTGAGAACGAAAGAAAACTAAAGCCTTAGTAGACTTCAAAACTACGAACTAGAGCGTCTAAGCTTAGATATTAAAAGAAACTAAGTACGTAGTCGAAGATAAGTAATAAGTTATTTAAAAATATAATATACGTATATAATATACGCTTATTAATAATTATAAAGTTATTTTAAAGGCAAATACTTTTAATAGATCTTAGCTCGTTTAGATATCTTTCTCTACTAATTACTACTAAAGTAAGAGAAGATCGACGATAAAGTCTAAGAAAATAAAGACTTAGATAAGTTTAAAAAGGCTACTTTAGAATTTATAAAGTTTAATATAAAATAAGTTAAAAACGAACTAACCTTTATTACTAATATTATAATAAAAGAAGCTAATCGTCTTATAACCTTAGACAACGTAGTAAAATAAGAGGGAGTTATTCGTAAAATTCTAGCTAAATTTGCCCGAAGACTTATTATATACGATAAAGACGTATCGAATTTAGCTACCCTCCTTCGAGTAGCTATTACTAATAATACTAGAGAAGTTATTACAACGTAGTACTTTGAAAATTTCGAATAAGATTTATAACGATAAAGAGATTTAGTATATTACTTATATATTATATACGTATATTATATCTACTAACTTATAGTAGAGTAAGTTATATATATTATTATAAGCTTAGTATAGCTAATAGAACTAGGTAATTATAATATTATTTACGAAACTCTTTACGATATATTATTATCTTAAGCGTTAAAAAAGAGTACTATTAGCTAAGATTTTACTTAAAATCTTAGATATTTTAACTACGAAAGAGTAGATAATATACTACTATTTTTATAGTATTCTTAGTCGTAGAGAAATAAAAGTCTTAACTAAAGAGTAAAGGGTACGTAATATAAAGCGAAAGTATATAATATACGTATATAATATATATTCTTTACTAATATTTACTAATATCGTTGCTCGACGATACTAATATCGATACGTCTTCCTACTATCGAAACTACGTTGTTGCTAAACTACTAGAGTAGTACGTATATTTACCTTACGTACTATAGTTCGAGAGGTTATAGAGTAAAGATATTAAAATTACTCTCGTATTAAGAAAAGCTAGATTAACTTACTAAGAAGCGCCTTAGAGTAGACGAAGTTAAAGAATCCAACGTCTAATTATATTACGTATAAGGATTTTGTTTCTACTAATTTGTATCGGTATACCTACTCTTTATTAGAATAGCTTAAGCTTTATCTTTACTTTCTAAAGTTAGCTATTCTTCGATTAACTTTGATAGAAGATATAAAAGGTTATAATACGTTTATAATAAGCTTCGAAGATAATACTTAAGAGTATATCGAGCTAATAGTTTTCAAGTATTAAATAGAAGTATAAAGGGATTTAAGCTAATTAAAAAGAGTCGTTTTAAGTTAAAATATACTATATTTAAATAATATAACTATTAAGTAAAAGAGAACTACTTATAATTACAAAAGAAGGATAGTTTAGTTTAATATACAATAAGTTATAACTAGTTTTAGGACAAAGCTTTATATTTAGTAGTCTTTCTTTAAAAGGTAAACTTCTTGTAATTATACTCTTCTATAAGATAGGATTTATATAATTAATAAAACGTATTCGTAAACTCGTTTTATATTATAATATTAATACTTAACTTCGCTATAAACTATTAAGATATATTTCTATATATATTAAATATAATAAAGATAAGTAGAACGTATATTATATATATATATTATATTTATACCTTAATATATCTATATTAACTAATTATTCAAGAAATAATACTTTGTACTAATTTTATATTCTTATCTTATAATATAATATACTTTGTATATATAATATATAAATTAATAGCTAAGTCGAAATATTAGTATTTAGAATAAAATAAGTAAAGAGTTCGATATTTACCTTTAAATAGATTAACTAAATATAACTTAGTAGCTTCTCTTAATATATCGATAGTATTAACTTAGTATTAGAAGTTTTATTTAAAGAGATTATAAAATATAATCTCTTTAATAAGTCTTTAGAATAAAGCTTAAGAGATAATTAATTCGATTAACTTTTATAGCTATCGAATCTCTTATAAAGCTTAAGTTATAAAATATTAATAGTTAATCTTAAAGATTCTATAAATAAATATATATAATATACGTATATAATATACGTATAAGACGTAGCTATTAATACTTAAGAAATTGAACGATATACTTACTATTTAATCTTAAGCGTCTTTTACGTTGTAGTAGTTTCTTAATCCTCTTTCGTAATTACTTCGTCGTAACTTTTTTCTTTTATAACTATACGTTAATATATTATAATATCCTTTTAGTAATAACCTTACGTCGTTTTCTATAAGGTTTAAGCTACTTAAAAATTAGACTTTATAATACTAATATTAGGATTAGAGCTAAGATTAGTATTAAAGATTCTTATCTATCGTATATACTCTTTAACGATTAAGTTACTTCGTAAAGTTATTCTATTTTAGTAAGTTAATCTATCTCTACGAGTTATTCTATTTCTATAAGTTATTCTATTTCTACGAGTTATTCTATTTCTACGGATTATTTTATTTTTATAAGTTATTCTATTTCTACGAGTTATTTTATTTTTATAAGTTATAATTCGTTATCTTTTATATTAGCGCCGAAGTTAATTATAAGGGGGCTCTTAATTCTAGAGGTACTACTAAGGTTAAAACTTAGTAAAGGTATAGCTTCGCTTAAAGGTAATAGTAGTATCTTTCGAACTTCGAAAATCTATTATATTATTACGTTTAAAGTATACTTAGAAGTATAATTAGTAGGTAAAAAGAAGAAAGAGAAAATATTAAAAAACTAAAAAAAGAAGATAACTTAACTCCTCTTTCTTAAATAAAGTTCTACTTTTTGAAAAGTTTAATTATACTAATAGATCTATAATATATATATATAATATACATTAGCTTAGAACTATTAATAAGACCTTTATAATATACTCTATTTACTAGCTAACGGCGAAAATAGCTATTATATCTCGTCTTATCTCTACTTAAAAGATTTCTTCGTTAACTTTTCTTCTTATTAGTACTTAAATAAACTCTTTAATTAAAATATCTTCTATATTTAAAAGATTTGAAGATATAGCGAATACTTTACTATATTTTAGTCTAAGTTACGTACTAACGTCTTCTTTTCGTATTTATACCGAACTTTATTAGTAAATAAAGCTTAAGAACTTAGAAGATAAAATAGTTAATCGGAACGTAGTTTGTTTATATACTAACGAAATAATTATAAAATTCTTTAACTAGTTTAAGTAAAGTATTTAAGTAAAAGCTTAAAACTTTATTTTAACTAAAGAAACTTTATACAAGTACTTTATAACTAACTATAAGCGAAATATAGAACTATAGCTATCTTTTAACTAAGGTACTAAAAATAAGAATAGAAGTCTAATTATATAATATAAGGGTTATTAAAAAGTTCTCTTTTATTTAAATTTTAGTATAAATAGTAGAAATAATAGTATATCTTTACTTTAGAAATACTACGATAACTTTTACTACTATAAGATTAGACTTAATTTACTTACTTAAGATAAAGTTAAAGATAACTACGAAATTATTAAATTTACTTAAGTTATATCGAAATATACTTGTTACGAAGTATATATTATTCTTCTACGGCTTATATATATAGTATTCAAATATAATATACGTATATAATATATATATATATATTAATTTATATATAGTATTTACTTCGTATAAATATAATAAGTCTTAGCAATATTATAAGATAGACGTAGATATATACTTAAGGTTACTTTATTCTTTATCGGTATCCGAGCCCTTTTTTAGTTTATATACTAAGATTCGATTATTCTCTTCTTTCGTAACCTTTATCTTCTCTACGACCTTCTATCGTTTATAATTATAGTTCGACGAGCTATCGAGTATTACAATTAACGTATTAAATAAGTATTAAATCTTATTTCCGTAGGCGTCTAAGCTTCTTTAATAGTTAATAGATAATTAATTTAAGGGTAAAAGTATACGATATAAGGTATCTTTCTATAATACTTTAATAAAAGGTAGAACTTATAGTAAATTCTTTTCTCCTTTAAGTCTTATAATACTACTTCGGATAGTTAGACTATAGCTAAGATAATAGTATTTATACTCTAATAATATAAGTTTAAAGACAAAGTATTTTCGATTATAGCTAATAATAGTAGCAACTTTAAAACTTATAAGGTTATTTAAGAACTATAATAAGTTAACTTTATTATATAAATCTTACACTTCGTATACGTTATATAACTTATTAACAATACTTTTTAGCGAATATTTAAAGTCTAAGATTTAGGAATAAAGGTAATAATAAAGAAAGTTACGAAGGCTAAGAATATAGAAGCTTTTACCCGAATTCGAAATAATATTAAGATATATAACTTAGTTTTTAAGATAAATATAATATATAATATATATATATAATATATATACTAATAAAGGTAGATACGTTATTTTATTATAATTATTATAGTTTCGACTAAACGAATAGACTTCTTCGAACTATATTAATAAAATTCTAGTGATATAAGTCGAAATAGAAAAGTCTTACGTTTAGTTAAAGATATAAAGATACGTTAAAATTCAACTATACTAATATTAATATAAGCGTATAAGCTTTATAAGTCTTTATCTTAGTTCGTTAATACTTAGACTAGTAATTAGTTTAACGATATATAAAAACTTCTTTTGTATCTTAGTATTAGTAGCTATAGATAAGTTAAAATTAGCTATACTATTAATTATACTAAATTAAGTATATATTTAACTAACTTATATAAATATTTTTACTCGTCTTATATTTTAGCTATTATTATTAAACTTATATTTATTAATAAGTTACTTATAAGATTTATATAGAACTTTAAGTTTATAAATAACTTAGATTTTAACGAATTACGTTTAAAGCTAGTAGTAGTATAGTAAAAATTAAAAGTCTATAGCGAAAAATATACTATATATAAAAAGATACTTATAATAGCTACTCTCTTAGCCTTACTTAGTATATTTTAAGAATACGAAACTTAGTAGGAAAATCTTAAAGTTTTTAACTAATAAGCTTTTTAGCTAATTATTTATAGAAATAAAGCTGAAAGATATCTTAGAGAAGCTTATTTACGATTATAGTTTAATTTTAATAAGTCTTAAAGTTAAGAAAGGAAGATACTAATCGAGTCTAATAACCTCTAAGAGTAACTATACTACTTAAGTCCTTCGAAGATTCAATATACTTTAAAATACAAAGTCTAAATAACGATATAACTCGAAATAAAACAATTTATCTAATAAAGTAAGTAATACATATTAGAGTTAATATCTAAAGTATATATTATATACGTATATTATATTTATAAGTAGTTAACGTATATTATAATTATTAACTTTAAGTAAAACTATATTAATTAATAACGTTAGAACGAATTATACTTTTCTATTATTATTATAATTATAAAGACTTACTTAAGTATTTTATTAATATCTACTCTTTTAAAATAAATTTAGAGTACAATTAGTATTTTATTCGATAAAACTTAGAACTTAATATTAGATATTAATATTAAGATATAACTCTAAATCTATTATATATAATAAAAGGACTAAGGTTACTGATTTCGGCTCGACTTTATTACTAACGACGATACTTATATTACTTTAAAAGCTAATAATAAAGGAGAGAAAGATAATTTCGCTAAAACTAAAAGCTAAATAAACGAACTAAAAGTTACTATATAATAAAACTTTATAAAAGATAAAGTTGAATAGCTAATCTAATAAACTATTACTACTAAATTCGTAGCTAAGATTAGTATATAGTATAAAAGTTAAAGATATAGTTTAATTTATAATTTTGATTCTTTTAACGAATTTAAAGATAATAACTATAATACTTAAGGTAATAAGATAAAAGTTATCGAAAAAGATACTTAAGAAAACGTTTAAGAAGATACTTAAGAAAATATTAATAAGGATACTTATAATAATACTTAAAAGAATATCGACGAAGACGATAATAACTTAATTAGAAAAGATATAGTAGTTTAAGGCGAAGAGTAAAAGAAAAAGAGTATATAAGATAATAAGAAAGAAGAAGCTTAGAAAATAAAAGTACTAACTTATACTAATAACGATTTAATTATACTATTTAAACTATTTAAACGTTAAAGGATTAATATACTATTAACTATAATTATAACGTATAAGATATAAAGTAAGTTAAATTACTTGAAGAAGTTATAAGATTAGTAAGATCGAGGAAATAATAACTTCGAGTAAAACTAAGAAACTTTTACTTAAGAAATCTAAGTTTAGCGAATTTAATATTAAAAGAGAGCTATAAATATATTTAGTCTCTCTAATATATATAATACTAGGTAAAAGTAGTAGAAATAGATTATATTACATATATTATATATAATACTCTTTAATAATATTTATTATATATTTAATTTAAGTTTAACGTTAATTTAAATAAGTCTTTTTACTTATATTATACTTTCTTTTTAAGAATAATATTATTAATAGTAAGCTATAAGTTTTAACTTATATACTAATTAACTTTAAAATAAACTCTAACTACTAACTTCGTTTTTATACTTTATCGCTATAGCGATGTCTAAGAATACTCGTAACTCGGTAAATATAATATATATATATAATATACGTTTAAACTTATCTTTAAATAGACTAAGAAAAAACTTCTTACGAAGAAAAAGCCTTAGAATAGCTTTACTAAAAACAAAGGTAAAACTATTCCTAATACTTAATTACTTAAGATTAAACTAATTAAAAAGCGCTATATAAATACTACGAGTATATATATCTAATATTATATTAGCTAATACTAATAAGCTTATAGCTTATATATTAAAGGAGATTAAGTACTTTTAACGTATTACTTACGACTTTAGCTCTAAGCTTTTATTTTAACGTCTAATTCGTAAGATTTTCTAAGACTATAAAACTAGCTTTAAATTCTAAACGATAACTATTTAAGTTTTATAAGTAACTACTAAAAGCTTACTCATCGACTTCTTTACTAGTATATCTAATAAATATAATATACGTATATAATATACGTTATAGCTAATATTTTTATATAGTTATAAACTTCTACGCTATTTATACTAAGCGTATTATTATCTAATAGAAGGACTTTAAGTATATCTAAGCTTTTAATAAGTATATTTAAAGTCTCCCTAAGTTAATACTAAAGAAGAGCTTCTAAAATTAGGACTACTACTAATTTACGACGAAGTTTATTATAAAGTATATAAACAACGAGAAAGGCGAGAAAGGTAGTAAAATGGCCTTAATAAAGGAACTAGTATTATCTAATCTTAAAGGTAAATCGAAGAAGAAAAAAAAAAGGATTAAGATTAGAAGAGATATAAAACAAATCGTACGTATTATTTTAAAAGTATATAAATAGACTTAATACTATAAAGACTTACGTTGTTTTTATTATAATATACTTAATAAAGGTACTTCTACGCCTACGTAATATCTACTATATCTATTATATATACGTATATTATATACGTATATTATATACGTATATTATATATACTAATATAAATAAAAACCTATAGCTACCTATAGGTACCTAACCTATAGGTAACCCCTTAAACCCATGGTTAACTTTGGGTTATAGGTAGTATAAGTCTTCTAGGTACCTATGGGTAAAGTTTGATACTACTTATGAATATTTCACCACGTTTGAATGGAACGTGATTGCTATGGTGAAGGGTTCCCAGGCAGACGCACCCTCTGACGACGCTCTCCGCGGGGGCCTCTCGCCTAGAACAGAAAGTGTCGCCTCGCCCTCCTCTGCCCGCTCTTCGAGAATGGAAAGTGTTGCCTCGCCTCCTCTGACGACTCATGCCTTAGCTTGCAGGCTCTGACCGCCTCCAATCCTTTCTCATACACTTCCCAAATGAGGTATCCCAAGAACGGCAAGGGAGGGGGTCGCAGGTGAAGTCGGGATCGGACGGCGGCAGTCGAGGAATCTGTAGCGTCCTCGGCATCTGCAGGGCTAACCGGAGACGGGGTAAGACGACGAAAGAACCGAAGCGGAGGTGTCTTATATATTTGCCGCCCAGTGGTACTGTCACATCCTCCAAGTATTGACTCTGAAGGCGCTGGCGTATCTGCTGTCGCGCGGCCTTTCAAATGGAGGCCGGAGATGTGCCCTATCTTAAAATGAACAGAAGCTGTCTGACGTAGCTATGAGCATTGAACAGGCCCTCGATACTGATAAGAACAAACCGCTTGGTCGGGTTACGGCTTATCTTGCTAAGCCCGCCGTCACTTGTACGGGTTGATGAAAGCGACATTATTGACGGGGCAGTAAGGGCACTCAGGAGGCTGGGGTTTGGGTTTGTTGGTGTGAGACTCTAGTGTGTTGGGGAGGAGGACTAGGATTGGTTTGATGGCTGGCTGGTGTGAGCAGGGTCTCACAGTCCCTAAGCTTTCCAGCCAAGTCCGGGAAGTCCGTGAAGTCCGGAACGCCTTACGCGTCAGAAACGTTCTAGATGCTTTCCATAGCCAAGCAAGGGGGTACGGCTCCGTCGGAAGCCATTGGACCTGTAAAGCACCCAAGGAGGCGGGGCTGCACTATGTGCCACCGATACACAGGTAAGAGCCGTCCGAGGTTACGACCAAGAACAAACACAGACATACCTCGGGAAGCCGATTGGTGCGAATGCCGAGACGTAGCCGAAAATAGCGCCGAGTAACTGCAGACTGTCCGTCAGATGAGCAAGGGCGAGAATATGCCGGAGACCATGGATGTGGAAAAAAAGATCTTTGGAGCGCGGCCTAGACGGATGTCGACGACTTCAAGCAGGCGCTCCAGTTGACCAAGGAGCGGATCGTCAAAGAGGTAGAGGTACGGCGAGTGTTGTTGGTCTGTTATCTTGAGGCCTGTGGTTAGATCCGACAAGACGTGAGCCGATGCACGCAACGAGTACATTGGAGCTCAACTTGTGGTCGGGCTGGGACGCGGCCCGATATAAGCGGAACAGGGAGCTGACCGTGCTTTAACAGGTTATTTGACAGTTGTTTGACAGGTTGTTTGAAAGGCTGTTTGACAGGCTGTTTGACAGGTTGCACGGTCTGGGTACCGCCTGTGGCTTGTATCAAGGGATATGCGAAGCTGACTGGTTCTGGGAATGACGAGGGTAAGTACGTTAGTAAGGGGTGTAGCTCGTCAACTACCATTGGCAAGCTTAGTAGCTTATCTATAAATGGCATGAATGTAAATCTTGCTGTGTTGCTGGTGCTGGTATTGGAATGACTTGTATGTTGTTGCGTATCCCGTCGCTATATAGCTGGGCTGGCTACTCGGAGGTTATCTTGGGAGATCCCTTATCTCGAAGAGTATCAATGGCATTGATGGTCGAGACTCATTAGCAACGCCCTTCTGTGCTGGACTTGACCTCAGACCCTGAGGGCGTGTGGGCTGGGCGATCAACCAGGTCGTGATTCAACCAAATGACTAGGTAGAGGCCGATGGACTTGAGACTCATCTGGCAAATAGACAACCACCGTAGTGACGGAAAACATGTTGGCGGCTGGAATATTGGGGATGGCACTTGCCCAAGGGACAGCACTATGTTGATCAGCTGGTGGTTCTTGTTGGACCAGTCAATACTCGTAAGGAGAGAGTGATGCAAAGCACTTACGGTCTCGTGCCTGCCGAGACTTTCGACCACTCCATTGCGAGGGGACGAAGGCAATAGATGGGAGATAACATGAAAGAGAGTAATAGAGGAGAGGTAGCTTCATGTCCGGCTTGTAGCTATTCCAGAACGGTGGGACTTGAGTCAATCACGACGGCAGAGCGCCTAGAACACGAGGAAGGCAAGCGTAATACGCCGGCAAGTTGATCTTCCACCTAGTTTAGATCCTTGACGGTACTAGGGCGTCAGTAGGAGTTTAATGATAGTGGTAAGGGGAGTGTTTGGTGTAAGGCTTGAGATTATTATCAAGAGTCAAGACGAGGAGGTGGGATGTAGGTATCGTGGCTGAAGCGCCGCGACGGGTTTAGGATCGATAGTAGATAGGAAGTAGAGGGAGGAAGATGAGTGGTGAACAACGAAGTATTACGGACGAGGAAGGGTACCAGACATAGGGTAGTATGACACTGCTGCCGGTGATATGTCAGTGCACAGGGATGCGCCCCCTACTAATGAGAACGTGGTTTGAATTATAGCATAATATGGCCAAACTCACTTGGCAGCGGTCCCCTCCACGTGTGCCCTCCTGCACGGATAGTCGACGCCGAGATAACTGATGGAAGAAATTGACAGAAAGGAGAGAGGGTGTTCCAATCGGGCTGCCGGAGGGGACTTGTCCGCCTTGACCGCATTCCCTGGTATAGGACGGCATGGAGGGACGGAGTGGGTAGTGGAAGTCAATCTTCCGCGCCGGATATCCTGTGATAAATTGTCGAAAGCAAAGATGGTCTTTGGTTCTGATCTCCTCGGGGTGCCTTCTGCCACTATGTGGAGTCCAAAGGTCATCTTGTCAACATAGAGCTTTGACAGGCACCTGGTTGCTCCCATCGCCAGGGTGTACATGCGGTATGATATCCTTATCATACTCGACTTGTTCCTACCAAATTTTGGTTTATACCGCATTTGCACCCTGCCGATTGCAGCAACCAAACTCTGAGACAGACAGAAACGCATAAGTGGTGCGTATAGTTCGAAGCCCCGGTGTTCACGAGGCACATGGTGGCGCGCTGCTGCCTGTCCCCGATGAAGGGCAAAGCTGGTGGACATCATTGATACTGGGCCAGACTTCTCAGTTTAAGCACAGAACATGCAATGCTGCCCTATCATGGGAGGGTGTTTGACAGGGTGTTTGACAGGTTGTTTGACAGGGTGTTTGATAGGTTGAGAGGTTGAGAAGTGAGGAATATATTCCATAGGCCGAGGATATTCTGCTTCGAACCGTGTGGTCATAGACGGCAAGTAGGCGACACTGGTCTGCAAGAAGGAAGAGAGACCATTGCTCCTAGACACCTGGAACCAGACATCGGAATCAGAATCCAAGCATCAGTGTATCGGCATCGAGTATATAGTAACAGAGGAAGTACCGGACTCGTCGCAATGACTTGACCAAGGCATTGAGCTTAGGAGTCCGGATATCTCTGAACCGTCTGGCAAAGCCTGAAAATGAAAAGGACGGAACCACTTGGTTCGAGCTACTCGAGCACTCTCTTGAAATGGGTTCATAGATCGTTATAACGGTATCTGGAAAATCCCGATGAAGATTAACCGGAGACTGGACTTGGCAGACATGGGCGGACATTTGTTGATGGTCTTGATATTTGCGGCAGACGGGAATATTACTTGACGATTTTGGTGACAATATGCTGACTCGGGAATGGGCTCGAGGATGGATATCTCCACGGGTCGCTCTCCTGGTATATGTAGGGTGATGCAGAAAAACGGTGGGGGTAAAGGGAACTGGAGAGGCTCAAGGCTGGCATCCTCGGAACCTTGTGATTCAGATGCGTGTCCCGTGAAAAAAGGCATGTACAGAGGATGGGCATCAAGCACCTCGTAAAGGGGCCTAGCAGGTAATGCCCGACTGGCTTTGGGCACAACTGGCTTGGAGGGCTTGTTCGTTTGGTGATGGGTATGTATCGAGGACAGCTGTTATTAAGGCCTGCAGGCAGTTTAAGAAAACTGGCAAAAAGAAGTGTTGACACCGGGAGGACTTGCATTGAGGGCGGTCATGGCAGAGTTTATAGGAAGTAGCTCGGATGGCTCGGCTGGCATTGGTCAAACCTGGCATCGGGAAGGCATGGCATTGATAGCTGATTGGCAGCAAAGACGGACATGTTGGAAGGTTGCCACTGACCACTGTAGAACGAATGGCCTGCAGACAACTGGCTTTGACTGGCTTCAAATGCCATAGAGCAATGGCTTAGAGGACTGGTGTGCCTTGGAGTACTGGTCAACTGAATTTGAGGATGTCATGGGTCCGGAAGGGTAGTGGCATCCCGACGTTAGTACTCGGTAGGAAGATGGAGCCCTTTTGAGGGTACAGTGACGATTAGAAATGTGAAAGACGAAGTCAAGGGAACGTTGAACACGCGAGATCTAGCGATTGGCTTCAACATTGAGTGTGACGAGATGGATAGGATAACTGACTGGGCTTCGTGAATTTGTTCGCTGCTGCTGCTTCGCTCGGTCTTGGGATTGATCTCAAAAGCATAATGCCTTGTACCGACTGCCGAGGGTTTGGCTGCGTTTTGCTGTCGCCTGAGAGACATATGGGCGACTGGATGTGAAGCGACACCCTGGACCATTCAGAACAAAGGCAATAAGCACGGGACTAGGCCTCTTGTGTGGCGAAGATGGCCCTGGGTCTATCCTCCTGACGCGTCAAGGCATCATACCAGTGTCATCGAGAGCACGCAATGGTATTTGACTCTTCCTGCGGATATGCACCAGGGAGCAAGCCGCTCGTGTATGGTTTTCGATGAGGCGTGGGTTGAGAGGTTGAGAGTGACATTGTGGAGCGCGACATGGTGGAGCGCGACATTGCTCGGCACTAGCGACGTCCAGCAAAGCCAACCAGTACGCTCGATTGAAGCATAGAACCAGATGCTTCGGACTTACTCGACATGTACATGATATTGGCAGCTACCAGAGCAACTGTCGGGTGATTTTCTGGAGTGCCGGCATGGATGCCATATAAGGGAGGGATCGGGCGTGGTGGTCTGGTACGGCGCTATCCTGGGTCCGTGAGGTGGTTGCTTGGTTGTAGATCAACGTCAAGCGGCCAAAGGGCCTCGATCTCGTCATTTGCGAGAGGGCATTGATGATTTGAAAACCCGTTGATTCAATAACTCGCTGTGGAGTTGGCCTCGGAGATAACACTCGGCGCCTGCTGCGCGCCGAGTTGTGCACTGTCATCTCGTTGGCAGCTTGCGAGCTGATGAGGTGCGTGTCCCCTCCGGAATGATCGGTTGTAGTGGCGAAGCCAAAACGTTGAACGAGAAAGATGATCGCACAGAAAACCAGCCTGTCAGCAAACAAGATTTGAGTCGAGGGGCAAAGAACGGAGATGGCCAAGGGTGATAGTTGCGAGGTGGCATCTTCGAGTCGCTTCATCTTTTCTATCCTGGTGCCCCATTTCGTGTTGCATTAAGAATGCCGGACGTGGTAGAACGTTTGGCGGTGCCAGACGATTCCTCGGGCGAGACTTTAGGGGGTAGGTAGAGTGAGACTGAGAAGGATTTTGTTTTCTCATCAGCCGTCATACAAGATCCTGTTGCCATCGTTTTGACACCTTGTGAGTCCAAATGGAAAAGTTGAACAGTTGGACATGTAGACAGGTTGAACAGGTAGACATGTTGAACAGGTAGACAGGTTGACAGATTGACAGATTGAATAGTTGGACAGATTGAAGATTGACTGGACAGATTGTTGGTCGCAGTCACAACCTGTCCGTCTTCGAAAGACAGACGCCTGGTTTCGTCGTGCTCCTCGTAGGTTTCCGGGAGCGAACTGGAAGGCTCAGAGGTGGTTTGATTTAGATCTGGTTGCCTGTGTTCAAGGGGTGGTAGCGTCTAACCCGCCAAAAGACAACGTTGGTATCGGGCTTACAGCCCGCATCGACACCAGCCTCCGAAGAGGCACCAGCAAACGAGTGAGCAAAGATGCGTCGCTCGGGAGCACATGCCAGAGGGAGAGATGATGCTGTAGGTGGAAGACACAATGATGGAGTAGCCAGAGTTGGAATGCTCGCTGTGAAACCCAACCCAACGGACCCTCGTCGTCGATGCACCGTCACGGTGTCCGACTTAACAGTCAGAAAGTGAAGAGAAAGTTGCGCCTCTTCTAGGCTTTAGTGCTAATAGTACGGCATCAGGATCATCTCCCAGTAGTGTAGAATTGTGTGTTTTCTTGGGCTTCTCGGGTTATGTCGTCGCGTTAGCCTGGAGTCTGCAGGCTTGAGCGAAGTAGCCAGTGTTGACAGCGGGTCCGAGAGCCGGTGGAAATACCAGAGGTCTAATGGCTCATGGTCTGTCAGCGGAGAATATAAACGGAGCTTATGGTGTCTGACCTGTCGGGGATCCTCCGCAATTATGCGCGACCTGAGCCGAAAGTTACGGTGTTGACCGAACTCGAAAGGCCGCTTTTCAATTCTTGGCTCTTCAAAACTTAGACCGGCTTGTTGTTGGGCTTGGAACCGAGTATGACCCCGGCTTGACGGCTTCAGCCAAGCTGAACCCTGGGAAACGGGAGGAGTGGATTTCCATATTGAAGGAGTAATGTTGAAGAAGGGTACCTGGAGGTAGATGCTCAGGTTGAGGCCAAATTGTAGTGTACCAATGGTGTTCTAGATGGCGGCATGGTGCATGATCAGGGCCAGTGGGTATACTGTTCAGCAAACCCTCCGGCTGGCCGGGATCTGATACACCCGGTTGGGATAGACAAGCTCGAGGTATCGCGGACAGAATGTTCAATCCGAGAAAGTGCTGGACCGTTGGCGAGTGTAAGGCCGCCGAGAGAAGGATTGTCTTGATGTGATTTGGAGAGGGGGGTGGCGGTCGTGGCTTGAGCTGAACGTTGACAATGTTCATACTAGACCGGTTCTCGTGGCGTGAGGATTTCGGAGTACCTAGCGACTAGTTAGCTTGGTCGAGGCCTAGTAGTGTCGACAGCAGGGATTGAGACTCACCGAGGTCTTGACAAGTGCGAATACGTCAGCATAGCTTGGAGTTGACGATAGCTGCTTCGGCATTATATTGTACCTGTGTTGGTGGTCAGCGGGCATCCGCCATTATGGTCCGTCGGTCGTCGTGGTGATCTAACCTGGGTCAAGTCTGGAACCCAAGGTGATCCGGTGTAGCGTTTCCACCTGGATTGGACTCTTCGGCCTCGCTTTACCTTGGCCTTGTGCAGCTGGACATAGTGATGAACTGATGATGGACGACCCTGGTGTTGGGTAGAAAGCAACGGCGAGAATGGACAAAAGGCCCTTGAGAAAATGTGGAAGTTGGTAGAAGAAAGACGAGACGAGTGGGAAATTAAATGGAAACGATGGCGTCATAATGTTGGAAAGCCGGTAATGTATTTCAAGCTCATGGTGTATTATGTTATTATTATGTAGTGTTTTGGCACCTCTTACGATACGGTTTGGAACGTAATACCTAACGCCTAATTCGATATAGTTCAAAATAGAGTTAAGGTTTACCTAAACTCCTAATTCATACAAATACCTTAAACCCCCTTAATAGCATCACCGATAAGAGTTATACTACGAACTCTATTTACTTATAGATTATAGAAAAAGCTAGCTTATAAGATTAAGCTTTGTAAAAGGCTATAAAATAGCTAGCTTATTCTACTAAACCTACGCTCTTTACTCGCCTAAATCTTCTTCTACTTCGTAACTTTTCTTCTAATTATAATTATATTATAATACATCTACTAAGATAAATCTATTTACGCGCTTAGAATATATCTAATAGTAAAACAACTTTACTTCTAAGTCTTAGCTTTGCTAATCTCTAACACTTAGTAAATCTACGATACCTACAACCTATATTACCGCTAATATCTTAGTCCCTAAGGTTACATAGAAGGCTAAGACTTTATTCGCTACTTTATCGTTCGAAAACGATAAAGCTAAAGAAGTCTCGTAATAAAATCGTATAAACTAGTTAACTTCGATCCTTAAGGCCTTTAATCTAGTCTTAAAGACTAATAAGAAGCGCCGTAAGGAAGTCGAAGTCTATAATAGTCGGATTTAGAAACTCCTAAAGAAGGAGATTAAAGATTCGCCCGAGATTAGTAGTATTAAAAAAGACTAATTAACGATTAAGATATAAGATAGGAAATTCGACGATATATTAGTATATATACTAACAAATTAAGAGCTAGGCGAGACTATTGTCGGAGTTCGGTGTGATTGAAGGCTACTGTTTGGTTAGATCTAGTGGTTAAATAGTCTTAGGAGATAACTATTAGCTCTTTTTTTTTTCGTACAATAGAAGACACGTTATCAGCCTTTTAACGCTATGCCGAGGGCGAGCTCATGGTGTATTTCGAGCCAATAATGTGTTTTAGGCCTGAAGTGATAGAGTCACGTGTTAGGGCTAGGGTCGGAGTGTTTTTTCGGGACGCGATCCTAAGCAAATGGGATATGTGGGGATGTTCCATTATTCCATTGTTCGGATTGTTGGCTGCTTCAAGTTTGCGACCCCGCTTGTAGGCAGCGACATGTCCGAGTTCCATGCTTGCAGCTGGAACATTCCGTTCCTTCGGTCCGATATTGGCGCCCAACTCCGGCACTTCCGTCCGAAATTCTAGGTTAGCACCCATCTTCCGGAGCTCCGGTCCGGAGTCATGCAAAGCGACGGAGTGAGCAGGAAAACCTCTATCCCGTCATTCACTTCAAAGCCATCAGAAACATCAGACATTTCACCATCCACGCAACTTCCCTTCGTCTGTTCTTTTGAGCATTCGATATGACGACCATGGAGCGAAACGCACCAAGACGTCTCGACCGGTATGGACTGAGCCCGCTCAAATCTGACATGTGCCGGCATCCAGCGCTGACGACGGTTTTCCTTCACAGGTCCCCCGGCTCCGTGCCCTTTTACCACCACGACCGTGCTTTCGATCACGAACTGTGGTGACAGCTACGTGGCAGTCCCAAAAAAAGATTATTAGGTGGAAGCCTGATAAATTAGTCTGTGCGGGTTTCAAGGTTTGTAACCACAATCGAGCCGGATGGAAGATAAACCTTATTGAACTTCCATACTGACTCCTCTCCGACAGGCTCCCTCCTGCACCTGGAAAACCTTAATCACGAACAAGAGCGACCGACCGCCGCCCGACGATGGTGCGACGTCCTTGTCTCGAAACTGCGTTCTACCAACGCTGGAAACATGATACCAGCCAAGAGATGACGATACAACTTTGACACCGGAGTGTGTCTAAAAATGGGGTTGAAGATCTCCGAGTCCTCGTACTAGGCGTCGCGGGTTAGGTTGACGTGGCAAGCAAGTCGCATGTGCGATGAACGGTCTGAACTGCTATGCTGACGTTATTTCCGACAGGCTCCTGTACCTTGGCTACCGAGGAAAACCTTGACCTCTGGTCGGACGGTGATACTCTCATGTGTCCCGTCAAGCCCAGTCCCCGCATCATGCTGCCCCTCTTGCTCGGCGCCAGTGTTCACAATTGGCTTCGGCTTGGCAAACACCGGTGCAATGGTCTGCCACATCAGAATTGGACTACTGGGCGGATCGTCCTTGAGAGCGAAGATGACGGCCACTAGGGTAACAGCCGCGCGGCAGTCCCAAAAAAAAAGGTTATTAGGTGCGAGCCTGGTTAATTAGGCTTCGCGGTTTTCAAGGTTTGTTACGACAAGCGAGCCCAATGGAAGATAAACCTTATTGAACTGCCATACTGACTCCTCTCCGACAGGCTCCCTCCTGCACCTGGAGAACCTTATCCAGTTAACGGCCACACGATGCAATAATCAGCCCCCTGTTGTGGATGGAGCATGTCTGTTCTGTTTGGTCTCTGAGCCTTCGGATCTCCGCAACCTGAAACTCAACATCCGACACGCCGCTGTGCTGAGTGCAATGATGGGCCAGTGGGCCAGTGGCCGAATCCCAGGTGTTTATAACGAAGCCACCGTCCTACCTAGAAAGCAACTCCTCTATCTCCAGAGCCATATATTCACAAATCACACTTTCCAACATGTTGTTTGACCACGGACGACTTGCTGCGGCTACATCTGCTTCGGTTGGGCAAGTCCGGCCTCGGCATCGAAGAGATTGCACGCGACAACTTCGACAGCGAGGTCCTGGCATTAGGGACACTTGCCACTCAGTGCGCAGATGTCAGATCCTTGCTGGACATACTGCCGCCAAGTGCCGTCTCGCGGTTGACGTTGACCTCGCTACGGAGGCTCAGTGTTCACTGTTTACGAGACCGCTTGACAACACTATCATACATCACCACCAACAACATCACCACCAGCAACATCACCACCAGCAACATCACCA
>KV875115.1:0-79539 GCA_001879275.1 Coniochaeta ligniaria NRRL 30616 | reverse complement strand
AGCCAGTACTGCACCTGGCTTGCAGCGAGTACTGCAGCTAGTATTGCACCTGGCTTGCAGCGAATACTACAGCTAGTACTGCACCTAGCTCGCAGCGAGTACTATAGCCAGATCTAGTTTATAATACTATATATAATAGTCTTAAAAGCTAATAGTAAATTTACCTTAATTGTACTAATAAGCTCTCTTCGGCTTAGCTCTTTTGGTTTTTATCGCGGAGCGGATTAATTAAAAACCAAACGATTACGTGACTCCTCTGGAACAGACTTTAGTCACGTAATCGAGTATTTTATTTTATCTAGTTCGGGCCCTAGCCTTAAGGACGTCGCTGTAGGACTCTACGAAGGCGAGAGCCAGTCCTACAGTCCCGGTGTCTTTGCCAGAACCGGTCTCCGCACCAGCGATGTGTACCATTCGGGACCCCCGATGATCGGAACGAGCATCGGGTTCCATGGCGTCCATGGTGAAAACATGGCCGGTACATTCGGAGGTTTTGTGAAAGTGACGGCGGATGGACACACCTATACCTACGGTCTCACATGCCGTCACATCCTCGTTCCAGGTTCGTCCAGAATTCCAAACTCTTCATTTGCATCTTATTAGAATAAAGCTAACAGCCGAGCAGAGGACAAGAATGCCAAGATCGACATGTCGAGGACCATCACAACACCGTCACCCAGTGACCACAAAGATCATGAGTCCATGCTGCTGAACGCGTCTGCCCCCCAGGGAGGATTGTTCAGTCTGCCCTCCAATCTACCGCCCCCGGACTTCGCCATACGGGGCATCGGAAACCTCGTCACGACGTCTAGCATGGACCACATGGATGCTGACCGACGGCGGATGGACTGGGGATTGTTCATCTTGGATCCTTCCGTCCTTAAAGGTACCAATCCCGGCAACGTAAGCTCTACCCAGCCTGCTACTCTCACAATCCATCACTAACCGCTGGCTTTCATTACCACAAACAGAAACCACCGGCCGACCTCATATCCTTTGTGTCGTCTTCCGGAGTACCGGGACACGCGGGTGGCGATCCTACGACAGGGGCTCGATACGTATACAAGATGGGTCGCTCCACAGGCCCGACAGCAGGTGTCCCATGTCCCCTCCGTGCTATCACTCGAACGTACTCGGGCACCGGTCGCGACAGGATGACCCTTGAGACTGATGAGACTGCTGTCTGTCCAGCTCATCATGTCGCAACTTCGCCCTGGTTCGCCATTCAGGGGGACTCCGGAGCACTCGTGTACACGCAGACTAACGTTTATGGCATGGTCTGGGGAGGGCCCAGAATCATAGATTCCACGATCAGGCCATTCGTCAGTCCTTATCTGGATATAGACGGGTCTGCCTGGGTTACACCGATTAGCAACATCGTTGCAGACATTCGGTCAACCTTCGCTCGTTGGTCGTCCAATGTGGTTGTCGACGTCGATGCAATGTAACAGTCCTCGAGTGCAGTTTGCACCGGGCGCGACCCGTGCAGGTGTCTTCCAGCTGTCTAGTCTATCCCGGGGAGACATAACCTCGTCATCGTACTGGGTGATGCTAATTATTTTCTTCGCAGAGTCGCTTTCTCAGGCGAGGCATGAGCGCATCAGGTCCCTTGTCGCCCCGGTTGATAAGCTTCTCCATGATCTTCAAGTTCTTGAGGTTGGCGGACCGAGACCGCCACGGTGCACCGGTTCGCGGGACGATTCTCCTGTCAATGACGAAGCAAAAACAGGCGATGCCGTCGTCCTTGGTACTCTTCTCAAAGCATTGATTAGGTCGGGCTTGTACCCACTTCCCGAGCCGTCGTCTTATACAAAGAGCGTGAGCACTTTGCACACTCAGCTCAATCTGATGCGGTCGAGCATCCAGTCTCTTCGCCTGGACATGGAAAATCCCGAGTATCCATGGGTCCTCAAGCACAAGGGATGCAACCCCTCTACCAGACTGTGGAAGACCATGGATGCTGCTTTCAAGTCTCCGCACTTCATCATCACCGAGAAACACAAGTCACACCTCAAGCTTCAAGCCAAAAAGTCCGGCATCTTGGCGCGGCAGCACGCTACGTGGGCCCAGCAAACAGAAGTAGGACCTTACTTGCCTCTCGGACTAGACTCTGGCGACTGGATTTTTGTTTTAGTTTCCTCAGCTGGAGGTCAGGAGGTGCTCCATTGTGGAAGGGGTGTGGTAAACCTCGAAGGTGAATTGAAGACGTGGATTGGTCAGGACCCAGGGAGACATCATGGGTTCACATTGAGATGAAATCACGGCGCTGAGGCTATGCATGTTGATATCCGCCAGAAGTTGCTTATGGGCATAGGACGATATCTTACTGCGGCAGACAAATTCAGATGTTCGAGTAGGCAGTTTCATTGAGTAAAGCTCTCAACGAATGCAGATCACAGACACCATTATTCTGTCGGGAGGAAGCGCAGCTGCACAGGTGAATCTGCCAATGACCTCGAGACAACCTTTCCTTCGAGTATGTAACGAGAAATCAGTTCACGAGTTGCTCCAGAGTCTTGATACTATCCACGTGTTTTACGAAGCTATGTCTCAGTATTGGTCAGGAGCTTTCCAGCGCTGGACAGATAAGCTCGCCATGTCGACGACCACGTACTGAGAATTCCCAAACCTATATAGACCATCTATAAAACCAAGCCGTTCTCTTAGCACTATGAGATCCCAGACTTCTCGGCCTGAAGTTTCAGGTGCGCCACATGTGTCTCGCGAATGATAGACTCCCGAGAGTTATACCCCGAATACACCCTGGCCATGAGCTCCTCCTTGGGACTGCACTTCTCATGATTCGAATGGCTTGATCCGACCTTCAAAGATGGAATATTGTTGCCCATATCTTTGATCAACTGGTACAAACCCTCGACAGATCCCACATAGTCCTCAGGTTGCGGTAATGGGAATAGATTTGCCCCAGCTAGTGCTTTGATGAAACTTGCGAGGACAAGAGCTTCGCACAAGCGGGCTTCATCTTTAGTATAAACATTGAGGACACATTTGCTTGGTCGTGGTTCCCCACGGCCTAGGAGACTCTGGAGCAGCCGGTTCACTGGACTGACGAGCGCCTGGATCGTCTTGAACCTCGTTTCTGCAAGTGCTTCTGTACCCCATTGTAAGCGTAAAGAGCAAGCCATGTTCGTGACGGTTGTAGAGTTACCACTAATTCCCAGACTTTCTAGCATCACAAAGCTGCGGAGCGGTGTCCGAGTCTTTGTATTATCCACGAGATCTCCGTCTGCGTTCAATGAACAGTAAAGTTGCAGAAAGTCTACCTCCGTTTTGAAGAGATTCGAATCGCCCATTTCCCATGCTATCCAAATTCTGTGTGCGGGGATCTCGCGCTTTGTTTTCGGAAGCTCTTTCAGCCAGTGCTGAGCCCAGGGCCGGAGGGTGTGCGTCATGTCGTACTTGTTAGTCAGGACCGTAGCTTCGTATAGCTCGATCTCTCTCATCCCCATTGGGATTTTGTCGAAGTGACCGTGAACGATGTTCAAGAGCAGCGCGAGAGCCTCCGGGTTGTCGTCAGGGAGCTGGACTCGCCAGTTGCCGTCTGCCGGTCTAGCTTCAGCAAAGCCGCCGTACAGCATCCTCTTGAAGACCGGCGAGGCTCGCGCAAGCGATCGCGGACAGACGACGTAGGCGACCTTCTCCGATCCCACTTCTAGGTGCAGCTCCCCGTCAGGATCGAAATAAACTGGTCCGCCCTGGCATTCAGGAGAGCTATCAGCTTCGACTAGAGTCATAATGTCGGCGATGGAAGCATCTGTCAGGAAAGTCGGCATAGGTAGATGTAGACGGTGATGCTCCGAAGGAGTGGTGGGGTTTCGCTACTGGTTTGTTGAGTTTCAGTGAAGGTGAGACTGCACAGTAAGGTACCTACGCTAAACCTTAAACCCTAGCGCCTTGCTTGGTGGGTCGCGTTCATTTCGCGATTTCATCTACTACATACCAACGAACCGAACCGTCTTCACTTCGACTTGTATTTCATCACCTCACTTCCAAATTCGGCTACAAAGGTTCTCTAAATCCCTAATCCTTTACTTTCTTATCGCCGCGATGGTGCGTGCTGGCACTGGCCAAGAGACCGTCTACTTTGACCGTGATGGCGACCTCAGGCTCGAGGTCGGTCCGAAGGCAGCCACCTATGTAGTGTGTTCTCGCGCTCTATCCCGAGCATCCCCGTCTTTATGAAGATGCTCTATGGAGGGTTTGCGGAATCCAAGCCGTCAAACCCAGAGACGACGTG
Organism: Coniochaeta ligniaria NRRL 30616; assembly: GCA_001879275.1. Classification (NCBI taxonomy): domain Eukaryota; kingdom Fungi; phylum Ascomycota; class Sordariomycetes; order Coniochaetales; family Coniochaetaceae; genus Coniochaeta; species Coniochaeta ligniaria. Next base: position 75,281 of record KV875115.1, on the reverse strand, counting down.
GGTGGTTCGGCTGCCCGAAGATGACCCCGAAGCTCTGGCAATGCTCCTCAATGCCGTCCATGGCACCGTTGAAACGATCCCCAAGGAGCTCCCCGAAGAACTGCTGTATGGTGTCACGGTTCTAACCGACAAATACGACATGGCCAAGACTCTGCGTCCCTGGGCACAGATAGACCTCCGAACATTCCGAACGGGCGGGAGTTCAGACTTTGACACAATGTGGCACCAGGACAATGACTCCTTTCTAAGGGCCATCTGGATTGCACGGGAGTTAGGCGACCAAGGAGGTTTTGAAGCACGGCTTCGTTTCCTCGCCATGACATGTTCCAAAGATGACGATGGCAGCCTCTTCGACAGAAGCATGAATAGGCTAGACGATCATGAGATGCTCTCGAGCATAGATATCCTTGGTACGACCGCTCTCGGTGCATCCCTGTCAATGTCATTGCCGATGTAGTCGATAACACGAGCAACCCATCTGGCCCGGCTTTCAGTTCATGTGCGCTAACTAGCTCTCCCAGACACAGTAGCGAAAATGCGCCTCAAGTTGATTGAACTGCTTCTTGACCCCTTGCATGAACGACACTCGAAAATTATGAGCGGGGACGGTTGTCTTGACCCCGAGGCATCAGTCCAGGAAGCCAGGACTTGCGACCTTATCGTCCTCGGCTCAATAGTCCAGGCTCTGTCCCAAGGACAGCTTTACCCCTTACCAGAAGCAAAACACTACCTTGGAAGCGTCTACGCTCTGCGTAACGGGCTCGAACGCAGGTCGCGCGACTTTGAGGCCTTAAAGATCGAAGCCCCTTGGCACCAAAGACCATACGTTGTGTCTAGCACGAAACATTCACGTTGTAATCCCAAAAGCGCTTTGCAGCAGGTCCTGAACGAGACATACAGGGGCTCAGCTGGTACCGCTGTTATTCAGGACGGCCATATAGCCCATTTGAAGGCACAGGCCGCCAAAACGGGACTCGTCTACATCTAGAGTAAGAGGAAGAAGCGAACGAGACACATGGGGGAAGATAGACTAGGCCTCCCAGGGAGCGCCGATGTCGGCCTGGAGGATATCAACCAGAGAAGGCGACCTGCACATCTCCAGGGTCTGCACGTGTGTCATCAAGATCTTCTATTTGACGGTTCGCGGTGCGCTGTAACTCAGCCCTCGCCCCTGACAACCTCGTTAGACCGACTTAGAGACCTCATAACCCAGCAATGAAATTGTGGTACAAATGAATATGTCGAAGCATTGGAGCAGGGTAAGACATCTAGGAGTCGTCAAACGGAACATCAAGCTCGCCCAAGGCCCTCGGTGCCTTGTCCACGAGCACATGGACTCAGCACGCTGTATGCGGATATTTGGTAGGTCACCGCGTCAGAGACAGGATCAACAACACCGACACAGGAACCGCTGTAGACTGACTGATCTTAAGTCCTGTCCTTTTGATTTAAAAGTCTCATCTGAGCCCATCTAGCCTGCTCACTACCTCCTTACTCGATGGGCCGCTACATCACCAAGAACATTCCCAGCGTGACCAGACACGAGACAATAACCAGCCCAAGCCCTCCTTGATTCCGCACCCCAGCGCTTATCCTGTATTGTGCCACGATACCACGGGTAAAGTTATTCGCAGCCTCCGTCAAGGCGATTGTCGTGAGGTTCCCACATTGTTGGTTCAGCGCCTCGTTCTTGGTCAGAGGCGGCAGCTTGGCCTCGGCATTGTTCAAGATAGCTACGCTGTGGTCTGTGCCATCTGGAGCGGCCTGAAGGTATGCGGCACGGTATGTGGCGTTGAGGCCGATGGTCGACAGATTGGCGATGCTGCCGTAGTCCAGACAGGTGACCAGGGTACCTGTTGGCGCGCCGGCCTGCCGCAGTGTTAGGGACGCATCCGAAACGACGGCGGCAGTAACGATGATTTGAAAGAGGGAGAGTGCGATGATGCACCGCTGGAGCGGCACTGTGTACCAAGACATGTTGCGATCGATAGGGCTGAGAGACTGATCAGGTTGGGTATGATAATGACAAGAAGCAGATTGTCCAGAGTGGAGTTGGGAGACTAGTCGAGCCGGATGCTAGGAATCGAAGACAGGAAGCCAAGAAAAGACAGACAGAATGTAGGTCAAGCGAGTATTGCTAGAAGCATTGCAGCAATGAGGCGATACGTCAGCTATAAGAGATGGGTTTCCTTCAGTCATGGCGTAGGTAACACAGTCATCCGAATGACATGAACTCCTTGCCGTCGATGATTCAACTGTAACACGCTTCCTGGTCTCTTACTGACAGACCTGCTGTCTGTAGGCCACGGTGAAGACCGAACTTCACGCGAGCGGCGGATTCTCCTGCCTCCTTTCCCCAAGTTCAGACGTCAACTGTTTGGAGACGTGGAGGCAGACAGGCCTACCGGTCTGATCTACAGAATCGTGAAACAGCCGTTGCGCTGTCCAATGAAATCCAGCAACACGGGGGCGAATTAGACCAATCGAACCGCACAACCGGGATAAACGGGGCAGTCTCGCATTCATTGTTCCAAGGGATGTCGCGGACTGCTGGACAAGGGCAAATGTGAATAACTCTCGTACTGCAGAGCAGAAGTGCAGAGCAGGAGAGTCTCGTGTCCTGCGTGTGTATATAAGCTCCTCGCCCGGACTGCACTTGCAAACGGAGAAATCGCACGAGTTGGAGGCTGAATCGACAGTCCGTCCGTTGCGGCAGGCCGACGGTGCACGCCCAATACCGTATGAGCTCGAGTCGACTGTGGGCTTCAAAACACCAGCAGCAGTTTCAACATGGCGCCAGAGACCCAGCAGGCCTTGTGCTGCTGGCCCGTTACCCTTGGAGCCGTCGTTCGTTCCGAGGTGAGGTCAATTGAAGCAATTGACAGGTCCTGTCATCTCCAGCACAGGTGAGGTATGAGTGACACCACCGTCGAATGCAGATGAAGGGCCGTATCGACAGAGATGAGTGCGCCTGGCTCACCACCACTTGGTACCTCGCAGACGATTGTGTTTGTTCGTGTGTTCTGTGTGTTTATGTTTGCATGTTTGTTTGTGAAATGGACAAAGTCGCCACAAGTCGCAACCTGGAACGCGAAGGGGAAGGAAGGATCCATCTCCAAGGGCTTGGCTTACGTAAATAACCCGCTTGTTGACCTGAAATGCCGAATGAGAGGCCTGAGGATCGATTGGCCCCGGGCCGACCCGCTGCACTGCCACTGCTCGTGCCTTTCGTAATTTCCACATGCTGGTATTTTCGGGGTCCTTTTGCTGGGCGGGCAGGCGGGCTTCATTCTGGCTTCCATTCCTTTAACCTCTTGTGCTCTCTCTCCTCCGCCATCTTCTGTCTCGCTCTTTCAACATTCCATTTGGCCGATTCTTTAGGTCCAGTCACTCTTTGCCGTACTACGGCGTTTCTCTCTTTCGCTGCGTCATTACTGCCTCACTCCGGCCACTCAACACGCATCGAGCTGCTTCCAGTCATTCCTTCGTTGTTTGTACGCGAGACAAACACGATCAATTCGAGACATTTCGAGACAACTGGAGACCGATCTCCGCCCGATTTTAAACTCTCCACGACCTCTTCTTTTTATAACTCTCCGGTCTTCTGTATCACTTTCTCACGACTGCTTTGCCCATTTAGCGAATTACTTGTCCAACCATGCGTACCACAACTACTCTGGCCGCGGCAGCGCTCGCCACGGGGGCCGCTGCACAGAACTACCTCGGCTTCAACACTGGATCAACGCTGGCTGATCGCTCGGCCAAGTTCAAGGCCGACTTCCTGGCCGAGTTCAACACGGCACAGAACCTGGTCGGTGCCCCGGGCACCTTCAATGCCGTTCGCCTCTACACCAACATCCAAGCCTACTCCACAGACGACCCGATCGAGGCCTTCGAGGCTGCCATCGAGACCAATACCTCCATCCTTCTCGGAGTGTGGGCCTCTGGCACCGACAACATCGACAACGAGATCAGCGCCTTGCAGAAGGCCGTGACCAAGTATGGCAAGGACTTCACCGACCTTGTCATCGGTGTCTCGGTTGGCAGTGAGGATCTGTACCGCAACTCCGTAACCGGCGTCGCCAACGGAGCCGGTATAGGCACACAGCCCGACGTTCTTCTTGGCTTCATAAACGACTTCAAGAAGGCCGTCGTCGGCACTGCGCTCGCCAGCATCCCGGTTGGCCATGTCGACACGTGGGATGTCTGGCCGAACGCCACAAACAAGGCTGTCCTCGACGCCGTCGACTGGGTCGGCGTGGACGAGTATCCTTACTACGAATCGGGCAAGAACAACACCATCGAGAATGCACCCGCATTGTTCGACCGGGCGTACGATACGACCGTATCAGTTGTTGGAGGCAAGCCCGTCTGGGTTACCGAGACTGGCTGGCCGACAACGGGACCAAACTGGGATCTCGGCGTCCCCAGCGTCGCCAACGCGAAGTACTACTGGGACAACGTCGGCTGCCGGAAGCTCTTCGGCAAGACGCCCACGTTCTGGTACAACCTCCGGGACTCCAACCCCGACAACACGATGAAGTTCGCCATCACCAACCAGCTTTCTACCAAGCCTTACTTCGATCTGACTTGCCCGACCACGTTCGACTATAACCCGTCATCAACGGCCTCTTCCTCCGCCTCCAGCACGGGGACCACGACCCCGTCTTCTAGCTCGAGCACTGCTACCACCCTGGTGAGCACAGCATCGACTGCATCACCTTCCGGTTCCGGTTCTCGCACCAGCTCGGCAGTTACTGCGTCCTCGACGTCAGGCGCATCGTCCCAAGGGAAGATGGTCTCCGCGGCCGCATGTGCCGCAGTTGGACTTATTGTCGGTGTTGCTGCTTTCATCTGAACCGACCACAGCGCCTTGTTCGTTTCCCTTCTATAGCAATAGATTCTTGGTCGAGCTGTTCATGGGCTTTTGCAATACGCATTTACATATGGTCTAGAGGAAGGGGCATTGGCGTCTAAATTCCTCTGCGTTAGTGTGGCCGCCTTGCGAGTCCAGAGGAGTGGACTCGACACGAGGAGTGGGCAATCTCGACCATGGGCGTCTGTAGATACTCCCGGGATTGGTTAGAACTTGTATATGTGGAATCGCGGTCTTTCACCTCTCTTGTGTCCTCTGCGACACCGGCATCTCTTTCTACCGTCCACACAACCACATGTGGCGTTTTCGCATAACATAGATAATATCGCAATACCCAGGCTCTCAAGATATCTTTCACCGTCTGACTGACTCTACAAGTGACACTTTTATATTCATCCACTCGCCACGGTATCTTTCCAGCTCCTGCTAGTTGTGAAACATGATGTCAAGAGATGACAGTCTGATGTGATTGTCAATGCACGGTTCCGTGCAAGGGCTTGTGTCTCTCCTCACTTCACCGGAGATCCTCGCAGATCAATTGCTCTAACGTACAACTAGATGCAGCTCAGTGCCCATCCCCAAGGAAACAATGGCACCATGGCCGCCCTTCTCGAAGCTGCCAGCGCCACAGGGTCTGTCATTCCGTTGCTGGTGTCTTTTCCTGAACCTTGCCTTCTTCCGTCTTCAGACCGGTTTCCGGATCCGCCAGTGCCGTCGCTGCTGCCTTCTCATCCGCTCTAGCCTTTGTCTTGGTGTGCGCCTGAGCCCTCCATTCGGGTCCATACTTCATCACTGCCCATAGAGAAGGGCTGAAGAGCAGCCAGAGGCAAGCGATGAACGTCCCTGTCCAACCAATGCCAATGCGGCCGATCAGGGGATTCGCGATCGCGACGGCGCCCGCACCCATGAGGCATCTGAACAGGTTGTTTGCTGCTACCGCGGTCGCCGGGGTCTCCCTGTTGATGTCCACCACCAAGGTGTTTAGCGCGCTGAAGGACCCCGACGCCAGGTGTCCGGTGAAGAACAACATTACCAAGGGCCCTGCCAGATGCGTCTTGAAGTTCATGACCCATGAGTATGCGACGATGGCGAGACATGCAGCATAAATAAGGGGGATCGATATTTGTAGTCGGGCAAATTCGATCGGGAACGAATCGATGTTTTGTTGCCGATTCTTGACGATGGGCAAGCCATGGATGCGCGCAACTCGATGGAAGTTCTTGTCGAGGAGTCGGCCCACGGTCCATCTCGAGGTCAGACTGCCCACGCCCATCGGCAGGTAACATAACCCTATCTGCAGCGAGTTAAGCCCGTACCTCTCTTGAAGCTGGGGCGATAAGGTACTCAGGACTGCGAAGACGCCCGCGTAGAGTAACGAGCCATACCATAGGATGATGCCGGCCTCCTTCTCGGTGGCAATCTTCAGAGAGGCTAGTGGGTTCGGCCGCTTTCGTCCTCTCTTGACCGTGTCCAGGTCGCCGTTGGTATCCGTCCATCTCTCCCGTCTCTGCCGAAAGTACTGCCAGGCCGTGAGTTGCCATCGAGGAGGGGGAACTGACCCATTGCCGACGACCGCCCGGCATGTCTCCGGCATGGCAACGATAACTATAACGAAAAGGACAGCGGAGAATATCGTGAGGAACCAGAATATCGACCGCCAGCCCAGGCGTTGGTCGATCAGACCCCCTATGACCGGTCCAAGAGCAGGGCCGAGCGTCACCCCCATGGAAGCGTATCCAATGTATTTACCACGCTCCGCCCTCGTCGACACATCCGCAACCACTGCACTACCTAGTGCGATTGTGCCACTGCTTCCGGAGCTCTGAAGGCAGCGAAGGACCAAGAGGGCAGCGTAGTTGTCTTGCAGCGCTAGACCGATATTGGCCGCAAGGTAGATGGAGAAGCAGATGATATAGGCTGGACGCCGCCCATATATATCGGAGAAGTTTCCAATGAACGATGGTGCCAGCCCTTGAAAGATCTATAAGCAAAATAAGTATGAGAAAAGCAGGAAGCTGACAAGAGTCACTGACCAGGTATGTCGTGACGGTAAGCGTGACAAGAGAGATGGACACATCCAGATCTGCAGCTATGGACGGGAGAGCAGGGAAGTAGATGCTGCCGGACATCGGAGAGATAATTGCGGCAAAGGAAGCAGTGATGATGACTATAACCTTGACCGGTTCGCTGAAAATGCTATATGGAGGTTCCGGAGGGTCTTCTTCGGTCGTCGTGGTGTCACCTCCCTCATTGTCGGTCTTGTCTTCCGCTGCGGACTGCGCCAAAGTCTCCTCTTGAGTATCATGACTGGACTCAATAACATTTACCGCATCGTCCTTGGTGTCGTGGGCGCCGTGGCTTGGATTATCGTCCTCTCCTTGTGGCTTTGTTGCTGAGTTCACATGCGACATTGTTCGTTAGAGACCGAGTCGATGTATATACAAGATCAATCATTGCTCCCGCTTTTGAATACCAATACGAAATGCCCTGAGCAATGTATTTAACGGGTGGTGATTGACGGCAATGGAGGACATGCTGTATCGGTCTGTCGGTACCGAAACGGCCTCAGCAGTAGAATACTCGCCGAAACGGCCCCGCACTACCCCTGAGTTGGGAGCCGGAGGTGTAAACAACCTGGAAGGTGCCGAGGATCCTAAACATTTCTACATATATGTTTCAATAAATCAGAATTTTCAGTTAATTGGTCTCGGACAAGAATATTCATAAGGTCTTCATTCCTTTTCCTGGCCACTGGATCCGATATCGATCGACAGCAAACCCTCGTGAACTAGACCTAACGCCGTGCCTAAAACCTGTTCCAAACTCCGAGAGCTGCGACTGGGGACCACTTTCAAGGGGGTCTATCATTACGACGGCCTTGTTTTGAATGGAAGCATCCTATGTAATCGCATATTGATCTCGACATAATCGCGCTCATTTTCCGCCGTCAGATACCCGTGCACGATCAAGAAATGGATCAAAACAGCTGCGGAGTCTGGTTTGAACTCCTTACGCAGCAATGCGGCTTGAAGCTCTGCTATGCTCATGCAGTAGAAGCCGTCAACTTCATCGTCGTGGGGTCTCGGAGTGATTTCGAGGGGAAGCTCGATGTCATAAACATAGATATAATCCGGCACCACTAAGCCCTTTTCGCCCTTGAAGTCCTCCCCTGTGACGCTCATGTGCGAGACGACACCCCGTGGACGAGCGTGCTGGCGGATAAGATCTTCGGGTAACGAGGCCTCCTCGTCTGATTCTTGTACGACTGTGTCAAAGGGCGAGACACCTGACTTGATACCGCCACCGACAGTGACATCCAACATGCCAGGGTAAGTGTATAGATGTGATGACCGACGAGGGACCCAGACCCTCTTCTGGCCCTCTGAAGTGGTGTAGGCGACAAGGTGAGCGCCTCTGCTCATGAGCCCGAAAAGAGACGCAGCAAAACGCTCTACAAAGACTGGCTGCGAGTACTTCACGCCGACTATGGCTACGGGTTCGCTGTGCTGCCGGCAGAGGACGTGAAACAGGTCTTGCTCGATGCAAATCGAGACCAGTTTCGCAAACGCGGAGTTGATCGAGGCGGCGGTATCTTCGCCATGAGAGGGGTCCAGAATCGTGACACATCGGCGCTCATGGTGGACTTTGAAGTCTGGCGTCCAAGGCATCTTGTTGACGACCTCCGGGGTCATGAAGCCGTAGGGTTGGTCATCGTTGGGGAGATACAGCCGATAGTAAGTCTGAGATGCAGGACCGTACGGAAAGCTGGAGATAGTTGTCAGTCTGCCATCCGCATCATATCGGGTAAGATCGCACCTACTTGTCGCATGATTCGACTACCGAAAGGTACGTTGTCCCGCCCACGTTGACGTTCTGGGCCATGCTGCCTGCAGTCCGAAGCACGCAACGCAGCTTCAGCCAGGTAGGGCAGATGACGGAGTCGGAGGGCAAGTAAATGTATGGGTTTAGCAGCTTGATTGCGAGTGAGGATGTTCCAGGTTGGTCGTGATGTAGGTTGAAGGGTCGCCGAAGAACTTGAGGATAAAATTGGTATGACAATAAAACCGAAGTGCAACTACCAAGCTGGAAGTGGGGCAGCGAGGTTGATTGACGCCTCCTGACTCCTGAGTCCTGCCTGCCTCCTCTAATCCTCGAAGATGCTGGAATCATTTGACCACAGACTGGCCACGACAAATTGTGCGCAGACAACCGCCGCTCTAGCGTCGATGCGCCTTGAGGTGAATTTGATGGGTGCCTACCTACCGAATGGTTCACTCTATGCCCGCGTCGACCCAGACTTGCATGTTCGCCCGGGCTGTGCTCCAGCTGATTGCAATTGGCCAGTTCAGCCTATTGTGCCACGTCGGATGTGAATAACGATGCATGAAGTGTGGAGATGCTCATACGCATTACTGGCTCGATATGCTGACTGCCTTATATGACTAGTCGCGCGCTGTTTCGTAAAGCCATCGGTCGCAGGTCATCTTCCTCATCGCTTATTCTTACTCAAACTGAAACGAAGGAGATGGCATCAGATACTGTTGCTGACTTTGAGAATCAGCTGCTCAGAGCCCATGAATACCGCGAAAGCGCTCAGTGGGAGTTTATGGGACGGGAGCTGCAGGAAGCAAAGTCCCTCTGCGAGACTCAGGGATTCCCAGACGCAGCCCGCCGGCGGCGAGAAGTCCTCAACTATCTGGGAGGTGTTGAAAGGCGACTAGGCCGGTATGAGATCGCACGACAGCTACTCGAGGAGGTCGTTCGGGACCCTAATACAAGCGACGCACTACGACTAGAGATTAGCGGGGAGCTCTCCGTCGTCTATCGGCATCTCAACGACTTCGCCAAGGCCAGGGATATATGTAACGAGCAGTACCAGGTTGCCCGACGATTGGCCCTGACAGCCGAGGAAGAAATGTGCCGCGCAATTGGAAACCTCGGAATGGCCAACTACCAACTATCTCAGGAACGGCAAGACAGAGAGCTGCTGCACAAAGCAATCGCCCAGGTGACGGAAAGAGTTGAGCGCGCGAGAGCCCTTCAAGCCAGGCTGCAAATAGAAGACCCGAAATCGAAGTCGATCAGGAAAGCACGAACCTGGGAATCTATTGGCTTGGACAGACTCACTCTCTGTTATGCTGCAGATGGCAACACGGCCGAGGCTGTGAGGTACGGCCACAGGTCCACGCAGATGACCAAAGACTCTCCAGATCCAACGGTGCGGTCCATGTCTCGTTTCTTCTGCGGATATGCATTGCTGCGCCATGGCGAGCGCAGCCAAGCAATGGAGCTCTTCAACTTCACCTCACCACATGACCAATGCACGTGTGCCATTGCGCTGTGCAAGGAGCCAAGTGACGAGTACTGCCAATATCTGCAGGTCCTCGTGGACGAGGGCGTCGATCTCGAGCGCTATGACGAACAAGGCTACAGTGCCCTGGACTACGCCGTGTTTGGAGGCAATGAGAAAATGCAGCAGGTCATTCTTGGCGGTTTGGGCAACGCTGCATCGGCCGACCCTGGAACCATGGCACGACACCTGGATGGCGCCCGGCTGAAAAAGCACTACAAGGAAGTATTCCAGGAACACCTACGACCGGAGCTCAGCCGTGGCGGTGATAGCATACAACGCATGCGGATCAAATACGACCGGTTGCTCTCCCAGGATCCAGTCAAGAAGCAGCTCTTTGACGAGCTGAAGTTTGTGCACTATTCCGACTTTATCAGACACGGAAGACTGCCACGTTCGACCGACAACCTCACTCGGACTTTTGCGGAAGCGTCGAAAGCGCACCTGAACAGCACCTTCGACCCATATGTCGTGTTTATCTCATATAGATGGATTGGCGCTGTCGCTGGCCCCCAGTCGTCAACACCATGTCCCGACGACACCCAAAACACTCAATACAAACGAATGCTTGACACGATGGAAGACTTCGCGATAGACTCCAAGATAGACCCAGAACGGATGTATATATGGCTGGCAAGTTGAATAGCTTTCGGTCCTCTGACTAACGCACGGGCTGACCGACGCATCTAGGACTGGGCCTGTATCGACCAGGAGCACAAGGATCCGGGAATGAATGCCTTGCCCGTTATCATCGCGCAGTGCAACGCCATGATCAGTCTCATTGACGATACGTACTTTCGCCGCGCTTGGTGTGCCCTCGAGGCCTCGATGATACAGACACTTGTCAACTCGCATGGCCAGCACTACTGGTACACACATAAACTGCAGTCTCCGGAGACGGATCGGATATCTGGGAACCTCGAGAGGTGCTTAACTCGGGTGGATGCGAACCCTACGAACCTGCCGCTTTCGGTAGAGTCGGACCGCCCGAGGATTGCGTTCCTATACAAACAGAGCATCCTGTTAGGGAAGGAGACCGTATAGGGACGCCCGAGAGGATATAGATACGCAACCCTAACCCTAACGGATTGGTTGATTGACACGAAGCCATAACAATCCAACCACAGGGCACGAGTTACTTATCTGCAAAGAGTTAAGGACATGATCATGTTGTTCTGGCATTGTATTCACATTGTTGTCGTTCGTCTCCAAGTTGTGTACGTGGTCTACGGCTCGGCTCCTTTTTTGCGCTGTTAATTTCATTGTCGTCTCATTGGGGATTGTCCAGAGCGATGCTATAGTGTCAACCGACTACTACAGTGGGTTTGTAATGATCATGTACATTACTCTGCACAAGAACTAACTACACTAATAGACTGCTTACTCCGCCACCTTGGCCTTATTTCCATCGGCCTCGTACGCATCGACCTCGTACTTGGCAAACTTGCGCGCAGCAACCTTCTTCTCAAACAGGATGTCCAGCTCTTCATATGTACGGCCTCCCGTCTCGGGCAACCGATAGAAAGTCCACACACAGCAGATAACGCTTAGGCCGCCAAAGAAAAAACCAGCCTTCCCAACCCAGTTCCAGGCGGAAGGATTCACCATGTACGGGGTCAAGACTCCGACCACAATGTCCACGAGGTAGGCGGTGGCGCGAGCCAGAGAGACCGTCTTGCCACGAAGTTCCGAGGCACCCACCTCACCCACAATGGCGTAGAGTGTCGCCGCCACCGATGGCGAGTAGACGAACAAGAACACAATGAGTAAGCACGACTGGGCCCACGCTGCCGCAGAGTTTGTCGCAATGGAAGCAAAGCCTATGGCGAAGTAGAGGATCGTCATGAGGAGCAGGCCGTTGAGAAAGATGGTCCGTCGGCCGAGGTAGGCCAACATTGGCCAGGCGAGCATGGTTCCGACCACGGAGATGGCACTGTTGCCCAGATTCAGGGGGAATGCCTGGCTCGTCGGCAGCCCCGCGGACGTGAAGAAGTATACGGTGTACTGCTGCAAGGGCGAGCCGACAAGGGCCTGGATCCCGTAGGCCACGCAGGCAACCTCGGTGCGGCGGAGGTTGCTTCCCCGGAAGCAGTCGAGATAAGATGTGCCGACTGCTGCTCTCTGCTCTTCTTGGATAGTGTGGACCATCATGGCCACGGAAGCCGGAGCTCGGTGCTTCGAGCCTTTGGCCAAGAGCGACGCCATGGTGCGCTCGGCCTCGGGCAAGCGCCCCCGACGGACAAGCCACCACGGCGATTCGGGGGCGAAGCTGATGAGCACAAACAGCGGGAGTGGCCATGCCCATTGAACAGCGAAGGGGATCTTGTATGCCCAGGCCGTCGTGAGGCTTTCACATCTGTATGTCACTCCCGCAGAGACGAATTGGCCGAGAATCCAGCACAGGCAGACGTAGGTGGTGAGGTAACCGCGCAGAGCAACGGGACAGATCTCTGCCGCATAGGTCGTCGTGCTGGCAGCGAAGATGCCGTAGGGCACACTGGATAGCATCCGGCCCACGAGCAGGACGGCGAGAGATTTGGCGAAGAACTGGCAGAATATGGTGGCGGTGACAACGGCCAGCGCTCCCAGGGTGACCTTCTTGCGCCCGATTTTCTCCGAAAGGTAACCGTCGAGCATGACGCCAATGATGGTCGACACGAAGCCCATGATCTGCAGCAGAGTTTGCCAGCCCGCCGTTATCTCGTATCCATCCTTGTAGGGTTGCCCGAAGTCGCGTTGGAAGCTCTTCATAGCGTACAGAGCGCCCAAGAAGCCCGTGTCGTAGCCGGTCATGATGATGGTCAGGGAGAACACGACAGACCAGGCCACGGCCTTGTGGAAGACGCGAAGAGCGGCCAGTGGAGTGAGCTCGTGTTCCCAAGCCGTGGCATCCCGGCCATCGTCCAAGATTTGGAGTTGAACGAATTCAGCCTTGGTTTCAAGACTGGCGCCTTCTTTGATTTCGGCGTGTTCAGCCTTGGGGTCGGCATGCTCCGCCGATGGCAGCTCGGCGGCTGGGTGGTCTGGTGACATTGTCGACGGTGCAATTTGGGTGGTAGAGGTCGGGGCTGTAGAATTTGATGCAATACTGTTTCTTGGGATCGACAACACATGTTCCCTTCCTTGCTTTTATATATCTCCCTGGTGTTCACGAACAAGACGCGCGGGCACACATATGCGCGTGAGGGTGAGCGGCGACGATGATGAGGGAAACTCGGGCCCGAATTTCATCTTTTCTCAGTTTTCCCCGTGGGGAAGCACATTTAATATGCGGGGGGCGGCTCCAGGGCCAGAAGATTCCATGTTTTCCGGAGTGCCGACCCAATACTATGGTTGGCACGAGCATCAAATGGCAAGCGCTCCAATCATGAAGACGCGAAGGAACGTGATTTGGGGCAGGGCGGAGCAAGGAGGCTTTCCTGGTTCGTTCGTGCTGTTCGTCGGGGTCACCTGGAGTCACCTGGAGGTCAACGTGGAACGATAGTGGGGTAATAGTGGAGTAATCCCCGCAGTAGTTTGGTTGTGTCGATCTTGAATCAGAGAGATCTCTGGGACAACTACACGTGTAGAAACTGCCTAGGTAACACCCGCCTTGCACCTTCGATAATGACATTCTCGCTCCATCCTCATATGGCTGTCCACAAATAGAACCGTTAGGCCTATTTCGGTACGAGCGAGATCTCCAGGACAGCTGGGAAGGCTAGTACGTACCTGAATCCCATCTGCTCCCAACAGTGGGGTACATGAAATGAGATCGGCAACGTGGGGCCCCACAAGCGACAAGAAGGGCAACTCGCGCCCGGGTTGCCGTCTTGAACAAGATGGATGTTTCTCCAACTCTCCAAGTCCACATTCGGCCATATCGGGTCAACAAGATGCCATTAATTGTATTTCAGGATGAAGCAACCTTTTGCCTTCTGCGAAATACGTGCTCAACCGGTCAACCCAGTCCAGAAGCTTCACTGCCGCCGCAGCGCAACAGGTTTCTTCCCACCGCGCCAAATCACCATATTCCCGTCACTGCACTGAGCATCCATCCCCAAAACCCAAAATGACTTATCCTTTCGAGATGCGCCCAACAGGCTTGGGGGCGGACAAGCACACCATCCAGTGGACAAGCAACGGAGAGTCGATACTAGAAATCGCCGCTCCCTTAGTCGTCGAGTCCATGGCTACGGACGAGTTGGATTCTCCCGATGGTGACCAAACAATCCACTTCTACCAAGAAGTCGAGCAGGGCGCAAAGGAACTCACCGCAACCAGTCGGTTCAGTGTTGGCAGCGGAGCGACAGGCGTGGTGACAGACCGGTGGTCAGCCACCTCTGACAGCATGTTCACTGTCCATCGCTCCGTGGTCATTGAATCGGCACCGCCAAACGCCGGTCTACGGTTCGGACTACACGTGCAGCCTGCGTTTGCCGAGGGACTCGACTTCAACGACTTGCAGTATTATGCGCCCAACGCGTGCTACAACCTCAACGACTTGAACGAGGACGGCGTGTGCGACTATCTGGACACCCAGCACCTCTCCTACCGAGATGACCGGCTGAACAGCTTGTCAGTTCTCGCCTTTCACCCCCAACGCAAACTGGCCCTGTCATTGTCTCGCGTCGATGTCCCGAAATACGACGACGATCCAGTTCGCGACCCGGGCCAACAGTCGTTCTTACAAGACACTGACATCGGTGCCCTGGGTTTCCAACCCAGCGAGAACGCCCTCAACGGCTCCCTGCTGACGGCACACTACCCTTTTGTTGAGAGGGCACGGAGCAACGCTCTGCTCGTTGAGGACCGGACCCCCTGGGGGGCATTCCGACCTGTACGTGCAGGAGACTCCTTCTCTGTCTCGTATGCGATTCACCTCTACCAGAGCGAGAGTTCTCACGATGCCCTCTGGACACTTATGAAAGCCCAGATGGCTGTCCTCCGTCCAGAGCCTGTCAAGCTGGATCGTCTTCCGGAGGAAATCTCGCGACTCCGACTCGAGACACTGTCACATTATTATATGGAGGACTCTGCAGGAGGGTCTGGCTTCGTCACCAACTGCCATCCGCAGGACGGCAAGCAGCTTGGCAACATCGTTCAATATGGTAAGTTGACACCCAAGGTAGGTAGCAGCTATGAAAAACTCCTCACTAACAACATCAGGCTTTACTGGGCAGAATATCTTGAACGCGACCAATCTGCTACAGGCGCCAACTTCTTCGGACATAGATCGAAAGAAAGCCAGAAACGTGATTGACTTTTACGTCTCCTGCGCACGCAAATCTCCCTATGGCTTCACCTATGGTCTGTACGATGTTGATAAACAACGCCACAACTCTTGGTGGACAGGACTTCTTCTGCCGCTGGCCTACGCGGAGCCTGGCCAAGATTTGGAGAGTCTCATGGGCCCGCTGTACTCGCATAGGCAGACCGTCATTGAAGCACTCTCTCGCTCCCACGGCGTGTACACTCGTTGCGTCCTCGAGGAGACCGAGGCTCTTCTTGCGCTCTACCTTAGTCAAGAAGCGGCCCCCGCTTCGTGGCTGGAAGTGGTGACATGCTTTGGAGAATTCTTACTTGGCGCCCAAGAGGCAGATGGTTCCTGGCGACGGGCCTACTCGCTCGAGGGCAAGCCGCTGGTAGAACCAGCGGAGTGGTTTGGCCAAACATTCTACCAGCAACGGTCTTCCACCGCGACCGTCATTCCGCTACTCCTTGAACTGGCCCGGATTACGGGCAAGGAGGCTTACCGCACGGCCGCGATCCGGGCTGGCCGTTTTGTCCGTACTCATTTCGTCGACAAGGTGCGGCACA
The DNA here is from genome assembly GCA_001879275.1 of Coniochaeta ligniaria NRRL 30616. NCBI lineage: Eukaryota > Fungi > Ascomycota > Sordariomycetes > Coniochaetales > Coniochaetaceae > Coniochaeta > Coniochaeta ligniaria. The sequence continues at coordinate 59,256 of KV875115.1, read as the reverse complement.
ATGGAGGCATCCACGACTCAATCTATGCGAAACCGCAGCTCATCGACCACGAGAGTATCTACTTCTGCTGCCGTGCGCTCTTGGCCTTGTATGACGCCACGGGAAGTGATTACTTCCGTACTGGGGCAGTCCGCGCGGGACAGCTCAGTGCAAGCTGGATCCTGCTGTGGGATATCCCGCTGCCTCCAAAGTCAACGCTCGCACGCCAAGGTTTCCGTAGCACCGGTTGGGCTGGCTGTGATACGCCAGGCGCCGGATATGTGCACCCTATGGGGATCATTGCAGCGCCAGATTTCTTGCGCCTTGCACAGATCACAAGCGATGCTGCGTTCCTCGACATTGCAGAGCTCACCTTCATGGCCTGCAACGAAAACGTGGGATTGAAGTGGGGATATGCCATGGACGGGATGCAAGAAGAGGGAGTGCTTCTCAGCCCCTGGCTACTCGATGATCCTATGTTTGCCGCTGACACCGGGTTTGGCGGCCGGTCCAAGGGAGAAGGAAACAAGACCTGTCTTCCGTGGATCTCTGCCGTCACCGTGTGGTCGGGCAACGAGATCAAGCGAAGATTTGGGACCCTAGACTTTGGCGAACTACGAGAAAAGTTCCAGCTCTCGCCCAACGCACGGTGAGCGTGAAAGGGGGCAGGGACCCATGCGGCTTTCGATGCTCCTGTGAAGCTATTTCCCGCTAGGCAAGATTTCACTCGGATATAGATGCATGTGGGCGTTCAGAACCATGTCTTGTTACATAGAGCATAGATCCATATAGACAACCATTCAAATATTCATTTGCACTTCCGCACTGCTGCCAAAGTTGATAGTCTTCGCCAGGAGCCAAGGTAAATGTACCTGGAGGCGGACTGTCTGAGCTAGCAAGGGCCTTCCCCAATGGCTCATAACCGAGAACCTGGGATGAAAAGACGCTAATATCGAAAGAGGTTTAGTGCCAAATCTACAAGATTCGTGTGCGGGGAGCGGGGAAACTGACCCGCAGGTGGTGTTGCGTCGGAGGCAGTACACGTGATCTCAGCCCACTTTGCATTTGAGCGCGTTTTCCCTTCACGACCTCTAAGATCGAATCAACGGGTAGTCATTGCCTGACTTCCAGGCTAATATGTCACCGGCTTCTTTGGCCATGCCTACAGAGATGAGATGGCAATAAGCAGAGGATGGTCAGTTGTCATTGTCCTGCGCGCGACTTGGCTCTCCCTGCAGCCGACTGACCCCGCTTGTCCACGTGTAGTATCACTTGTCGGCAACGACACCTGAAGTGTAGGTATGAAGTGGCATAGGGGTATTGCTCTATTCTCTGACTAACATGGAAAAGGCGATCGGGAGTCTCCTCAATGTCAGCGCTGTCAAGCTTCCGGGAGGCAGTGCGTACCAGCGCCATTGAGGCCGTCCAGAAAGGCACCATTTCGGCACGGACAGAACCCTTCACTGCGTACAGAAGGCCCCCATCGATTCGGTGATAGCAGACTTGAGTTCCCCTCCGACCAGACATGGCTTCAAACACCCCGGCCGAGTTCGTAAACCCCCGCCCCCTATTGTCCCAGTTGACCAGACATACAGTTGGTCAGCTAGCGAATATGGCAGTAGCTGATGGTCACAACTCAGTTTCGTTCGAAGACGAGTCGAGTGTCACGGCAGCAATGTATCTCGTCGTTGCTGCGGAACCAGAACCTTCTTTGCAAGGTCAACAACAAGGATACCTACCTTCTGAGTCAAACACGGACTCTGACGCTGAATCGTCGTGCGATGAGGTAGAGCGGTTGGTTGTATGTGCCCCAGTGGCAAAACTGGCGGACTACCGCGAAGCTACCCTTCTTCGACATTTCCAGCGGACTTTGGGCCCTTGGGTGCGTCACAGCCCTCCCCTGAGCCGCGGAGCCATCAATTGCTGACTTCGGACTCGCAGCTCGACGCACGCGAGCATGGTGGGCATTTCACGGTGACTGTTGTCGGGCTTGCGACATCATGCCAGTTGCTCCTCTACGCTTGCCTAGCTCTTTCGGCGCGCCACCTGTCCAACACGACCAACTCGGTGCCGTCAGAGGTTGCAGAAGATTACCACGGGCGCTGCATTGCCATTTTGCTACCTAACTTGGCCCACGAGGGATTTCGTACTAGCTTCGACACCTTGTTGGCGGCAACAGTCATACTCCGGCTCTTTGAGCAAATGTCGTGTATATGCACCCTTGTCTTCTTCCTCACTCACTTTATCGTGTACTGACACAAACAATTACGTAGCACTGACACCACTCAACGACTCCCAGAACCACTTGCTAGCGGGATCCGTTTATGTCACCTCCCAGCTGGAATGCGCGATTTCTGGCGGCCTCGCGGAAGCGTCGTTCTGGGCTTTCGTCGTCCAAGATATCCAGTTCGCTCTCGCCTATCAGATAAAAATGCGTCTTCCCCTCGACGCTCTCTCGAGAGGACTAAGCCAGAGATGGCGGGACCACAGCAACCTCACCGAGCAGGATTGGGTGCACAGGGCAATATTCATCCTAGCCAAGACTGTCGATCATTGTTATAGCTATGGCCAAGGCTGTCCCGGTGCAGCTGACAGTACGGCCCGGAGTCTCAAAAGAGAGATTCGAGCATGGGAGACCAAACGCCCGGATACGTTTCAGCCACTTTATTTCCATCCGGCTGATAGCGGTGCTGGAAGACCGTTTCCGACAATTTGCTATACAAATATAGAACACGGTATGTAACAGTTTAAACATGATACAAGCCCCCAAGGCCTTTGTACTCGAGTATTGGTTGCGTTGCTGATTCATGTCGTCTCAGCGGTTGCGACCCAGTATATTTGCTTAAGCAAAGCATTAATACTTCAACATCGAAGTTACCTTGAAAGTGAAAGTCCTGATATAGCTGCGGACTCGAGCTCTGTAACGGTAAGCGCTTGAAGAGACACTCTTGAAGCCCCGGCTCCATTGATGTGCTTCGACTGATAAACATTAGAAAATGATATCGGACAACTTGGGCTTTGTCTTCGGCATTAGTCTTTCGGCAGAAGATGCTATCCCGGCACGTATCACAGCTTGTCATACGCTCTGTGCTTGTAAGTCTCGGGTTTATTTATCACTACTACTGTCTTTCCAGCGTTCATTAGTTGCACATTCTGATTTGCGGAATTGCTTGGTCTTCATTTAACCACGTTACTGATAACTGTTGCGCTTTAAGGTAGCTCTGAGATTCGCGGGCCGCTGGCACGGAGAGCACTCCTTAGCCTCCTTAAACGGACGGAACTTGAGAATGGGTGGGTGTGGACTTCTGTCCTGCATCAGCTCAGCGATAAGTGGGATATAATCATACCATAGGTGGCGTAGAGTTACGACCAGGTCTTTTTCCTTGGCGGGCACGATTATCCGACATCGGTCTTGAACGAGACGTGAGAAGACGTCCTCCTCTGCCAGTTCCACGATGTGCTGCCGGGATCATCGATCGAGATGGTCTAGGAAGATTCGGCAGACATGTACGCCGGTGTCATGGCAAAGTCAGTGAGTTAAAAGATGGAAATTATGCGTGAGATGGCCAGAGATAGATAGTATTGCTTCTATGATCTCATGTACAGCTACAGTCTCAAAAGCTTGCGCCTTCTCCCCGTCCATAGACTTGTTCTTCTCCTCGAGGTCGACAGCTTCCCAGGTGGCTGCTAAGACCTGCGCTGACTTCTTGCGCAAGCCAGGCCCAGGCACCCGAGTTGGGTTACCTTCCGTCTATGCCGAGTCGTCTTTAGTAGCCGACTTGTCCTCGTAGACCTCTACGGGAGGTGAGTCGGTTGTCCGCGTCGAGATGATGTTTCCGTGAGCGAGGTTGTATTGCTCAATGACCTCCCTGACATGGGCCTTGCCACGATGAGCCCCCTTGGTGAATCCGCCCTTTTCAAAGAGGTGGTCGGCGCACTCCAACGGCATGTTGGTAGTTTCCGGGAAGAATAGGTACACGACCGGAGCAATCACGGCGTTGGTGCAGAAAAAGAGGATGTATGTCCTCCAGCCGATATTGGCGACGGCGACGGGTGTGATCTCGACCACGATGAAGTTGCAGATCCAGAAGGCGGCAGACGCACAGGCTGCGCCCTTCTGGCGGATACGCAGGGTGCAGACCTCTGGCGCGTACAGCCACGGAGTGGTCAGCCAGCCCCAGGCGAAAAATGTGTTGAACCTGTAAATGCATTAGCATGCAATAGGACCGTTGCTGAATGAGCAGACTCACGTGAACAGGCAAGCGCAGGCAACATAGCCGGCGGCTTTGCTACCATCCTTGACACAAATGGCGAGCACCAACATGGAAAGCGCTTGGCCGACGGACCCAGTCATCATCAACTGTCTTCTGCCGACCCTCTCGATGATCCAGATGGGGATCAGCGACGCCAGAAGATATTCTGTTGCGTTGAACCCAGCAATCAGAAGGGAAAGACTACGGCTGAGACCGATCGATTGGAAAATAACCGGTGCGTAGTACGTGATCAGGTTAATCCCGGAAATTTGAGAGAAGCCGTCGACGCCAATACAGAGCAGGATGCGACGGAAGTTCTGGAGCTTGCCACCGGTGAAGAGTTCCTTGTACTGGAAAGGTCCGCCTTCAGACTCCAGACGTATGGCATCCTGGATCTCCTCGTACATGAGCGTCACCTGCGGGTCGTCTAGGGGGACGCCACGGCCGGCCAAGCGTGCAATGACAGCGCGTGACTGTTCGTGATCGCCATTCTGAGCGAGCCACCGGGGCGATTCGGGTAGGAAGAGAAGCAGCGCGATAGTGGTGACGGAGAACACGAGCTGAAACCCAACAGGAAATCGCCATTGGGCCGGGCTGTCGATGAAGGAGAAGCCATAATCCATCCTTTTCCCCTGCCGTCAGCGGATTTCCAGTACTGCGGACTCTAGTAGAGAAGTGCACTTACCAGTACGCCCAAACGACGCCGATTAGGGTAACCATGCAATCAATCGCGATCACCTTGCCCCGGTTCTTAGGTGGGCAAGTTTCACTCTGGTACGTTGGGATTGTTGAAGTCAGAGCACCAACGCCAAGACCCGTGATAACTCGTCCCACGATGAATTGGGGCACGGTGAAGGCGGACACCTGGATGATGCACCCGATGATCTGCACGATGGTCCCGAGGAGTATGGTGCGGCGACGTCCAAGTATATCGCCAAAACCTATGGTTGCGAGAGACCCAGCGCAGGCACCGATCTGTCATCGTATAAGTCACGGCACCCAAATTGTCTCAAGAGCCTCCCTTTCCAGGAGCATTTACTTCGTAGACAGCAGCAATTGTGCCCTGTAGCCCAGCATTTGGATGGCCGAAGTCCTTTCCGAACTGATTATCGGCCCCGATGATACCGGACATGACACCTTGATCGTAGCCGAAAAGGATGAACCCCGAGGAACAACAGGCGGTGATCATGACGACCAATGTCTGGCCATACCAGGCCGGATAGTAGGGTAAGCCGAACCCCATGGTGAACTGCCGCCCGCTGTCGATGGCGTTGGAATCTGGGGATAAGGTAGTCTGGGGAAGTAATCTGGGGTAGAATCTGGGGTAGAATCTGGGGATAGTCTGGGGAACTGATCTGGGGTAACGATGGCTTACATCTTTATATGTCCAATTGCAGCCGTGATTGCGGGTTGGGAGTAGAGGCCACAGCTTTCTCTCCTCCCTCGCCTACAACTTCCTTTGCTCGCCTACATGTACCGACTTTGTACGCGTGCGGGCCTTGCCGTCATTACTGTGGTAGTGTCTCTTAGCAGCCCCCATGCTTGTTGGGTGGAGGCTAACTCCGAATGGGAACGACTTACATGCTCACCCCAAGTTTTTATGGGCTCCTCAGCCAGGTGCTCCATACCCCGAGCGGATGCCCTTCGGGGAAGTTGAGAGCGAGCAGATGGGACTAAAGTTGACCGGGGTGGCGCCAGCCCTTGCCCGCTTTCCCCGCACGAGCAACGGTTAAACGGTCGGTCATGCTGTACTTTTTGAGAACAGGAATCCGCACGCGATGTACACTTTGGCTTCCAGGGCGTCAAAGACAAATAACGACATCTGAAAACGAGCTCTTGCAGGTAGACGTCCCGGCCATGGAAGTGAAGACACGGCGCACTAGAACTGGCTGGTAGGGAAACCCACATGTCTGATGCGATCGGCTATCTTGAGCACTAAGTCTAACGCACGTTTTCAGCTTGACCTGTCGGGATAGGCGTGTTAAATGTTAGTGGCTGGTTCTTGCACCTTTGGCATCGTCGATGGTTTGGCTGACTGGGCAAGCAGGCGACGAAGAGCTCCCAAAGTGTCAAAGATGTCACACGGCACGGAGACAATGCGTACGAGGATGGAACGTCAAGTTTGTCCACGGGGTGCGATCCACGAGAGAGGCCGCCAGTGACGACTGGGATGGAGCTGCTGATTATCTGTTCGATGGCGACCAGACATGGGTGCCTCTGCAGGGCGTGAAGAGTATGTGTTACTGTTGCCATGTTGCCAGCTACCCCCTCATGCTGACCACGTTCCAGTGAACTTCATTGATGAGACGCACAAGACTCGTTCATGGTATTCATACGCGGCGGGTTCGAACTCTCCCGTGCTTTCGGAATCTCCAAACCCTCCTCCGCCGAGCTTCATCCCGCCGCCAGCACCAGTCACTCACCCTTCGGCACATCGTTCAGACAGCTTCTCGTCGATACATTCCCACGGCTTACCATCTCCTCGGCATCTCAGTCTCACGTCGCCGCAGAGACCAATCGAGAATGACTTCCTGTCTCCCAACAGTGATCGTTCTAACGGCATACTCCATAGTCCGCTCTATGGTGCTGATATCACACAAGCGGTCCAAGATACCATTTCGGACGGCATTCACGATGCTCAGGTTTCGCATCTCCATTTGCCATTGCCGACTGATAGCCACTTCACCGAGTTAGGAAAGCTTTCCGACTGTGAAGAGGCATATCTCCTCCACCATTATACCGTGGCACGGGCTCGTCTGTTGGATGTATGTGACCCCCACAATCACTTTGGCCGACTGGTTCCCGAGCTTGCCACGAGATCTCGACTGCTTTTGAGTGCTATCCTTTCCGTGTCAGCGCACCACTTGTCACGTACAGCGGGGTACGATCCCCTGGTGGCAGAAAGGTATCACGAGGCCTGTGTCGAGCTCCTTATTCCTATGTTGGACGACCTGACCAACATAACCGACGAGGTTATAGCTGCCACGGTGCTTCTCCGCAATTTTGAGCAGATGTCGTCCGCGATAACTGGCTTTGATTCCGAACGTCACCTAAGCGGTACCAGTGCTTTCATGAACTCGGAGAGGACGAGTATAACCGCCGGCGGCCTCCGACAAGCGTCCTTTTGGATTTTCGTACGACAGGACCTTGATATTGCCCTAAGTCAGCAACGACCATTGAAGCTCAACCTGAAGAAGTACGCACTCGAGGTGGATCTCGACACCCCTAGTGACGACTGGGGCTGGGCGAACAAGATTGTCTGGATCACGGCCGAAGTGGTTGCATTTACTTTCGGTTGGGAAAAGTCTCGGAGAACATATGAAGACCTGAGGCTGAAGACCGAGGCATGGTGGCAGCACAAACCGGCCTCCTTTCGCCCCTTGTATGTGGGCAGAGGACCGGCATTCCCCGCGATATATTATTCACAACAGTGGCATGCGCTGGGGATGCAGTATTACCACATCACGATGATCCTCCTCGCCATTGGCGATCCCGGCCGTCTCAAAATTGGCTTTGGACACAACGAATCAAGACGATTGCTCCAACAAGAGATAGCGTATCACGCTGGACTCCTGTTCGGCATCTGTGTGACCGTGGAGGATATCGAGGCTAAGATCGCCGCCTGCAATGCCATATCGGTCTGCGCGGCCTGGCTAACCGATCGAGCCCAGCAAGAGACGCTCATTGCTATGCTGGCACGTGTTGAGCGTGAGGTCGCGTGGCCTACCAGGAGTATTGCGGCGGGCGCGATGCAGGAATGGTCCTTTTCCGAGGAAGATAGGCGCCGTTTTGACTCTCAATTCTCCACCATCCCCACGGGGAACTCCACATGAGGCATTGGTCACTTCTTTTGGGAATTGCAAGCGAAGCTAGCATTCCCCCTCAACACCGACGATCACCAGTCCATCTCGCCTGCAATTGCCAAAGACATTCACCCTGCAGAGGATGGAAGGCAAAACGCTCACACGACACATCTGCGGCATGTTCATTGCGACCGAAGCGTCGGCATTGGTCCAGGTCAACCACCACTTACACACTACTCACGATGGGAGTCCTTCGCGATCGGGCTAAGGTACCCCGCGGGGCAGTCTTACGGTGATAAAAGACTTTGGTGTCCCCGTCGACTACCCAACGGCAATTTCATCTTGGACCAGGCTTCCATCTTGCCCTAGATCTGTAAAATGTTACTCCTCGCAAGCCTTGCTGGCTTCGCCATTCTCGTGGGCCTCCTGCGTCCCATCTTCATATACTTCAAAGATGAAAAGGGACTTCGAAAGTTCCCGGCACCGAGCATTGCTGGTCTGAGCAACTGGTGGATGGCAGTCATCCAATTCCGGGCTGCCAGGACAAAGTATGTCCACAAGGCACACGAGAAACTCGGCCCTGTTGTCCGAATCCAACCGAATCATGTGTCTTTCACGGATCCACGAGCCATTCCCGACATTTATTCTTTCCAGTCGGGCATGATGAAGGATGACTTCTACGAAACGTTCTCAGGGCCAGATCAATTTGGCGTCAACGAGCACAGCATCACCAACACCCGCGACCGCTTGGTGCACGCCCGGAAGCGCAAGTTCCTGTCGTCGGCGTTCGCTCTCAAGAGCGTCGTCAACGTGGACCCGATCGTACACACCGTCATCCTCAAACTTACCGGCATCTTTGATGGCTTCTGCACATACGGCCCTCCACAATACCCCGATGCGCCCAAACCCGGATTCGTCAACCTGTACAAGTGGATCAACCTCTTCACGTACGACGCCATCGGAGAAATGGCGTTTGGGCAGAGCTTCGGCTTTCTGGACATGGGCGACGACCTTGCTACTGCGGAGACGGGTGATGGGAAGCAATACAAAACTCACATCATTCCGACCTTTCAGAACAGCTCCTACTTCGATGTGCTGGTAGCCACCTGGGCTCCTCTTATCGACCAGCTCAAGAGGTGAGACCGCTGGGCCGATGTATCTTGGATCATTCTCCACTGACATGACCGCAGATTCACCTGGTTCCTCGATGGTAACCGCGCCGGCGCTGTCTTTATGGACGTGTGCAACTATAAAGTCCGCGAGCGCATGCGCAACGGCAAGCCCGAAGGTTTCCGCGACTTTTTTGAGAACTTCATGACGGACAAGCAGCAGGGGGAGCACAACCTCGATTATAGCGAGATCCTGCGTGAATCAAACATCATGATCGCCGCTGGCAATGTCCGTTCCACTCCCCACTCGTCCTTGCACACAGCAAATTGCACCGGGATTGGCAGCTAACCAGGGGGAGCGAATCAGGACACCTCCGCGACAGCAATGGGGAACGTAATGTTCCTACTCATCAAACATCCCCGGGTCATGGCCAAGCTTCGCGAGGAGCTCGACCCCGTCATGCCTGCCGACGGGGATGGTGCTTTCGCCTACGAACAGGTGAAGGACTTGAAGTATCTCAAGGCCTGTCTCGACGAGGCCATGCGACGGCGCCCTCCTGTCTCCATGGGCCTCCCGCGCGAAGTGCCCAAGGGAGGTGCAACGATCGCGGGTCACTACGTCGCCGAAGGCGTTTCGGTGTCGGTGCCGGCGTACTCGATCCATCACGACGCAAGCTTGTTTCCCGAGCCGTACGAGTTCCGGCCCGAGCGGTGGTTGGAGGCTGAGGGGGAGCAGAAGAAGGTGATGCAGCAGAACTTCATCCCATTCTCGTGAGTATTCATTTCATGCTGATTGTGGGAGCTTTGGCTGACGGCGGACCGATTGCCAGTGTCGGGCCTCGCGCCTGCATCGGGCGAAACCTGGCCTATTTCGAACAACAGATCTTGGTTGCCACGCTGGTGCATCGGTATAACTTTGAGCTGGTGACACCGGACTACGAATTGCCCGTCATTGAGCGGTTGAATGCCAACCCTGACCAGCTGTGGGTCAAGGTGACTCGGAGATTCCCAATGCAAGCATAGTCGTTCTCATGCCGTCTATTTCTTGTTCAGAGAAGTGGCTATGATGCCTAGCATATCAGATTTGGGTAACCCATGCTTGGTGTTCTCGCGTGGTTCCGCTATGAGCTGTATTCATCTCATGTATCTGTCAAGAATGGTGAATACTAGTAATACGCCGTATCTAAGTAGTACTTAGATAGCTGGAGGGGCATTAAGCTTATAGTTCAACTAATGCTTTCCGCGAAGCTCAGTCTCGTACGCCCACTTCCATGCCATTGTATATAATACCATGAACTCGTTCTAAGTGCTTCCGAGTTAAACCCGATGAGGATATTAGGCGCCTTAGTGGCTAGTGTTGAGTGATAACGTAGGTACCTTACCTTATAAGTGAGGAGCTCATAACATGTGGGGCGGAGGGTAACGTCAGCACCAGGGTAATGTCAGCACTTAAAGTGAACTACCGGCGAAGTTCGGAGGTGGAGATAGCGTCAGCATACCTGGTGATCGCATAAGCCTTTGCCTGTCCTACTTATCAATCACCTTCACATAAGCATTTCTGCGGCACAGCGGTACCATCACCATTAGCTGCTTAGCGATCACTGAGGTGTCTTACACGATCCTCGGAAGGATGATTTCGGCCCACGGCAGCACCGACAAATTGGCCTCTGGGGCTACGCTGAGCGCACAGCTCGCGAAGAAGCCCATCTCAGCCGACCGGCGCTTACAGAACCGCAAGGCCCAGAAGGCATATCGTGAGTCCACCTCTTACCTAGAGGGTGGCCTCACATTGCTCACCCGCGGTGACAGGTGACCGAAAACGAGAACGACTACGTGAACTAGAGAGCAAGCTAGCTACATTACAGAGCGCTTCTGTGACCGTGTCGCCGGCTGGACAGCTTGGCAGCACGCTCTCCTCCATACCAACTGCCCAGATACTGGCGTCAGAGGTTAGCGATGTATCTCGGATACGTCATCCATACCAGCAGCCGCTTCCAGAGTCGTTGCCAGACGCTGTTTACACCCTCAACGGATGGGACAACCTCAGCTTGTGGCCAAGTGTAATGTCACCAGAGATCAACTTACTATCTACGAACGCTGGTGATAGGGAGACCAATCTTGCAGAAGAAGTCTTTGGCCTGCTCGATAGTCCCGGCATCCATACTCCAGACCACTTGCAGTCGAGCTCGATTTCACCGGCCAGCATAGTGCCCCTCCAGCGCCAGCATGCTGAAAGTACCCAGTCCAGGAGGCACACAGAGGCGACAAGAGCCAGTGCCTTTTCGGAGCCGACCGATTCAAAGTCTCTTCATATTTACCGGCCCAGCGGCAGGCAATTCGCTACCACACCCAGACTGGTTCGAGAACACTTCCTGTCCCTTCCCAAATCCACACAGAGACGTCTCTATCAACTTGCCAAGGACGGCGACTTCAGTTTCGTGGATGTTGTCCAGTCCCTGCTGCAAGTTACCAATGACGATGTTCACGCGGCACGACAGTCCGAACAGCTGCTGCCGGTGGTACAAGCATCAGTGGACACGGAGGCCTACTCACCATACAGAAATGTCCTACGCATAGCGCGGTTCTCATACTTCGCTGCTCTCTTCGCCAACTTCAGCTGCCTCGGCTTCAATTTCTCCGCTTTTCTCGATGAGAACAGCGTTTCTCCCTTCTGCGGCCGACCTGACGACGACACCAACGACGTCGATATCCCCTCCAGCCTCCGTCCGCTGCCGTCACAGCGCACCATAAGTCATCACCCCTACATCGACTCCCTACCGTTTCCCTCGTTTCGTCGTCGCGCATTAGCGGCTCTGTCAACAGACCCCCCTCTCCTTGATGAGGACGACCTCTGCATTGACTTGATGCTGAAAGATGGACTCGTATGCTGGGGCTCTACTGGCCAGAACGGTTCAGACCACGGCACACCTTGGGACAGTCGCAGCTGGGAGGCTAAGGAATGGTTCCTCCGGAAATGGTGGTGGCTCGTTGGCGGCCAGGACGGCGAGCTGTACGTCAGCTCCCGGTGGTGGGCGTCGCAGCGCGGCGAGAGAATCTCCCTCCGTGGTCTATAGGACTTGCTTGGTTTTCATGAAACAATTCTCCGACTATGGCGGCGAAAACTGGACTGGCCACGGTGGTGCAAGGCTAGATCCTTGCACAGTGTTCCTCAGCTTACACGGTAAGGGAGGTGCTTAGATACCTTAGGTTAGAGTGAAGTTCCCAAATCAAGCTGAACATGTGCACGGCGCTTGCATGCTGCGTATGAAACACAATTGGCTGCGAAAACCATGTAAGTACCAACGCCACTAACTGAGGTAACCTAGTGCTTACATTCGATGCTTTTGCTCTAATCTCGTCATCACCGGGAGCTGACCACATGTTTGTAGGGTAGATATGACAGTCGCAGTACACACTCACGCAAGCGGATTATCTATATCGTCAGCAGAACTTATCATGCCTGGAGAAAGGATATAAATCAGCGGCCTCCCCAGGGGCTTAATAAAGATTGTCGTTCAGCCAACATCCCAATCTCTCCTAGAATACACACAACACAAGACACAAGGTAAACCAACTCCTACGAAGGTCCACACAATGACGAATTTTGGATTCAGCACTACCGCTGATGAGGCCTGCGAGGCCCTCAAGGATAACATCGCCGGAAAGACCAGTAAGTTACATTGATTGTTGTGAGCAAACCTTGCGTCCGAACACACGGCCAACTGAGACCATAGTCATCGTGACTGGTGTGAGTCCGAACTCTATCGGAGCGGACACGGCTCGAGCCATCGTGGCCCAAAGGCCCGCGCAACTCATCCTTGCCAGCAAGACCGAGTCCAACTTGCACGGGGTGATCAAGTCTCTGCAAATTCCCGAGGGCACGACTGTCCGCCCGCTCGTGCTGAACCTCGGCTCCCTGGATGCTGTGCGCAAGGCTGCTTTCGAGGTGTCTGGCTGGACCAAGGCCATCGACGCCGCGATCTTCACAGCCGGAGTCATGGCCGTCCCGGAATACACGACATCCGAGGACGGGATCGAGCTCCATTTCGCCGTCAACCACCTCGGCCACTTCCTCTTCGCCAACTTGCTGGTGGATAAGCTCCTCGCCGGGAACGCCACGGTGGTGAACTACTCCAGCGAGGCGCACAAGCGCGCCAGTCCAGGCTTCCTAGACGATCTCACCTACGACAACGGCAAGGGGTACGACAAGTGGGCCGCCTACGACAACTCCAAACTCTGCAATATCGCTTTCTCGGTCGGGTTGGTGCAGCATTTCGGACGGGAGAACTTGCGCTCGTTCGCCATCGACCCAGGCGTCATCCTCGCCAGTGCACTGACCCGAAGCGTGCCGCCGGAAGACTTCGTCAGCAAAGGTCAGGTCCCCTCGCCGTCCTTCAGTGGACTGGGTGACTTGTGCTAACGGCACCAGGTTGGGTTGACGAGAAGGGTAATCTGAATCCTGCCATCGTACCCAAGACTCTCGCCCAGGGGTCGTCGACCGGCATCATTGCTGCCTTTGATAGCACTCTGTCTAGTAGGTCCTCCGAAACATATCGTGCAATGGGATACTAACATGTAACAGATGACGAAGGCTACTATATGGCCGACGGTGCCATTACCGAAGACGGACTTCTGCCCGCTGCTGTTGACCCCGCTTTGGCGCAAAAGCTCTGGGAGATCAGTGAGGTTCTCATGAAGCAGAAGTTCTAGGTCGGCGCAGCCTTTTGGAAAGGAATGCGCCGCAGATTGCATCTGACAGATCTCTTTCCAAGCTCACAACTAAGGATATGTGCCTGGATGGCAACGGCAATAACCTATAGCAGTAAGTAGTTCAAGAGAGATATCGATGTTTGACCAATGGTCGATCTGTCCCAGCTTCCAGGGTGTTCTTCCAAAGCCACGGGAGTTGCCATACACTTGTCTCAGCGAGGACGGACTGATAGAGAGGCCGGCTAGTAGGGTGTCCCCTGCCGTAACCCGATAGATCCGACGGGCTGGCGGATGGATGCCTCAAGATCTATGACGGCATTGCACAAATCTTCTACTGTGGGTCGTCTTGGCTCTCGCCATCGGAAATCCATTCCATTCCATGTAAAACCGAACACGATTTATCATCAGAACTAATGCGCTGTCCGGAGTTAGCATCCCATAGGTCGGTAAATGCCGGCGCTATCGTGAGGCCCTCTGCATTCTCCTGCATTCTGGCATGGTGGCCTGGGTGGGCCCGGCAATTGGAGCCATCAGCCATCATATGTTTAAGCCGTGTCTGCTATAGTATAAAGCGAACGCCGCCCTCTAGCTCATTCCTCAAGTTCAAGAAGGCCCCACACACTACGAAAGTCTAACTGATCAAACATGGCGCCTCAACCACTTATTCGTACTCTCGGCAAGGATGGCCCCCAAGTGCCTGCCCTCGGCTTCGGTCTCATGGGTCTGAGTGCCTTCTATGGCGCATATGGAAGTGACGAGGAACGGTTCCAAGTGCTCGACCGCGCTTATGAGCTCGGCGAGACGTTCTGGGACTCCGCAGACATGTATGGCGACAGCGAGGAGCTCGTCGGGAAATGGTTCAAGAGAACAGGGAAGAGAAACGATATTTTCCTTGCAACCAAGGTATCTTCAACTCTTCCCGACGTACGATCGGGGTGGGCGTACTAACAGCTGCCCAGTTTGCCAATAAAGTCACCGATGGAGAGTTCGTTATCGACAGTTCACCAGAGTATGCCAGGCAGGCATGCGAAAAGAGTCTAAAGAGACTCGGCATCGATACTATCGACCTGTACTACGTCCACCGTGTTGATGGAAAGACTCCAATTGAGAAGACGATGCAAGCGCTCGTCGAACTGAAGAAGTGAGTTGACCTATCAGTATTGTTACAGACCTCATATTGACATTGAACCTTGCAGCGAGGGTAAGATCAAGTATATCGGTCTGAGCGAAGTCTCGAGTGAGACCCTCCGCAGAGCATGCAAAGTCCACCACGTTGCAGCTGTACAAGTCGAATATTCGCCATTCTCCGTCGACATCGAAGATCCTTCCATTGGTCTGCTTCAGACCGCACGCGAGCTTGGCGTCGCGATCGTCTGCTACTCTCCCTTGGGCCGCGGCTTCTTGACAGGCCAATATCGCTCACCCGACGATTTCGAGGAGAACGACTTTAGAAAGATCTCGCCTCGATTCTCCAAGGAGAACTTCCCAAAGAACCTCGAGCTCGTCGATGGGATTTCCAAGATCGCAAAGAAGAAGGGAGTCACTGCTGGACAGTTGACTCTGGCGTGGGAGTTGGCTCAGGGGGATGACTTCTTCCTTATCCCAGGCACCAAGAAGATCAAGTATCTGGAGGAGAACCACGGCGCCCTGGAAGTTAAGCTGACTTCGGAGGAACTCAAGGCGATTAGGGATTTGATTGCGGCTACAGAGGTCCGTGGATCCAGATATCCAGAACAGATGGCTGCAACCTTGTTTGCGGATACGCCCCCTTTGTAAGGCATGAGTTGGGTATGAGTTTGAGTTTGGAGTGTCCATGACAAGGACACCCAGCAAGCCGCAATACAGCTGCAACTGCACCAGGCAAAATAATCTACCTCATCACAAACGACCCGACGACTACTAGTAGACCATTTCACTGCGTACCGGGCAGGATGGGACGCTCTTTACCGGTACAAGCGCCGTGACTGGCGAGGAAGGTTCAAATTCCAATGATGGTTCAACACAACAGCCTGCTGCGCATGATGCTCCAGTCTCTTAAGGCTTTGAGGTTTTGGTAGCAACCGTGAGCAGAATTTCCTCGCCTTGAACTAATCCCAGCCGGCGGTTATGAGATGAGAACGCATGTCACCATGAGGCGAAAGTTGCCAAGAGCACACGAGCTTGAATACATCATGATTCTTGCTTGATGTCTTTGTCATTGCCGTATGTCGTGAGGGATGACTTTGGGTTAGTACTTTTGGCGAACCCCTTGCCTCATGTGGTTGACAGACGGCAACGTTAATTTCCCTTTAGCTTATACAAGCAAGCCATATTACGAGCATGCTGAGTGTACAGCACTGCAGCCGATAAACAAGACATAAGTCTAGACCTAATCCCCCTTTTGTGTACTTTAAGTCCGAGTACGACATTTTGGCTGCCAAGGATGCCGCCAAGCTTCCTACGGACGGATTTAGAGAATCACACCCTTTGCATTATTCTTTGTCAGGCGAGCACCGCGGTCCCCTCCACCGTAATGGTACTCTTCTGACCTTGCAATGTCGCTTCTCGGAAGGATGATGTAGCACTGCAGGTTCCTTGAAAGTACAGTCGCGCATGACACTATCGACTTGGAGATATCGGGGCTTGCCGAAATGGGTCACTTCTTGGAGATTCACCAGAGTGATCGAGTTCCCGGGGTTGCAACTGGCCGAGGGACGAGCCGCAGATATATAACTTGCATCGTTGTTTGTCAGATACCGGTTGTCGGGTCTGTATCGACTGCACTGTCACGCATCCTCTGACTGTCCATTGCCTAATGCCTATCAACATGAGACGTGCACAGTGCTTCACGCTCCTTCAGCTGGCGTGGCTCGCCGCTGTTGATGCGTACACCGTTGATCCACCCACTACTGCTCCTACCGACACAATCGAGGACTGCACCAACTGGTATGTTGGGGCGGCTGGTGATACGTGTGCGGGTATCGCCACCGACTACTTCATTGATATTAGCCAGCTGTACACCTACGTAGGTTACCTTCCCTTCCTTCAGAACACTCCAAGAAACTGACGACGCGGCAGAACCCTTCTTTGGCAAATGGGTGTAAGATCGCTGTGGACACGTCCTATTGTGTCGAGGAGAACTGGGGCATCCCTCCTCCCGTGACGACGACTTCAACCACCAGCACCAAGCCGACGTCGACTGGCCTCGCTACCCCGACGCCTACTCAACCCGGTGGCATGGTTGCCGGATGCACAAAGTTCTACTTCATAAAGAAGGAAGACACTTGTAGCAGTGTTCTGACCACGAATGGCCTTACCATTGCACAATTGTTCGCGCTGAATGCCGGTGTCAAGGCCGACTGCTCGGGCATGTGGTTGGAAGTCTACGTCTGCGTCACCGGCCCCGGATCCGGTTTGACGAGCACCACCACTAGCGCAACAACTACGACGGGAGGCAACGGCGTCGCCACGCCGACTCCTACTCAGCCGCCGTCTATTGTGTCTAACTGCAACAAATTCTACTTCGTTGAGCCTGGGACCAGCTGCAGTGCAGTTTTAAGCGCCAACGGTATCACAGTAGCGCAGCTTTTCGCCTGGAATAGCGGAGTTGGTGCCGACTGTGCAGGGATGTGGGCTTCGGTCTGGCTCTGCGTCGGCGTCATAGGCGGAAGCCAGCCCACAAGCACCTCTAAGACCACCACAACCAGTACGACGAGCGCTGGTAACGGCATCTCGACACCGAGTCCTACCCAGCCCCCATCCATCGTTTCCAACTGCAACAAGTTCTACTTTGTCGAGCCTGGGACCAGCTGTAGTGCCGTCCTAAGCACGAATGGTATTACGGTAGGGCAGCTGTTCGCCTGGAATAGCGGTGTTGGTGCCGACTGTTCGGGCATGTGGGCCTCTGTCTGGCTCTGCGTGGGTGTCATCGGCGGCAGCCAGTCCACGACTACCTCCAAGACCACCACTAGCACGACCACAGCAGGCAACGGCATCACGACACCCAGTCCTACACAACCTCCGTCCATCGTGTCCAACTGCAACAAGTTCTATTTCGTGCAGCCGGGTACTGCATGTAGCACCGTTCCAAGCGCGAACGGAATCACCCAAGCGCAGCTCTTCGCGTGGAACAGCGGAGTCAATGCTGATTGCTCTGGCCTGTGGGCGTCTGTTTGGGTCTGTGTGGGTGTTATCGGCGGCAGCCAGCCCACGACTACCTCCAAGACCACAAGCACCACCACTACCAAGGGCAACGGAGTTGCGACACCCACGCCGACACAGCCAGGCATGGTCACAAACTGCCGGTCCTTCTATAAGGGTGAGTCCCGTGCATCCCAACCCTGATCGTGCTCTGCTGATACATTGGATATCTAAAGTTGCGGACGGGGATAACTGTGACACCATATCGACAAAAACAAAGGTATCAGTCAAGAATCTGCAGACTTGGAATACACAGATCGGCACCGCTTGCAACGTATGGCTTGGGTATTACCTTTGCGTCGCTGTTCTATGAGGTAGTTTGTCAATGCGCCAAGAGGAATTGTCTTTGCGGCCGTATCTTAGGTTCTTGGGATATTGTTCTGTTTGAGACATCCTCACTCATCCATGCTATTCAATTTGACCGCCTACCCTATAGAACCAACTAGTAGGGGCCAGCTTTCTTGGAGATTGGGGTTAGGGTTACGCAGAGATGCATTTAGGTGCCCCTCTTCCAACTGCTCTGACATGATCCTTCTCCTGCTTTGTTTTTTCCTTGCAACAATAATCTCAACGTGATGGAGTGCTTCACTGTATTTATCAACTTTCCGGTTGAGCTTCAAGATGCTATTTGGTCCCTTAGTGTCCCCGACCCAGAACATGAAGTGTGCGTTGTCTGGCCTCTAGCCATCCGCGACTGGAGGGGAGGCGAACAGCCTGTTCTGCCCTTCATGGTCGACACGGCGTGGCCCACTGCTGCTCACGTCTGCCACAGCGCGCGGGCGTCACTCTTGCGAACGGGTGCTCTCCGTCTGCGGCGCTCACGGATGGCCGGTTTCGCCGTCCCCTGCCGTGCTTTCGACCCGGCCATCGACACGCTCTACTGGGGCCAGTCCCAGGCCGGCGCCATGCAGGCCTTCTTCCGCAACTCCAAAAACGCGGCGCTCGCCCGCTCATTGCGCCACGTGGCCGTTGAGCTACCCGTCACATATCCACCATCAGAGCTGGCCGAGTTTGTGCGGCAGAGAGCCGTGTTTCTGCGCACTCTGGCACTCGTCGTGCCCGACAGCTCAGACAGCTACTCGGTGCAGACGGAATTCGTACCGCCCGTCCGCCGGTGCTGCCTGCAAGACATCCCTGATGATCTCTCGCGCGAGATCACGCTTACAGACGTGCCTTTCCTAGAGGCGCACATGGACAGGAGACAAACACTACACGAATTCATTGAAGGATTGCGGGCAAATCTAGATCGTCATGTACACAACTTCACCGTCATGGGCGATGAGGGTACCGCGTGGAGTGCGCGAGACAGGTGCTTCCGCGGGCTAGAGATCAAGGCGCAGACATTTGTCGAGTACACAATGGGACAATGGGCTGAGGTGTGTGGGCGCCGCAAGCTGGGGAGAGAGGGCCGAGCACCGCAGGTGCGCGATATCCCTCAGGCGGACCGTAAGAGCCCCGAAGAGTATCGTGTGCTTGACGACGACTGCGGCTTGTTTGGCCAGGGCAAGACGGATACCACGCTGGTGCCTGTGAGCCACCAGGAGCCCTTGGAATACGAAATGGAACTGGGACTGGAACGGTGGTGATACACGCAAAGGACTAGTGTTGCTCAACTCGAGTTAATCTCGCTCGGCGTTAAACCCTTCGATGCGGCCTCGGTTTCGAACGATGACCCCGCATCTACCAGGATGTATTCGCTTGCCGCTCGACGATGTGATGAAGACGGACTGGGCGGACTAAACCGGGCGAACCAGGTTAGGCAGGTCTAGACATATCAGCCGATTGTACCAGGCTTCTTCATCCTAGATCCGTTCGATACAAGTTGACCAAGCTATCCATCTCGGTGATCGGACAATCCGAGATATCTTCAATCACCCGGAAAGAGGAGCATTGGATATGGGCCGCTTGCCAAGGCCTTTTATCGTCACTTGGCAGCCGACATTGGAATTGGATACAACGCTGCGAACCTGCTCTTTCTGCGAAGGATTTGAGCAACATCAGATGATACCTTTCCCGGTATAGAACGGAGTCCGATTCCCTTGTAGAGGAGCGAAAGGAATGACTATTGATCTTGGCGGCGAATGGAGGGGAGGCGTGAAGCTATGAATCCCTCTGTTGAGGTGGGCAGGCAATCATCTAATCTATTCGCCTGTTCCTACAGGATGCAGGCTGCCGCCGTGTAAGGTGTCATCGACGTCGGCGACAGCCGTTGCTGAAGAGCAAGTTCAGATGAATGCCAAAAGATATCGAGACCGCACTCATCCGCTCCAGTGAGAAGAATTCCACCACAGTCCGGATTTGCAGAACAACCGCTTCCCCACTACACAAGATGGCACAGGTAGTGTGGAGGACGACTCTCATGATCGTCTGGCTGTTGTTTACAACAACAGGTCTCGCCGACAAACCACCCTCCGCCTCGATCGACTTCACCTTAGGCACAAAGGGTCAGCATCTGCATCGCAAAGACCGTGAGTCCGGCTACGGCATCGATGTGCCAGTGTACGGTCCTCTCGTACCGAGCAGGACTCACAATCGGAGCGAGATGCTCAGGCGCGCCGACCCCCCAGGATTCCCTGGAGTCGATCTATACGGTCCCCTGCTCAACGTTCCGGGGTGTTTCTTCTGCCCGGAGCAGGAAGTCACGGCCAAGACTGGGCGAGATCTGCTCGCCGAGCTCACAACTGCAAAGATGCAGTCGTACATGCGCGCCAGACAGAGGGACCTCGTGAACAAATGCGTCTTCTATTCGGCGGCGGTGAGGCAGCCCCCGCGGTACCTCAGCGACGAGACTTCGGTATGGGCCTGCTCGAAAAGGAAGTTCAGCATTTGGGTGAGTCGACAACACATCGCAGTAACGGACATGGACACCTCTCTGACAGCCTGCAAGCACCTCTGGCCGAACAAGCGCATGACAGAACAGCCCAGGTACAAGGACTTCTACGGAATTACAGAGACAGATAACTGGCTTCACTCGATCATGGGCATGCCACTGATACCCGCCGACAGAAACGTCCCTACCATGATCCAGTACTTCGAGAACATGTCCGAGGCTATGGCGCGGTCGTGCAGCGGCGAGGTGGTGGTCGTGAGCCAGACCCCGGACGACATGGCTCGCTATCTGGCAACCGAGAATATCTGGAAGAACAAGGAACGACCAGCTCTGTTGAATCTGCAGGCGCAGGGCAAGATCTCACGATTCCTCGTCGTCGACTATGATAATCGAGACGACATTTGGGAATTCGACCTTGCCAACAACCAGAGGGGCAACAAGGTTCCACCAGCAGACTTGCTCTCGCGCCGCCAACTTGAGGAAGAAACGGAAGGGTTCAGGCTGATGCACCGGGACGCCTGCGACTCGACCGGGCTCGCCCAGAGGCCGCCCCAGGGCGATCCCTTTGCCGACGATTATTCCAACTTCCGTTAGCTTTTCATGTTATACTATTGAGAAACAGTTTGAGAAACAGTTCAAGTTACATGTAAATTAAGTTAGTCAGGAGCGATTTGACGGAGCGTTGAAGACTTCGAAGTCACCCTCGGTCTTATCCAGTCACTTAAGACTATGAGCCCTGGTAGCTTCTCTTCACTTAAGTTGTGATCAAGTCGAGAATCATTCAATGTGATTGTTATTACCTCCCTTAGTTGGTATAGAGCAGATGAGGTGTTCCAAAGCTGAGTTCTCGTTCAAGGTCTCGCAGGCAGTCAATATCGGCATCAGTTTCGGGCTCTCTGGCCGGCAGCGGCAATGGCGGCCGTAAGAGTCTGGAAATCGTGGCCAAGACACCGTAGAGAAGGCATCCCTGGATTTTCTTTGCCGATGTTACATTCTTCCGTGCTTACTGCAGCTGCACTGTCAATCACTTCAGCGCGTGCAGCAGGTCGACTAACAACGCCGAAGGATGGATTTGCATATGCAAGGTACCTTTGTTTAGCGTCGATGCAAGGGCAGGACACCATCGACCGGCTTATGGTGCTCACCAGTCTTGTAAACGGAAATAGCACACATTTCCCCCTGATGCTACCCTTACTTCACATTATCATGTTACAAGCCTAACCCCGAAGCTGGATGCCATCTCCGAGCCAGTTGCGATCCTACAACGCCAAGTAAAGGAGCCAAGTCTAGACTCGTGCACTATCCATCATCACCAGCTCGATCCTCTCCCAGTCGCCTCATTCGTTTAACGCTTTGGATAGATTGGCAGAACTAACATTTCTGGGGGTTTCGACCCCTGTGATAGTGCTTTCCTAAGAGACGAACCGGTGTTTACTGTCGACAAGATTTACAAGAATGGTAGCTTCAGACGGTCGACCGGCATATCTACCAAAGCACTAATACAATGTTTGCATGGCCAACGGCCTTTCCAAAGCCTCTAGATACTGCCTCGATGGTTATTAGGTCTTATAGTACATACATAACAAACATGACCAAGCGACTTGCCGCCTGTAGCTCCCTAGTCTCAACCCCCGGTCCCCGGAAACTGCGGGGTGCCAACGCAGTAATCGTACCAAAGCTGAATCCCCGAGCCTAAGTGAGGTTCAGATAAGCGTAAATCCCTGGTGCCGCATTGCCGAGAACTTGGAATGCTTGGTCCACTTACAGTTGCTTAGAACGGTCGGATTCCACGCGACAAATCGAGCATGCTGTAGGCCGTATTTGGTCTCGATGGTGCCACATGGATTATTCGCAGCTATCAAAAATCAGTACGACTACACTAGGGGCTTGAGCATGCTTGGGGATGGGAACCAACGGTTAACATCTGTGGCCATGGCCCAACGTGTACACGTCGAGATGGTACCTGCAGGTGGTTAGTCTTATAACAGGACACTGGGTGCGAGATGCACTCACTCGCTGGCCGGAAGCCACGGACACTGGTACAGTACGTGTTTCCTTGATGCGCATGTTAGTTCTTACCACCTCCCCCTTGAGCCTTCATGTTCAGGCCGGAGTCGCGACACGGAAGGCATACCTGAGTGGAACTTCTCGCAGTTGGCGCCCAGGCCTGGATTCCACTCCAGGAAACTCGCCTTGTCCAGGCCGTACCAGCCCACGAAGCCGTCACAGGAGCTGCGCGGCCCTGATTCGGCGACCTTGGCGGTGACACAGTACTGCGTTGAGTTGGCGGATTGGTCGAGGTCACGCTGGGCACAGTATTGCTCGCCGGCCCAGAGCGTGCAGTCCCCAGCGGACAGGCGTGTAGCGAGCGACGGGTTCCATTCCACCAGCTTTTCCATGGTGATGCCGTAGAACCGGGCAAAGTCTGAACATCGGTAGCTGTCCTCCGAAGAAGTATCGTTCACCTGCACGGGTGGCGCCCGGTGCAGACTACACTCGAGGACGGTGTCGTTGGCAATCGGATCTACGTAGCCGGCGTTGGGGTACGGTGCAGTGTATGCCGGAGAAGGGGCAGACGCGAACTCAGTCGCCGGCAGAGTAAAGTACGTCCTGCATCGCCATGGTTAATATCAGCTATCACGGATTCACTGCGTTAGAGGTCTTTCACGTACTCAACAGAGGTGGTTGTAGGCTCCGGTGCCTGGGGGGACGGATTAATCCAGGCTCCTCCTGGCGTGGACACACAGATGATCTGGCTGCCTTTCGCCAGCCTGTCGATGTTCTCGCAGTACTGACCGACCTCTGGGTTCCAGCTGACGATCTGGACCCATGACACGCCTTGTTCCTTTGCAACGGTTCTGCATGTGTCTGTGAGGTCGACTTTGAGCTGGTACGGCTTGCATTTCTTAGCCTTCGGAATGCAAATCGTGCCTGTCGTCGGAAAATTGGCACAGTAGGCTTGAAGGTTGTTGGCCAAAAGCAAGCTCGTCGTGGCGATTCCCTGCCCCAGAGACACGGACCGGCAGTTGTCACCCGCCTTGAGTGTGTATACATCCCCGGAACATGTGGTAGTCGCCTTTGGTGCCCTGGAGGTGTGTTAACTCAAGTGAGCACACATTGATATTGTCTGCTCGAACCTACATTGTCACCCAAGTCGTCGTGGTGGCAAGGGGCGTCACAGACATGCTTGAGATTTTGCAACTCGATGTGAGTGACGCGTACTGGGTCTTCAACTCTGTCTGCCCATTCCCGATAGGCATCTGGAGCCGGGTGCTAAGTAGCAAAGCAGCGCAGGTGTGACACCCGAGGCTAGAAGGGACAGTCGACGCTGGGCATAATCCGTAAGTCAGAGATGGAATCTCAGGAACCAACTTCTCAAACTCATTCATACTCACCGACAGTGGTAGCCGTCCCCATCTCGATGGCCAATACTGCGCTTCCGAGGACAGCATTGCAGAACTGCCCCTGACTGTAAGTCTTGGTGATTAGCACGCGTGAATATCAAGAGAGAGACTCAACACCTACGGGTTCTTGAGACAGAGAGCTGAATAGTTCTCCAGTACAGACTGGGCCATGTAAGTAGCCAAGATAGAGGCTTGACCAGCGGTGTATCTGCTCGTGCCGCAAGCACCCGCCACCCTCCGCACCCACGTCGTCAGCGAGTTGGCACAAGCCGTAGTGCAGACGGCGGCCAGTATTTGATCGGTTGTGAATCCGCCATCTTTGCCCGCATCCAGTACTTTCGGGTCACAGGTGACGACTTGGTTCAGCACCGAGATGCAGGTTGGAGCGAAGTTCTGATATGGGGCAGTGATGTTCAGAAAGCTGACTTGCTGAGCTTGCGATAGCCTCACTGCCAAAAGGCCAAGGACGAGGAGCCGCAACATGTTGATGTGGAGATGCAAGCAGCAATGGACCTACTGGTGAAGACAAGAGGAACGGCGAGAAGGAAGTTGAGCGAGGGCGGAAGTTGTTGTCCCCTAACTTCATTCATCCGAGGGCAATGTGCGAGGATGCGAACCATTCGCGCTGCACATTTCGCGTTTGCTGATGCCAAGAAGTTAATTATGATGCCAGGAACCGGCGAGGTTGCATTGTAGGTGACGCTTGTCGAAGGATCAACGTAACGGTACCTTGCAGGAGGACACACCACCCCCGGCGTGGCTCTACCTATATTAGCACCCGTGCCTTGGCGCCAATATCTTTGGAGGTAGGCGAAGTGCTTTCGATCCCTCACTACCTTGACCTCGGACTTTAAGAGGCTCAAAGAGGGCTGCACCGCGTGAGCTGCCATGCATTCAATATCAGATGGGTCTTTGCGTGGCTCGCGTGGTACTCATGTCAGGGCCGACATGCAAGGCAGATTAGTAGAAGGTCGATGAACTACCCAGGAGTCAGGGGTAGAACAATCGACCAGTTCGGACCTCCCCTCCCTCATTATCCTGCCCTTCCAGTCCACTCTATTCTGTTGTTCACTCTTCAAGCGAACATTGCAGTTGCGGACTCGGAGCCAAGATGTCTGCCTCGGTAGGCATGTACAGACTCTTCCTCGCTGTCCTGTGTTTGAGCTTCGCAAAGGTGATACTCTGCCAACATCTCGACAGCAACGGATCCGTTGCCGGCGTCTCGCCCGTATACCCCAACCTCCTCGCCACCAGAGCGTCACTCCCAGAGGGCACTTGTACTAAAGATATCGAGTGCGAGACCTACGCATGCTGCAATGGAGAGATCGTGAGTCTCGACCTTCTCGTTCATCGACATGACCAAGGGCTGACGTTCGCATAGTGTGGCTTCGACCCGGTCAAGCACTGCGGCGACACCTGCGTGTCAAAGTGCGATGCAAAGGCCGAATGCGGAGAGTTTGCCGACCCTCCTTTCCTGGAATGCCCCATCAACGTCTGCTGCAGTGGATTTGGTTTCTGCGGAACCACATCGGTATGTTTACTGCCGGCTCTCCCTCGCCAAGCCAGATCAGAGACTAACTGGACTGCAGGAGTTTTGCGACGGCGAGTGTCAGAGCAATTGCGGCCAGCCCGGCAAGACCAGCCCATACACCACTGATGTGCGCGAGCTGGTCATCGGTTATGTAGAGGGCTGGGCCTTTACTCGCCGGGGTTGTGCAGGGCGCACACTCGACGCTATTAGGGTCGACTCCATCACGCATCTCTACGTCTCATTCGGATACATCACGCCCTCGACCTTTGAGGTCTATCCCATGCCGGGTGTGACCGAGCAGAACGTGCTGAACATGACAAACCTCAAGCAGAAAGCTCCGGGGCTCAAGGTGTTCATCGCGCTTGGAGGCTGGTCGTTCAGCGACAACGATACTGACACCCAGGCTGTGTGGGCCGACCTCTCGAGTACCCAGGAAAAGCGTCAGCGCTTCTTGGACCAGCTCGAAAAGTTCATGATCCACTTTGGATTCGACGGTAAGGAGTTGAAATCCGCGCTGACGCCGAATGCCCCTGACTCGTGAACTAGGAGTGGACTACGACTGGGAATACCCAGGAGCAGGCGACAGGGGCGGCAACAAGGAAGACGGCGTGAATTATGTTGCTCTAGTCGAGTCGACGAGAAACCACTTCAGGGGTCTTGCACGTGGCTGGGGCATTTCGTTCACGGCGCCGTCTTCTTACTGGTATCTTCGTCACTTTGACATCGAGAACATGATGGTATGTTGGCTCTGTCTCTTCAGCTTGGTGAGCGGCGCTAATAAAGGACAATCTAGCAACATGTTGACTGGGTCAACCTTATGACCTACGATCTGTAAGACCCCGATAGCTCCATTATCCCTTCCTTTAGAAATAGAAATTAGTTTAACTCCAACCAGGTTCGGCAGTTGGGACAAGGAGTCCAACTGGATCGGGCCTCACGTCTATGGCCACACGAATCTTACCGTCATTAAAGATGCACTTAATCTACTATGGAGAAACAACGTGCCTGCGAACCAAGTCAACCTCGGCCTTGGGTTTTACGGAAGGTATGTTCGAGCTAGTTAGGGGTCAGCGGCTTTGTTTCTCACCAGTGGTCGACTTGTAGAACATATCTGTTGGCCGACCCTCAGTGCGATTCGCCGGGCTGCGACTTCACGGATCCGGGCCGAGCTGGCACCTGTTCGGTAAGCTCCTCCGTTCTTCGGCTCAAGGCTAGAGTCCGCAAACTCACACGTCTTCACATACAGGGCCAGGGAGGCTACATGAGCTACCAAGATATTGCCCAGGTACGCAAGTCGAGCGGGGCGCCTGTCGTGACGGACAAGGAGAACGCAATCAAGTACTTCCGCTATGATGACGACCAGTGGGTCTCGTATGACGACGAGGAGACTCTCAAGTGGAAGGTCGAGTTTGCCAATGCTCAAGGGTGAGGGTCCTCCTTTACTTTCATGTCGTGTCGATCGCTAAGGAGTGTAATACAGCTTGCGTGGCCTGTTTATATGGGCCATCACCCAAGACACAGACAAGAACGACCTCCTTAACGCTGTCTTGCAGCCGGATGGACTGGGCAAGTTCAAGGATAAAAATGGCGTCCATTCTGATGTGGACGACTGGGACACAGAGTCCCCGGACCACTGTGTCTACTCCGGTAAGATCCCGGCTAGTTGAGCCAGTCATTCCGCAAGATTTCGCTGACAGGCAGACAGACTGCGACGGTAATTGTGACCCCGGTCTGATCGAGATTGGCGATGTCCGTTGCGACCCTGTGGGCGACAAGCAGCCAAGGAAGAAGATCTGCTGCCCGCTAGGCAGCGCTTACGACCCAAAGTACTGCAAGTGGAGAGCAGACAAGTTTACAATCTTCTGCGGCGTTCCCTATGTCTCGGAACATTTTACCAAATGCGTGCCAGGCGAAGACACAGTCGTGAGCGGCACGTGGTTCAAGGATGACCAGGGCAGAGACGACGTCTGCCACTTTCACACGGAGGCCGACTACTGCTGTGCGCAGGAGCGCGAGGACACGTGCGCTTGGAGTGGCAACTGTGTCGGCGAAGGTGAGGCAATAAACTGTCCGGATGGAAGAGAGCCGCTCGACGGCGGCAGTTTGAAGTCGATCCGGGCCGGCACATGCGATATCGTCGGCGGCAAGTGGGATGTCTTGTGCTGCGACAAGGACGTCAAACCGGATTGTCGCTGGGTAGCCAACAAGGACAAGAACTGTGAAGCCGAGTGCGATACGGACGAAGTCAACTGGGGACGGCACCAGTATGGCGGAGGCGAGCAGTGCGAAGATCCCCGATACCCCTCCAACCAGTTCTACCAGTATGGCAAGCCGGACGATCAAAGCGGCCGCGTGCTTTGCTGCAAGCGTGACTCGGTCCGGGCCAAGGTCAAGAAACTACCCGTTCCGCTCGAGTACCTGTTCGACGAGAAGATCGGCGACGACGAGGAGCAGCAGTTTGACATTGACGTGGACCTTGACCACGCGCACGAGAGTCAGGACCCCAATGACAACAGCTTCGGCTGGCACATCATGTCGGGCCCGCCGGAACAGCTCGATAATCTCAACAAGAGGGACGGATCCCACTGGGAAGTCTACGAGTGCGACCCCGAGAAGCACGAGGGCGTCCAGTCCGCCCGCATGGTCTGCACTCGTGACACGGACCACAACTGCGACAACATCCGTAAAGGCGGCGTGGCCGACACCATACTTGAGATGCCACCCAACTGCGGGCCGGGCAAGTATGCCATGGCCATAAGCCTCGAGCCCATGCACGACGCTAGCACCGACGACAAGTTGCCGCGGCTCGTCAAGCGCAGCCTGCCGCCCGGCGCGACGGTATACAACCTGACGTTTGACTACGGCTTCCACCGCCTGCAGGGCCGTGCGGATAAAAACGTCAAGATCCGAATCGACTACAGCAATGCCAAGGACTATTGGAACCAGGTGGTCGGTAAGATTGCCCCCTGTTCAGAGAAAGCCACTTCCGGTCCAAGCTAACATCCCAACCAGCCGCGAAACCGACGCGCCGCGACTTGAAAGCCATCGAGCGCGAAGTCAAGCGGGACCACGGCGGCGACTGGAAGCAGTATCTAGACCACCTGTACCGCATAGACCGGCGGGATACACCGCCAGAGGAACTACATCGGCTGCACGAGCGGTGGTACACTGCCAACCTCGTCGATTGGGTCGCCAAGTTGGGGAGCGTGCAGAAGGAAGTCAAGGTGCTAGACCAGTCGGTCCAGAAGACGTTTCTCTACCAGATCTTGTACGAACAGCGGACTTGTATGATTTCCGAGAACACGCAGGCGACCGTGGAGGCGGACTTACACGCCGTGATCACCGCGGATGTCCAAACGTCGGGTGTCATGACTCTGATTGGGAACATGGTAAGTCCGGTTCGCTATCCTGCCAGTCGTGGGATCATATGCTGACATGTGTGCTGCCACGAACTAGAACGATATGAGTTCGTTCAAACACTCGTACGTCAACTTCCGCAACAAAGGAGAGATCAAGGCCTCGCTCGTGTTCAATGCGTACGGCGAACTGCGCATTCCCTACAAAGAAGAAACCTTGCTGGGTAAGCAATGCGTCTTCATATCGGCGGTTGGCGTAGGAGGGTCGTTGCTGACTAGTTTCCGGGCGCGTTGTAGGCATTGCACCCATTGGAGCTAGTTTCAAGGTTCCGGGCGTCGTTACCATCGGCCCAGAGTTCAAGCTCGTTACCTCGGTTGAAGGCAAGGTCTCTGTTGAGGCGTGAGTATTTCTTCCCGTCGGTTTCAAACTTGAACTCCGTTTTGCCCCAGGCTGACTGTGGTCTAGGAATGCCCGCGTCGACTTCTCTGTCGCCAAATGGGATCTGTCGCAGCGTTATCCCGCCCCCAATGACGAATACGATGATCCGGACGAGGACAAGCCGGACAAGCCCAAGTTCTCCACCTCCAACGAGGAAGGAAATAGCCCTATCGAGTTCAACTGGCAGGTAACTGCAGAAGGCGAGCTTGAGGTCCATCTGTAAGACAAAGAACTCCAGACTCGGATGTGTGATTGTTATTTCCGTGCTGACTGCATCTTCCCAGCATCCCAATGCTCACGTTCGGAGTCGTCTTTGACTCCAAGTGGGCGGTGCCCAGCGCGGCTGTAAGGACTCCGTTTCACCGCCCCGATAGACCCAGCACTGACAATAAAACGTAGTTCGACCTAGGAGTCGACACCTATCTCCGGGTCCACGGCTACGCCACGGTTGGCAGCAAACAGGATTTCGCGTACTGCATCGGCGCCGAGGCAGGATACGACACATTCGCCCGCGTGACCGCACCGTAAGCTTAACTCCGACCTGTCGTCCTCGTCGGAATACTGACATTCGTTCTCAACAGCTCCCTCTTCAATGTTGACTTGAACCGGCGGTGGTCGCTGGCCGCAGACGAGGTATATACTTCCTCTTCCCGACTTCCCGCGCAGTGCGTGAACCCACGGCTAACGTTTGCTTTCTCTTCCCACAGAGGACAATCTACGAAAGTCCTTCATGCCCGAAAGACCCGACCCGCCGCCGTGACCTGCCGGTTCTGGACGCCTCACCGGCAGTCCGAGCGGTTACGCCGACCGCGGACGTGGCCATTGAGACGGGGCCAGAGCTCACGCCTCTGGAGAAGTTCGATTTCGATTTGTTATCATGACACACTTGACCCTTTACGTAACAAAAGAATGTACAACAGTTAGCACCATGTGACGCCTTGCAGAATATAATGGAAGGGCAAGGAGAGATCTAGCAGTGTTGATCTTGGACCTCGTTCGGGATACTATCTTACAATAAGAAGCTAAGCATCAGTGACTCGACTCTTATCCGTCGCTTCCATCAGACGACGGTCAAGGTCTGCATCCTGTCTGAGCTGTTGGCTTCACAATCATTCGCATGTAGCCTCATTGTCGCGAACGGCGGCAAGGGCAGTCGTCACCGCTCCTAGAAGTCGCGTTGTCTCGTCCTCCGTGCCAACCGTGATGCGAACACATCCAATGCAGCCATGATCCGTCCCCCGAAATCTTATTACCACGTCCTGCGTCTCTGCCATCACTTCGCAAAGCGCCCTGGCCGTCTCGTTACTGGCACGGCCCTCCCAGTCCAGCACTTCATACAGTAGGAAGTTTGTCTCGGTACCGCCGCGCAATCTCCCTATGCCAGGAATCCTGGGCAGCTCTCGCAAGATGCGGCTCCTTTGGACCTCCATCTGTGCTCTATTAGCTCGCATGATCTCCAAGCCACTGGTCAGCGCGTAGTTGGCGATTATGCTTGTCGGACCGGGCAAGTTGTAATTCACACTGAGGGTATTTAGCAGTCGTGATATGGAAGGTGAAGCAAATGCGGCTCCGAATCTGACCCCAGCCAGACCGAACGCTTTTGACAGTGTTTGTATGACGACGAGATTGGGATACTCCACGACCCAATGGGCCAGTGACGTAGTCTTGGACGAGTAGTCGACGTAGGCCTCGTCGAGGACGACGACACCGTTCCAGGTTGGATGGTTCAGTATTTGTGCCACATCCTCGGCTGCAATTACAGTTCCAGTCGGATTGTTGGGCGAAACCAGGCAGACCATCTTGACATTCGGCTCGACCGAGAGCGCTGTATTGACAGCCGAGGTGTCCAACTTGAACTCTGGCGCTGGACCTAGCGGTACCTCCACGACTGTGACGTCGTTTACCTGGGCGGACAAGGAGTAGATTGCGTATGTAGGGGGACACATGACTATCCGATCGTTCCCAGGTACCGCGAAGCACCTGATGAGGACGTCGATGACCTCGTTGGCGCCAACACCCAGATACACATGCTCGGGCGTAAGGGGTTTCCGGGTGCCGGTATCGTCGTTGCGAAAGTCACACAGACGCTGTCTGAGTTCTAATTGCAGAGGATCAGGGTACCTGGTCAGACCAAGGGCACCCGGCTGGTGGCAGGGACATATCTCAGCCAGGGCGTGGCGAGGAATTGCTGGTCCGAAGGGGTTTTCGTTGGCGTCCAAAAATACCATGGGTTCAGCGACTTTGTAACGGCTACCGAGGTAAGAACGCATCAGCATTTCCGTGGAAGCTCTCACACGGTATTCACATGAGACGGTGCCTGCTTTACCTCCGAGCGTCGACGTATGGCTTCACCCTGAGGATGTTGGGTCTGGCGCAGGTTCCGAGGTCGAATCGAGACATGGTATCACAGTGGATGACCAACCGTCACAACCTGGAAGTCTTAGCACCGAAAGTTTGTGAGGAGACAGACGATAAGTGAGGTAGGCGTCGTTCCTTTTGGTTAACTTTAACCCCTAACACCGCAGGAAATGACCCGACAGGCGCGCACTTTCCATTTCAGGGTGTACTTGGTACGTACCTAAGGTACCTGGTGGAGTGGATGCCAGCAACGACCCCACATCGTTTGTTAGCGTCTCCACTCTTCACCAGGCTCCCGCACACAGTACCCGTACAGTACGGCTATACATGAGCAAGCGACTGCGAATCACCTGCTAGGCAAGAGGAAAACGCCATGCCCCTCTGCCACCGGGCGGTGCGTTCCATGATTGAGCCTCTTGGCAGAAACTGGGCCGGACTTCAAGGTTCTCGTTGTCCTGGGCTGACACCCCACGCACCGCGTGTGCCGACAACACCGTTGAAACTTGAGCCTTAACTCGCGTCCTCATTCCTCAAGGAAACCATCCTTACCTTACTATAGAACTCGCACTGCCAGTCATGCTGCGCACCTTGTCTCGAGGCCGCCTTGGCTGGAGACACGAGGCTCTGCGACTGACCTGCAGCCGTCAACGGCAGGCGTACTCGTCTTGGCCTACAGTTGTTGCGTCACAGAGGTGAGAAGGTGCCAGGTGGACACCTGGTCGAGTTGCACAATCCATCACCACTGCACCCTTACGGCTCTCTACCCCGCTAACTCCGTTTCACTTCGGAAAGCCTGGCATATGGGAGTATTTGAGCCACATGCAGACACCGTCTTTTTTTACCTCTTGCCTCAAAACACATCAGCACATCACTTCTGAACTCTTTCTACAACGATTCTTCAAAATCACAAGCCAAAAGCCATGTCTGACTTAACCATTAGCCTGCAGACCCCCGACGGCAAGAAGATTGCCTTGCCGACGGGCCTGTTCATCAACAACGAATTCGTCAAGGGCAGCTCTGAGGAGAAGTTGACCAGTATCGACCCCGCGTAAGTGGCTCTAGCTCGCCGCACCTCTAGTTAACAGGCACTGACGAGCCATTGCAGCACCGAGCAGCCAATCTGCTCCGTCGAGATCGCTACGGCGTCTGACGTCGATGCCGCTGTCCAAGCTGCCCGTGCGGCATTCAATGACCCCGCATGGAGAGACCTGACGCCTGAAGAGCGCAGCAAGCTCCTGCATAAAGCAGCGGACCTCGTTGAGAAGAACTTGGACGAGCTTTTCGCCATCCAGTCAATGGACGTTGGCAAGCCGTATGCTTCTTCCCGGGATGGGGAGGGTGGACACCTGGTTGGAACCCTCCGATACTTTGCCGGCTGGGCGGACAAGATCCTGGGACAGACCATCCCCGTCAGCAAGGACAAGTTTGCCTACACTCTCAAACAGCCGGTCGGTGTCTGCGGCGCCATCTCACCCTGGAACTACCCTCTCACGAATTCGGGCTGGAAGCTCGGACCCGCCCTCGCTACAGGCAACTGCATCATTCTCAAGCCATCCGAATACTCGCCTCTGGCCGCTCTGTACCTCGCCAAGCTGTTCAAGGAGGCCGGTTACCCTCCCGGAGTCGTCCAGGTGCTGAACGGGTACGGTAAAGACACGGGCGAGCTACTGACCACCCATCTCGACATTGACAAGATTGCCTTTACAGGTTCCACCGCCACGGGTCGCCGGATAATCAAGGCCGCCTCCGTGAACATGAAGAAGACGACCATTGAGGCGGGTGGCAAGTCCGCGTTCATTGTCTTCGACGACGCGGACCTGGAACAGGCGGCCAAGTGGGCGGCCTTCGGGGGCTTTGGAAACTCGGGGCAGATCTGCAGCGCTAATTCCCGTATCTTGGTGCAGGAGGGCGCCGAGGAAAAGTTCCTCAACATCTTCTCCGGCATTGCAAAGGGCACCAAGGTCGGCCTCCCGTTCGACGAAGCGACACAGCAGGGCCCCCAGACATCCAAGATGCAGTACGACAAGGTCCTCGGCTACATTGAGGGTGCAAAGGCGGAGGGAGCCAAGGTTGTTACCGGCGGCGGTCCTCTGAAAGGGCCCGCCGGCAAGGGCTACTTTATCGAGCCGACCATCTTCTCAGGCGTCAAGAGCGACATGAAGATCTTCCAAGAAGAGGTCTTCGGACCTGTCCTCGCCGTCACGACATTCAAGACGGAGGAGGAAGCTGTTGCCCTGGCCAACAACTCGACTTATGGGCTGGCGGCCATGATCTTCACGGAGAACCTGAAGATTGCGCATCGCACGGCGTCCAGGCTGCAGACTGGCATGGTTTGGATCAACGAGAGCAACAATACCGATTACAAGATCGCGTTTGGTGGCTTCAAGCAGAGCGGTCTGGGCCGAGAGCTTGGCGAAGGCGCCTTGGAGGCGTATCTGGAGGAGAAGGTGGTCCATGTCAATTTGGGATTGCAGCTCTAGGCTTCGAGCATATGAGACGGCCATCGTTGCAGTTTTAGCCCGTCCGTAGAGTTTTGCAGTCCTCCAAATACACTCCAAGCTCTACTCATTCCTCCGAGACTCGACCCGTGCAATGCCCGTGACTTGCTCAGACCAGTGGTTGAACCGGCGTGGTGTTGATGTCATCGATCACACCCAGTTCGTATTCCATATAAAGAAGTAAGGTTTCCTGCATCCAATAGCCAACAATACCAAACAAAGTGGCCGTGCCATGCCACTGACTCTGGTGAGAGCCGGGGGGGGGGTATTCCTGCAACAGCACCACGCGCCCATCCGTGCTATTGAGCATACCTTCCAAGGTGATGCACCTGCCTCCCTCCTCTCCAGTGTCCTTCGCCGCAAAGCCGAAAACGAGCCTCATGAGCGTCTCGGCGTCGTAGCCGTCCGGGAACGCGGCGGCGGCGCCCCCGCCGCTGCGCTAGTGAGCGACAGTGCGGCGATTTAAAGTCACATTAGCTCGGACGCTAGGTCTTTCTAGCTTCACTGCGAATATGAGCTTAAAATGCTTAAACTCACAGCCCAGGGCCAAGATTTGTGGGACAAAGGCCAGAAAGCTCCGCAGCATCCCGTCCCGAAGTTGTGGATTGGATGGAGTCTCCAGCGGGAATCTTTTTCACTGCCATGTAACGGCCATGTTTCTCTGAGCGTCGTCGTCAGGTGTGCTACTTGTACTAAGGTAAGATACTTCCTGCATAAAAAAAAACCCGCAACTAAACATCGCCCAGCAGCACCCCGTTTGCCTCCGTTTGGACTTCCAGAGGAGCGCCAAAGACCTTGATCTTCCGAAGGTGCCATTCTACGCTCTCAAGCACCTGTCCGCCAGCCATTCTCAGAGGCGCCGTCTCGATAGGCCTCATGAAATACGCAAACGAGTGCCTCGTCGTGCCACCCGTGCTCGGATGCGGTATGACGCGGTGAAGGGATGATCTGAGCTTCCTGTCCGTCATGAGAGCCAGCGAGTCTCCCACATTGACCAGCAGACAGTTCCGGCGCGGCTCTACCCACTCCCAGGCGTCTCTTGCCGGGTGGTAGATCTGTAGCCCAGGGCTGAGAGTGTATAGAAATGTCAAGGTTCCGACGTCGGTGTGGGAGACATGTCCGCCCTCGTTTCCCACCTGCTGGTCGGGATACTTCAAGAACGTCAGACTTGAAGTTGTTGGCACCTGTGGATCGTGAGCAGACGCCAGATGTTGGTACTGAGGCTGTCCCAAGCTCTGCGACAGTCGGTTCAGGAGCAGCAAGCCCACGCCATGGTATGTGGCTGTGTGTAGAGCCATCTTCTCTTGCTCGTTCTTCACTATTGAGGGACCAACAAGCTCATGGGGGTAGTTGTCTATAAGCAACTCGTTGTAGGGAACCTGGAACGCTTTGTTCAGTCAGCGTCCAAAACAACACTGTCGTACCTCGCACGCACCATGTACAGTTCGAATCCATCCGGCGTTCCGAAGGCGCCCGGTTCTGTCCCGGCCGCCTTGAACCTGTTGCCGTCATATGTTTTCAGTTACGACCCGAAACCAGCTCTAGGCCATTGGATCTCACCCGCTGCAAAGGCCTCTTCCGGTTGTTTCGAAGGGATAACGTCTCTTCTCTTCTTCCTCTATGTCAAAGAGACGCTCATTGAAGTCCGCGAGGTATGCGATTGCCTTGCCAAGCTCACTGTCTTGGTCGGCCTCCAACCAGAAAAAGCCGTCATTGGCGCATATGCTTAGGAGCCTCTCGCTTGCCTTGTCGATGTCTGCCTCGAGCTCGGCAAGGCGAAGAGTTTGGAGATTCGCAACTCCGTAATGATTCTCCATCTCTTCTCAGTCGAACTAAGGGACTCGGAGTTCAGGTGCGCAAAACCAGAAGCTGCTGGAGCCTGGACGGTCTTCTTTCCATTCCGCGATGGCCCATCACCGCTCTAAGCGCATGCTCATCGATATTTAGTGCTTCATCCTATCATCTCAGAACCGCGTCACCCGTCACGCGCATTGGCAACAACTCCTGGCAGCCAATACGCTGTGCAACCAAGTGCATTTTGCCGTTCATTGCGCACTGCACTGCACTAAGCCCGGCCGTCCGCGAAATCAAAACTAACCTGGTATCGAGGCCCAAACCGATGAGCCGACCCTCCAATCAGATAGTGAAGCTCCAAACCGATGTGGCCTGTAGGCTCTCTGCCTTATCACTCGACAGGGGTTTTATAACTAGTGGCGACAGTGCTGGAATCACTGTGTACCTCGGACAGCCAGGCATTGATCCTTCGAAGCTTCGCCGGCCTGCACCGCAATGTGCTCTTATGTTGTGTGGTATCGCTAGAGGTAAGTAACGGAAGGTCCGGTAGCGATCGCCCCTTCACTACCTAACTAGCGGTGTATACCATGGTGATCCCTTATGAGACTTGGATGCCCGTGCCGCCAACAAGCCAGCCCAGGCGCTGAAACCGGTAGCCATTCACAACACGGGTTTTGAGCCTGAGTTGTCCCCCGGCCGTTATAAGCTGCGAACCGATGGATCGGACTTGCATACCTTACTCTATTGACACCGACTCACAATGGACTCCTCCGCCGAGTCAGCCCACCCTCAACCAGGACCAGAACCTGCGACTATGGGCCCACCAGACGCGCCACCCCCATACACTCTGTTCACCAAAACAGAAAGACGAATCATGGTGGTGCTGATAGCCCTCGCAGGCTGGTTCTCGACCCTCAGCAGTTTCATCTACTACCCGGCTATATCGAGAATCGCGGACGATCTTGACACATCGGTTACACTAATCAATCTTACCGTCACGTCGTACATGATTGTCTCTGGTGTCGCACCAGCAATTGTCGGCGATGCGTCGGATATGTTTGGTCGACGTCCGCTATACCTGACAGCCTTGACCCTGTATGTGCTGGCCAACATCGGCATAGCACTCCAGGACTCGTTTGCAGCCCTGTTGGTGCTCCGCATGCTGCAGAGCGCAGCCATCTCTGGTAAGGCTCTGGTCCAGGTGCAGGCGCCGGCTGCATCAGAAATGTGCTGACTGGTCGACTTTTAGGGACCTTCTCGGTCGCTTATGGTGTCATCGCCGACTTTGCAGCTCCGAGCGAGAGAGGTGCATTTGTCGGCGCAGTTTCATTCGGGTAAGCCCTGGCTTCCATTCATTCTACTTGGCGGACCCCCAAAATCCCACCTTGCATGGACATGAAGCAGGCTGACTGACGAAAATGCTCCCCAGAATCACAACGGCACCTAGCCTGGGACCAGTCATTGGTGGATCTCTGGCCGCCCAAGTCGGTTGGAGATGGATCTTCTGGTTTCTCGCCATTATGGCGGGCTGCTGCCTGCTCGCCATTGTCCTCCTGCTCCCCGAGACTAACCGGGC
Source organism: Coniochaeta ligniaria NRRL 30616 (assembly GCA_001879275.1). NCBI lineage: Eukaryota > Fungi > Ascomycota > Sordariomycetes > Coniochaetales > Coniochaetaceae > Coniochaeta > Coniochaeta ligniaria. The sequence continues at coordinate 21,437 of KV875115.1, read as the reverse complement.
ACTGGTCGGCAATGGAGGTCTCGAACCACCCAAGTTTTCGCGTCCGCTCATACCAGGCATCATGCGGCCCTGGGCACAGGAGCGTGGTCCGTGTGCCCCCGTCGCCTCTCGCAAGAACCGGGTTCCGAATCCCATCGAGAGCCTGCGCGTCCTTTCTCGGAAGGACGTCGCTGTCACCATCATTCCAGGCAGCATCTTGTACATGATCTACAGCTGCATTCACACTTCACTTGCTACGACTTTTATCGACTCCTACGGCTTTACCCAGTTGCAAGCCGGCCTGATCTACCTGCCCTTTGGAATCGGGGCCATCGTTTCCACTGCGGTCTCTGGGAAATGGATTGACCACGACTACCGCGTGGTAGCAAAGGCTCACGGACTCCCAATCAACAAAGTATCTGGCGACGACCTTCTGAAATTCCCCATCGAGGAGGCCCGAATGCGGAGTGTATTTATCCCGACATTTTCTGCACTTGTATCCGTGCTGGCCTACGGATGGCTTGTCAGCAAACATGTGGTATGCGCAAACAGCCTTACGATTTCCGAAGGTTGCTGGACCGAACACTGAAAGAAACACAGCATGTTGCAGGACCCCTGACCTGTCTCCTGGTAGCCGGGTTCTCCATACAGACTTGCTTCAACGTGGGTTCGCGCCAAACGTTATTGTTGTACTTAGACTGACCCGCGGCAGGTGAACAATACTCTCGTTATAGACATCAATCAGGAGGCACCAGCCACTGCCCAAGCCTCTTTCAACATGGTCCGCTGCCTCCTGTCCGCAATATTTATATCCGTGATACAGGAAATGATTGACAGCATTGGGTTTGGCTCCACTTTCACAATACTGAGCTCTCTCTGCCTAGTTTCCGCTGGGTTTTACTTCGTGGAGCTCAGGTGTGGCCAGGCGTGGAGGCTGGCTAGGCACAACATCACCACCGATGTCCCGAGGAGCTCGCTTATTCCCCTTGGTATCCGTTCGGGTACTTCTCGACAAGCTTCCTCATGTCGTCAATCGCCCTGAAGCCGAAACGAAGGTCAACAATGCTGAACCCACTCTCAGCATGGTAAATAGGTGGAGAGTGCTCACATCTTGCGGAAGGCTTTGTTGTCTGGGTAGAGGCACGAGGCGCAGAAGTGCCCACGGCTTGAAGCAGTCATCATTAGTATGGTTTACCGTCTGGACAGACAAGAGGAGCAACCGTACATGGCGTAGACCAGGATGCGGTCTTCGTAGTCTTCTTCCGGATCAGAAATCGGGAAGTGCTTGTGGTATTCTCTCATCCAGTGACGGCCCATTCTGTAACGAGGCACGGCCATATTGTCGAGGTCGTCTACAATTCCACAATCAGCCTCGCTTGCCAAGCTGATATCATGAAGGGCTCCAACTCACATTCATTGTGCCCCCAGAACACGGACGGGTCAAACATCAGTGGCTCTCCTGTGTCCGCACTCGTCGCCATGTTACCGTACCATATGTCACCGTGGACCAGGACGGGCTTGATGCTGCGCCCATGTGTCTGCAATGGTCGGAGCAGCCGGGGCACGACCTTCTCCAAGAACGGCGGAATGAGCTCGTCCATTTGCCTGCTGGGTCCCTGCGACTTTCTCTCCTGATCAATGAAGGCCTGAAGATGAAGCAGAAACGAGTCCTCCCACTTCTTGCACCAGGTCACGTCTTGGTACATGGTTCCTTCGTACGTGACGACATGGAAGCCGAACTCTTCGGGCGCCTCTGGCAATGCCATGCTGTCGTGGTGGAGCTTTGCCAACATCTGACAGAACCGCCGGATGTCAGGCAGTTCGTCAATCATGTCAACAAAGTCGCAGAGATAGAAGTGGGAGTTCGGATCCGACTTGTAGGTGCCCCAGCCCACAGGGCGTGGAATGCCGTCGCCGATGACCTTGTGCAGGGCCGATGCTCCATTGAACTCGCCCCTGAGCATGCCCAGCCCGACGTCTCCGGTGGCGACTTTCATGAAGAGACTATAGCTGGTTTTGTCCGACAGTTCCAGGTCGATGCGCGCAGTCCGGGTCCAAAAGCTTGCGCCATGGGGCCGGGCGCCAACGAGCTTGGAGCCTGGTGGGAAATCTGGCAGCAGTAATTGCAGTCAGTTGGACGGCGAGCAAGGCCTCCTTTCCACGTCCAGCGTGATGCGACGGTGAAGGTCGGTGGACTTACGTGCGGCAACAGCTTCGTCGACGACCACCACCTGAAACATATCCTGTTTCTTGGGCGGCGGCATGCCTGTGAACCCCGACATCTTGACTGTGGCTGTGGCTGTGTCCGGTGAGCTGAATTGGAACGAAGCCTGCCCAAGGCTGCTCTGTGTAGGGAGGCCGGGAGTCAGGCAGAGATTAAGTCCTGGATCAATTTATACCTCTAGTGAGAAAGCCTGTCCTCTTCCCCGCGCTTGCTTGGCCCTTGGGGGTAGAAGGAAGGGACGATCTGGTCCCCGGGTGTGGAAGGCGGGGTCCTGCCGTGCAACCAAGACGCTGGCCTCACTTGCTCTGATAGGACGAGGACCGCTGCGCCTGTCTGGTTATCAGTTATCAGGCGTCCATCCCGACAATCACCAAGTAAGCTGCAGCACCGCAGCACCGCAACCCCTCAGCTGCCACACGGGGGCCGCCGAGTAGAATACAGTAAGGTAGTGCAAGCGCATAGCCTCACGTCTCTCCGTCGCTACCCAAGGTACGTGGACCTGCCTGCTCCCTTACATCCGCTGCGATCTCCCTTCGTGCTCTGCTCGACCTGCATCCGAACTTCCACCCATGTTAGCAGGTGACAGTCGCATAAATGGATCCCAACGACCGTGTAAGACGCGCCTACCAGCAGACCTTGTCCCCATCTCGGCGTGCCACCATCTAACGTGTACACAGAAGCAAGCCGGCGACTCCAAATCCCTTCTGAGAAAATTCAGCTCCGCCGCCAAATTCACGCGAACATTTACCAACCTCTCACGAAAATCTGGCAAAAGGTCTCAAACGAACTCATCATCACTGTCCACGGCGACAACAGTGGTAGCCGAGTCATCTGTCAAAAGTCCTTCGCGCAGTAATGAATTCGGGCTAAACACAGTCTTCAACCCAGAGGACGAGTCTAATGTCATCGCCGACTTGGTGTTTGTGCACGGTCTTGGGGGCGGATCCAGCAAGACGTGGTGCAAACCGAGCGACCCTGATTTCTTCTGGCCTGGACAATGGCTGCCCAAGGACCCGGCCTTCGAAGGTGTCCGTATTCACAGCTTCGGGTACAACGCCAACTGGGGCTCTGTGCAGTCAAGCCCCCTCGACGTGCACGCATTCGGCCAGTCTCTGGTCGAAGAACTCGTCAACCATCCACTCATCAAGAGTCAGGATACTTCCATCGTCCTCGTAGGACACAGTATGGGGGGCCTTGTAATAAAGAAGGCATGCATTCTGTCCAAAACAACCCCCGACTTCGCAGCCCTTGCGGCACGGTTGCGCTCCTTCTACTTCTTGGGCACACCTCACAGAGGATCGAATCTGGCATCGACTCTCGATAACATTCTTCGCGCCTTTGGGACGACACGTCGCTATGTGGCGGGGCTGGACACCAAGTCGGAACTAATCCGCGTGCTCAACGATGAGTTTCGCATGCATTATCAGGGCATCGAGATCCACACATTCTACGAGACTCAGCCCACGTCAGTCCTGGGGTTGATTGTCGATGTCGAGTCGGCCACTCTAGGTTGGTTCGTCCATGTCTTCGGTGTCTCCAGAGATCTGACACTGCTTTATCAGGCTACGCGGAAGAGCGTCCTCAGCTATTGAATGCATCCCACAGGGAACTGGCAAAATTCGAAAGTCAGGACGACTCGAATTACCGTTCGTTGAGGAACCGGCTTGCCAACACGATCGTACAGATCCGCGTGGAGAAGGATGCCGGTGAAGTGGCCCCAATACCACAGGAACCGGACCTCGTGGACGAGTTGACCCCCTACGAGAGCGTCCAGGAACGGATGGACGCAGTCGCCCACTACTTGTCCGTCGACAACGCCCACGATGAAATCCTGTACACCCTGAACGATGTCATCCTCAAGGGATCGTGCTATTGGCTGTCCGCAAAACCCACCTTCAGAGAATGGATGCGATCAGAATCCCCTCGCTACTTCTGGCTCAAGGGCCCACCTGCTTGTGGGAAGTCTGTCCTCGCATCGCATGTCATTAACATCCTGCACGAGCATCCGACGTGCTACTACTTTTTCAAGACCGGAGAGAAGGTGTCTTCAAATCTGAGCAGCTTCTTGCGCACCATGGCGTTTCAGATGGCTCGCGCAAATCCCACAATAGCCGAGTCCATATGGCAGCTCTCTCGCCTAGGGCCACCCATCGACACTCGTAACGCGAAGTCCATATGGCACAATATCTTCACTGGCTGCATTTTCCACAAGTCGCTCACCCAACCGTATGTTTCTCTTCCGCTTTCTACCGTGTCATGTGCTGACGGGGGGTATCTAGGCACTACTGGGTCATCGACGCGCTCGACGAGGCGATTGAAGGGACACCCCTCGATGAGTACTTCATGCTTTTGTCAAAGATCGACGACAGCATCCCCCTGAAGGTGTTCATAACCAGCCGCCCTAGCATCAGTCTGGACAATCTGTTCGCTGGCCTTCCGACCATCACCGAATCCGTCACTCCGGACGACTCACTGGCTGACATCCGCCTTTACGTCGAGACGTCTTCGGCCACCTTGCCTGTCAATGACTCCCAACAACGTAAGACCCTCGTCAATGATCTCGTTGGAAAGTCGGGCGGCAGTTTCCTATGGACAGTGCTAGTAATGAAGCAGCTACGCGACCCGTCCGTCGTCACTGTCGAGGATGTACACGCTGTCCTTGAGAAGGTACCGGAGAAGATGAGCGAGCTCTACATCAGCAACCTTAAGAAGTTGGAATCTTCACCAACCAAGACCCTCGCAAAGCACATTATCACTTGGGCGCTCTGCTCTGTCCGGCCGTTGACGGTTGATCAGATGAAAGATGCCATCAAGCTGAGCCTAGACACTACGCTATCAAGGGACCTCCGGACTAGTCTTCAGCACCTCTGCGGACAGTTCCTCGACGTCGATAAGCAGTCGCAGATACAGGTCATCCACGAGACTGCAAGGGCGTTCCTGACCATGGAAACTCTTGATTCCGAATTGCGAGTCGACCTGCCGGAGGGCCACAAGATGATTGCCACTGCTTGCCTGAAGCATCTTACCAGCGATGAGTTAAAGTACTCGAAAAGACGGCGGAGTGCCGTGACGATAAACAAGCTTTCTATCGCGGATTATGCCTGTTTGCGCTTTAGTGAACACATACTGCGAGCTTCTTCATCCTCGGACGAGCTCTTCAACCTGCTCACGGAATTCTTCAACACCAACGTCCTCTCCTGGATCGAATGCGTCGTTCAGCTCAGGGATCTCGACTGCTTAATCAGGACGGCGAGGCACTTGACGCGGTATTTGCAGAGAAGGTCCAAACATGTGCCCATGATTGGCGGTGATCTCGGTACCTGGGCAGTCGACCTGCCCAGAATCGTCACACAATTCGGGTTGAACCTCCTCAGCAATCCTACGGCTATACATACGCTTATACCACCGTTCTGTCCTCGCAACTCGGCCATTTTCCGCCACTTTGGCTACGCCGAGGACGGAATAAAGTTGATAGGGGCTTGGAAAGCGGGCTGGGACGACAGGATCTTCTCCATCTCCTATCATGACACATACGCAACCGCTGTTGCGGCTCTGGACCAAAGATTCGTCGTGGGCTTGGCAGACGGCCGGCTCAAGGTATACCGTACTTCGACTTGTGAGGAGCTTACTACACTAGTTCACGGAATGTCGGTCTCCATGCTTCAGTTCGGCGCCACCTCGAAACTCCTAGCATCGGTCGGCCTAAGATCTCTTAAACTTTGGGATACTGTCGCGGGCAAGGAGATCTTCGGCATCCGGACCGACTCGCAGATCCTCGCCCTGGCGTTCAACGAAACCGAATCTCTGATCTTGCTGGCTTCATCGGACAAGCACATCTCTGCTCGAAACACGACCGATGGATCTCTTCTGTACAGATTCGCGTGGACGGACACGTTCGTCGAGAAAGATGGAGGGCATCACCTGAACCCTAATGCCGCCAAGATCTCGATCGAGCAACAGGTCATGGCCGTCGTCTATCGAAGTAAGCCAGTGCAGCTCTGGTGCCTCGAAAAACAACGCCCGATCGGAGCCTGCCTGCGTCATTCGAGCAATCTGAAGCACAACAACGCGGGCCACATTGTGCACTCTGTCGTGTTGAATCCAAACCCAGCCTACCAACGACTTGTTGTGTCATACTGGGACGATGGCCTCGTTTCCTTTGACACGACGACGTGCAGGCCGGTGGTGGAGATCACGGCCGGCCTAGACAAGATTGCCATGACGCCCAATGGCAAAACTATAGCTGGCGGCGACGGAACCGGGAGTATCAAGATCTACGATTCCGAGACTCTGCAATTTCTCCACAGAGTCCCAATCCAGGGTGACCCCCTGACTTGCATTGTCTTCACGACCGACAGTCTCCGCATCATCGATGTCAGAGGTACACAATCCAACGTCTGGGAGGCCGCGATTCTCGTCAGCCAAGACTCGTACTCCAGCGCCAGCGAACCCAGCGACTCTGTCCACCAGTCGATCGACGATATGGAAGCTCCCCTTGTCGACCAGTCGTCCGAGATCACCACCCTCCACTGCTGCGAGGAGAACGGGATAGCGTTTTGCGGCCGCACCGACGGCCGCGTCGACACATGCTCGCTGGATGACCCAGAGAAGACAATGCGGAACCTCTACAAGCACCGCGGGAGCTTCACGGGCATCACATGCTTTGATTGGGCATCCAAGCCGCGCATAGCGGTCAGCGCGGATTCCTCCGGTCACTTTCGCGTGATGCAGATCACGACTGGCACCCGGAGGGAGTGGAGCGCGCAGCAGGTCCTCGAGGCAAAGTCGGAGCAAGGATGTGCCATCAGGCAGGTTCTGGTGAACTCGACCGGCTCCCTGGTCCTCGTTTCCACGTCCGAGTCCGATTCGCTCTGGTCAGTGCCGACCAAGGAACGCATTGCACATATCAAGGCGCCAAAACGGACCACTTGGAAATGGATCGTTAGGGCCTCCAAGTCGTCGCAGCTGCTACTCGTCGAGGACAGCGCTGTCAAGCTCTACGAATGGACCGATCTCACCCAGCTAAATATATGCGAGGATACCTCTATATCAACCGTGCAAGGAGTCTCGAACAGCTCGGTCAGCCACGTCGACACGGATGCCATCTCGATCGCGAGTGATGGAAACGAGCTGGTGTTTGCACAGAAGGTGACGCGCTACGAGCACGGACAACAGGTTATAACCCCCGGTGCCAACCGCCCTACTACCCGAGTGCACCTGTTCGATCTGTCGACGCTGGAGCATGTCACTGCCGTCCAGCCAACCGTAACGGGGAGTTCTGTCGTCCCTACAGCAGACGTGGCGGATATCCCAGACGTCGATTACATCATCGGTACAGTGAAGAGATTCAACGCGTGGTGTCTACTATTCATATCAAGGAAAGGTTGGGTTTGCTCGGTCGAGCTCAGGAGCGGCTCGGTGGACACCTTCCAGAAGCACTTTTTTATCCCGTCTGTTTGGAGGACCGGCAACTCTAGTTTCAACGCCAAGGTGCGACGAAATCAGGATATTGTGTTTGCCCACAACGATGGGGTCATTGTGGTGAAGAATGGGTTGGATATTGGGGAGTATGTTTCGATCATCTGAGGTCGGTACTCTGGATTGTTTTACTACTGTTGTGATACCCTTCCTAGATGATATAGTTGTCAAGTTCTTTGTATGATATCGAGATGAGCTTTTTTGCAGTGAGTAAGGAGCAGAATTAGTATGTCACAGTGTGGCAGGTCAATCTTTTGCTTCTGTGTCCTTCCGCACCACCGCTGTTTTCTCGTCGTGGCAGCCTATGCTGACCGACTCCCACGGTCATTTCACACTCGTCTGCCGGATGATCCTGGTTATTAGGTGCGAGCCTGGTTACAGGCTCCGCGGGTTAAAAGTTTTGTTTTAATAATCGAGCCCAAGGGCAGACGTACCTTGGAGTATTGGAAGGGTGAGGAACAGGTGAGCACAGCAAAGTCAAATTAGTGATTTAGCCCTCGACGAACTGTGCCCATCCAGCCTCGGGCTTAGAACCTCTGCACAAATTATATGGTACGCTTGATTGGTCTGTATCCTCTGACCGCAACCCAGCGCGCTGCCGCAGAGTGACGCTATCAACACACGTCGTACTCACAGTGACTGCGAAGAAGCCATGGCTGACCTTCCTCTGGTCGCTTCGGCGGAGATGCCGTCCGTGGATGAAACGCGCCAAGCGCTCGACTTCATCCTGATAGAGACCAAAGGCTACTGGGGTGACAGCGGCGAGGCAGTTCCAAAAGAAAAGGCTATTAGGTGCGAGCCTGGTTAATCAGTCTTCGCGGGTTATGAGGTTTGTTGTGATAAGAGAGCCGAATGGAAGATAAACCTTATTGAACTGTCATACTGACTCCTCTCCGATAGGCTCCTTCCTGCACCTGGAAAACCTCAACTGCCCTCGGAAAGATACATATACGAGGGCACCTCGGCCTCCCAGCGAGCAGTTATCCATCTCCAGAACCACACACTTTTGATCACAGCCATCAACCTTTGTCAACTCGATATCACGGCCACCGAGATTCCCTCCCCCAAGCTCTTCCCCCAAGCTCCACAAAGGACCAAACGCTACTTGGAGTTCTCTCTTATCTTGCCCGAGCTGCTAAGAGGGCTGAAGATTGAGACCATCGGTATGTTGAAGAGCAGAGGGCAGCTGGTAGACGCTTGCTGGTCCCACGAGATGAGTCTTCTATTGCACTCCATCAACCCACATCAACCCGGCCCTGATGACATCGCTTGTCCGCGAGACGGTCGCGTGGGACCTCCACAGCGACCGCTCCCCTGCCCTAGAGACATGCGATAGGGGCTTCCGGTGCCATGGTGGGATTGGGTGATGGTAGTAATGGTGTTTGGAGATGATATGAAGGTTGCGTCTCTTGCGCTCGGCTCGGTTTGGTTTGGTCACGTTGTCTTTGAAGAGGACCTGGTTCTAGGGAAAGGAAGAGGCTCTGAGTTCCCTGCTGGAAGACGTATTATACACCCCTTCCATCTTGCCGCCGGGGCACCTCCGGTACGGATTGTTCCATGGTCCAGAGGGTCGCAGGAAGCGAATGCCGGCGTGACTCTTCACGCAGGTCAAGGTTCGGCGCGGCTCCGGAGGGTCCAGGAGTCCAGACGAAGTGTTGTCTCTGGGATTAGAGTTGACTAGTACTCGGGATACCCTAGTTACGTATACTGGGGTGACGGCTGCGAGGCAGTCCCAAAAAAAAAAGGTTATTGGGCGGGAGCCGATAAAACTAGGCTACGTAGGTTTTAAGGTTTATATTAATAAGCGAGCTAAATGGAAGATAAACCTTCTTAAACTACCGTATAACTCCCCTCTCCGATAAGCTCCCTCCTACACTTAGAAAACCTTAACTAGTTGACCTACTCTTAGGAGGGTATATAGGCGAGCACTTCGACCTCCCAAAGAGTAGTTCTCCATCTCCAAAACTATATACTTCTTCTTCTTCCTTTAAAATTTAATTTAAACTTAATTCAATAGCTAATAGTATAGTAGCCAAACTTATCGCTACAAAAGTTCCTTTCTCTAAGCTCCCTAAAAAGTATAAAATTATCTTTATTTCAACGAAGACGCCGATATCGAAGAAAGATAGCCCTTTATAGAAGATACTATACAACTACGCCTATATAATCGTTATATTCGATATTAATAAGATAAAGGTCGAAGACTTAAAGATAATAGTCGCCTTCGGGTAGAAGTTGGTTTCTTTAGAACCGGTTAATACTACTAAAAAGGAGGAGTACTTCTCTCGCCTTAATTAAGGATCGTTGAAAACGAAGCTAAAGCCGTAGTTTAAGCGGTTGAAGAAGATTACGGAGAAGATTATATTTAGGTAAAGGAGATCGGTTAGGTAGGAGTTGTTCGGTTTGGTAGGAGTTTACGTATATAAGTATCGCAATTGCTAGGGTTTGGCGTTGCACCATCCCTTCTACCTTTTTCTTTTTTGATGCCGAGGACTCCGTATACACACATACGACGGAGGCCAAGCCGGCACCTATGTGGCAGCTCTCTCGATTGCAGACCGCAGAGGCACATTCCTCACGAGACTGGAGGTTGCGAAGCTTGTGGAAGCATTGCTGTGTTATCCCGTAGCCAAGCTTAGAAAAGGCGCGCACCCAATGGACTGGAGAAGTTGGATTACAGCGGCAAGGACCTCTAGTTCTCAAAAGCTTTAACACGAGACAGTGTGGGAGGTCTAGCACCCATGGCAGTTACACCAACATAGATTTTGCAACACCTGCTAAAGGGGTCAAAGGTAGGGTAAGAAAGATATTACACTCAACATGCCGCGACCTTTTACATCAGATGTACCAGTCCAGCCAATGCCAGCACCAGGATACCCGATTTTTTCACCGTCCATGATCCTGTTCGGGCCCCCACGTTCATCTGAAAACCATGACTCTTCGGCCACGTGCTGTTACCCCTATTCACTCGCAAGCAGTTCGACGCTGCATCTTCCACGTCTTGGTGACTTGCTCCCCTGTCGAAGTAGGACTTTGGTAGCTCGCACCACAGCGTACAACTGTCGACAACCTGCACTGGGTTGGGTTGGCAGCACGTCACCATTGGGGTGAGTGAGGTGTTGGAGCCGGGGGCAATCATAACGTTGATATCCTGGGGTATAGGGAGGGACTTGGGGTCGGGAATGAAGTTATCGTCGCATGATGTATTCGCCATGTTGCTATCGTATAGCAGTCGGTGGTGACTGTCAGCTGTCAACCAACCCAGTGAACTGCGACTCTTGGCCGGGATGCAGTGAAGATGGGAGAGAATAGCGCTGCAAATTCAGTTGGATACGCCAGTCAATGTGTAGGTTAGGTGATGACAAAAAAGTTGTCTAGGACTTCGTCTTGTCGACATGACCGGAGAGGACGTGTCAGCACGGCAAGTGATTTAATAACTGACGTTGTGCTGTTGGATGTTGTTTGATCTTTGATGCCAGGTGACGTACCTAGTATATGTCCTCGGGCGAAGACTCCGCAGCGTGCCAACGCGCCGGTTAATGTCGCAAGTTGCCTTGACGGCCGTTGCCAATGAAATATAGTTGTCTCTTTGAGTGCTAACGACCGAGAAGGGTATTGGTCAATCGAACCCGATAGGTCGGTCATTGGATGTTGACCGACAGTATTAGTACAACGGTGTCGCCTGAAATAACTCGCCACCGCAATACATTTGGCATAATAACCTAATTCGTCGTACGCAGCTACATGTGCAGCCAACGGAGCGGCGGAAGCGCACCAGTGTGGTACACGGTACTGTACTTAATCTTGTTGGATACACCTCCAAGCCTTTAGTAGCTTTCTTCCCACAATAACCAACTGAACTTTACACACAGTTGTTGCGCATCTCACCTCATCGCAGCGCCATCGACTTCTTCACTTGCCATCGACTTTCGCAGTCCACCATCATTGCCCGAAATGCCTGAGCAGGGCTCACAGCCATCCTGCCCCGCGCCGTGGGACCGCTCAGACCCAATCCAACAAGAGCTCACCACCATCTTGAGATCCCTCAAACACGACGCCGCGCTCATGGGTATCCTCTCCCTTGGCAACGACGGCGTCATGAGATCCCTCACGGCGGACCGCCATGTCGTCGACGCTGTTGGGCTCAGCCCTGCGCAGATCGCAACGTACCTGGATCGCATGCCTTCGGCCTTCAGGCAGGATGACACTCTGCTCAAGCAAGCCGATGGCACAAAGGTACCGCGGGAACAGTGGTTTTCTCCCGACAAGGCTTTGCTCCCTGAGCCGATGAGCCAGGAGGTGAGGGAGAGGACGGAGCGGCGGATGCGAGAGGACGAGGAGAGGGGACTTGGTTCAGTGAAGACTAAGCGGGAGGAGATGGAGGCTCAAGGGATGAAGTTTGCTTAGAGCGCTGGCTTTATGATGCTACTAGTCAAACGTTTTTATGTGTATATCCGCTCTATTCGAGTCCAAGACGACCGGCTAAACCATCAATGCAGCTTCTTCATTGCGATTGCAGGCCTTGAGCTAGTCTTTTGTGAGACACCGTGACGACTTCCCGCGTAACCATCATAGGCTGCACTTGGAGGCAGGAGACAGCTAGCCTACATCGAGTAGTTGGAATCTGACACCAAGGCGGGGAGAGATTGGAAGACGTTCAACTACTGCGGCCTTCGCGCGCGGCACCGAAGTCAGCGACGGTACGACTGACCGTTGACGTCACCCAACTGCCCGGCACTTGTGAAATTGCCAAAGCCAGGCATACCTAACCCTCATGACCGTTGGCGCTCGTGGAAATCTGGATTCCCTCCGCCGTGCACACTATTTGCAAACCACGACCGAAAGCATCGAAAATACACCACTTCACAGGTTGAAGGGCACACGAGGGAATTTAGGAGTCTCCTGAAAGAGCAGAATATTCGTACATCGGCGACTGTTTGTTGATCTTAGCCAACAGGACATCGATTCTAATCGTTGGGCCGATGGACAGCAATTTCACCACCTCGCTGGCGACAGAGATAGCCGAGAGGGCCGTGTTGCCAACTACATCGGCCGCGTCGCGTCTACGCCCGCTTCGAGCAAGGGCGGCAACAATGGCCGTGGCCCCGGGCGGCTACAATGGCAAATGCCGTTTTTCTGTGACTGTCCGTGCCGATAATCGTGTATGTTGATGGTGCAATGGATTGGTTTTCAGAACCGAGCCGGCAGACGTTTGCACAGAGCGGGTCGGCACCATTTCCGTCGTTATTGATGCTCTCGCCAGACTAGGCAGCTTGCTCCTGTAGGAATCCTTCTTGTCTACGTCGTTGCTAGCCACTCTTCGCTATCCACATCGACAGCGTCGTCCTTTGCATCAGCAGCACCGTCTACAACTCTCTTTCACGTGCGTCCAAGTCTCTCAGTCGACAGACTATGTTGGGACAGATCTTCATCATCGCCATCGTTATCGTCCGGAAGGGTAGTGCCGTTCGGCTCATCGGGGCTGAATGGTCCAAGTCATGGTAAGAAGGGACGTCTCAAGAACTACTCGCCAAATATACATAACAACAAGGCAGTGGCCAACAGCGACTAGAGACCATAATGTAACCCCTTCTCGGGCAGAGGTGCGGCTAAACATGCACCTCGGACTCAGCAAGCGGTTAAACTCCACATGCGGGCCACGACCAACGTCACCTATTCGACATGAAGTTTCTCTTCACTGCCATTCTCGCTATCGTGTCGGCGGCCGTTGGCTATGACACAAACCAGACTGTCGTTACCTAGTCCTCAACCTCAACCCCCTGGAGCAACGTCTCAACCTAGAGGGTAGTCTAATACGGCAGCACACCTATTAATCCCATCCCCACAGTTCGACCTACCCCAGACCCTCCCGATGAGACTGTCATTATCCGCAAGCCAACCGCAAGCCGTAACATCAACCTCACAACCGCCTTGCACATCGCTCAGGAGACCATCCTCATCGAAAACATCATCGACACAGTCACTTAGTCCATCTTCGGAATACCTACTACAACAACCAACGGCACCAGCGCCGCCGCGGCCTCGGTTTAAACACACCTACTCATGTTAAGATAACGCTGTCCAATGACGTCTAGAGCATCTTGTCGCACGGGGTCGTGTAGTTGCTTATCTTCGTACACACGAGACAAACGAGAGTGGTAACCTCGCACGTAGTAGATGATAATGTTGTCTTATGCATCTTCAACCTATTGTTCCAGTGTAGTTTTAATGTAGATAATTATTACATATCTACAACTACTTGCTAAGTCTTCTTACTACTCGGTAGTTACTAAATGATTATATTGCTATATAGCTTAGTATTCTTAGTAATTCTAATCGTAGTATTATTACAATTAGCTACTATTATATAAATACTAAACTAATAAAAAGTATTATAACTAGATTAACGTATTATTTTAATTATATTAAAGTTAAGTTATTAAGTGTAAAATAGTAAGTATTACGTAAAATAAGTCTTTACTTACTAGTATATATCTTCGATTCTTTATAATTGTAATTAACGCTTAAATAATAAATATAATATATACGTAAATTCGAATAATAAAGATTCGAAAGTAAACCTTAAGCTTTAGCTACGTATATTAAGCTTATAATAGCGTATATTACGTAAAATAAGTCTTAACGCTTTAGTAAATATTTCTAATTCTTTATAATTATAATTAACGTTTAAATATTATATATAATATATACGTAAATTCGTATAATAAGAAACTAAAGTTAAATCTTAAGCTTTAGTTAAGTATATTAAGTATAAAATAGTAGATATTACGTAAAGCAAATCTCTACTTATTAGTATATACCTTCGATTCTTTATAATTCGAATTTTCGTATTATTTTAATTAAAATATATACGTAAATTAATATAATAAAGAACTAAAGTTAAATCTTAAGTTTTAATTAAGTATATTAAGCTAAAAATAGTATAAACTACGTAAAATAAGTTTTTACTTATTAATATTTACTTTAGATTACTTATAATTATAATTAATATTTAAATAATAAATATAAAATTTACGTTAATTTATATAATAAAGAATTAAAGCTAAACTTTAAGTTTTAGTTATATATATTAAGCTTAGAATAATTTATAATATATAAAATAAGTTTTATTTCTTTAGTAAATACCTTTAGTTCTTTATTATTATAATTAACTTTAAAGTAATAAATAAATAAATTATTATAATAAACGACTAAAGTATAACTTTAGCTTTTATATATACTTATAGAAAGTAAAATAGTATAAATAGTATAAAATAACTACTTATACTTTAGTATATACTTTTAGTTCTTTATAATTGTAGTTTTCGTAATATTTTAAATATAATTTGTAAATAAATTAATGTAATAAAGAACTAAAGCTTACTTTTAGCCTTTATATATACTTATAAATAGTAGAATAGTATAACTAATATAAAACTACTACTTACGTTTTAGTATATACCTTCGATTCTTTATAATTGTAATTAACTTTAAAATAATAAATAAATAAATTACTATAATAAGCGACTAAAGCTTAACCCTAGCCTTTATATACGCGTATTTAGCGTAGAATAGTATAACTAGTATAAAACTACTACTTACGCGTTAGTATATACTCTTAGTTATTTTTTCGTATTATTTTAAATATAATTTATAAATAAGTTAATATAGTAAGCGACTAAAGCTTAACCTTAGCTCTTATATACGTATATTTAGCGTAAAATAGTAGAAGTACTATAAAACTACTACTTACGCTTTAGTATATAGCTTCGGTTCTTTATAATTATAGTTTTCGTATTATTTTAAATATAATTCGTAAATAAATTACTATAATAAGCGACTATAGCTTAATCTTAGCTCTTATATACGCGTATTTAACGTAAAATAGTATTAATAATATAAAGTAATTACCTACGCTTTAATATATACTTTAAGTTCTTTATAATTATAGTTTTCGTACTATTTTAAATATAATTTATAAATAAATTTCTATAATAAGTAATCGAAGCTTAACCTTAGCCTTTATATACGTATATATAGTGTAGAATAGTATAAATAGTATAAAACAACTACTTACGCTTTAATATATACCCTCGACTACTTATAATCGTAGTATTCGTAATATTTTAAATATAATTCGTAGATAAATTACTATAATAAGCGATCGAAGTATAACTTTAGCTTTTCTATATACTTGTAAATAATAAAATAGTATAAATAGTATAACACAACTACTTACGCTTTAGTATATACTCTTAGTAACTAGAATCGCGCTAATAATA
This sequence comes from Coniochaeta ligniaria NRRL 30616, assembly GCA_001879275.1. Classification (NCBI taxonomy): domain Eukaryota; kingdom Fungi; phylum Ascomycota; class Sordariomycetes; order Coniochaetales; family Coniochaetaceae; genus Coniochaeta; species Coniochaeta ligniaria. The sequence goes on along the minus strand of KV875115.1, from coordinate 5,474 downwards.
GATATAATAACAATTGTAATAACTAAGATAATAAAGATAAGAATAACTATTAAGATATTCGTAGTAGTACTAACTACTTTAATACGAAAAGTAAATTTAATAAAGATCGTAAAGTTAAAGCTTATAATATTAACAACGAGTTAGTAAATAACGAAGTTAACGTCGAAGATAATATCTAATTTGAAGTTAAATAATTAGAAGTATTATATAATTTGATTACTAAGTTTACTTATAAGGCTCAACGCTATTACTATAAATGTAAGGAAGAGTTTTTATTACGAAATAAGCTATTTTAGTATTTCGCTAATAACTTCTATTCTTATTATAGAAAATATACGGGTACTAATAAAGAACTAGAAAGCGAAGCTATTTATCTAATTTAAAATTAACCTTACGAGATTATTAAAGAAACTCTACCCTTAGTAACTAATAAGACTATTTAAGGTAGATTTACCTATATAAAGATAAACGTTAAGGCTAAGATCGACAGTAATATTAAGACTATTTACGTCGATATTAATACTAATCGTAATATAATCGATCGGAAGTTCTTACGTTTATTCGAATATACTCTTTATAAGGAGGATAGAAGATTTATTCGTAGATTTAATAGGCTATCCGCTACTCTTTAGGAATACGTAAAGTTCTATTTTTACGTTAAAATAATAAGTAATTAGCTCGTTAAAATATTTACTATAGCCTAAGTCGTCGATAAACTAGAAGCTAACTACCTTCTTAGTAATACTTAGCTAGTACTTCGTAAAGCTTAAACTAACTATATCGCTAGTATTATTTTATTCTTTAATATTAGTAATAAGATTACTATTTTAGTAAAAGTTACGAAGCTTATTTAATTAGTTACTCGAAAAATAATAGTAGAAACTATTATTGTTTTATAACTAAGCGAGTTAATTTATCTTCTAATTAAATATATCTCTTTGCTTAAAGGTAGATTATTTATGTTGTTCGCCTTTTATTTAGTAATCGCAAATACTTTTATCGATAATTAAACCTTTATAGTAGTCTTAGCTACTAACCTAATTGATAAGTAGCTAATAATTAAGCGATATACTCGGCTTATAACTATCTACGAGTACGATGAGAATACTACTTACTTTATCGTTAATACGAAAGATACTCTAAAAGTATTTATATTTGCTACGACGTTAAGAGTTAATTATATAGCAATTGCTTCCGATACTTAGAGAATAGTCCTTAGTAGTAGCTTAACTAGTATCTCTTCGTTAACTACGTCGATGTTCGTAAGCGATATATTGCCTTTAATAAATAGAGAATTTACCTTTAATAAGTAAATACGTGTTATTTACAACGAAATAATATAAAGAAGTACTATAAATTTAAGAACGATAACTATTAACTCTAAGTTAACTATACTTTATATAGACGTAGTTTATTAGATTATTAACCTTAAACTAACTATAGATAATTTCACTAATGACGAAACAAAACTATATAGATTTAGATTCGGTATAACTATAGGAATTAAGGCTCCTAATAGCGTTCTATTTAAGCTTTTAAAGTATAGAGTATATATTTATACTACTAACTATACTTAGGCTAGGCGAATTCGATATCTATACGACTAATATACTAAAGTCTAAGAAGATAAAAGCCTAATTAAAGTTCTAATTAATCGATAAATAAAGGTGCTTTTAGTAGAGGAATACTAGAACGCTAAACTTAATAGCTAACTTTATTTATTATCCCGAAAAGACTATAAGTTTTTAAACAAAGTTTATAATAGCTTATATAGCTAAGGCTAAATAAAATAGGTAAACGAAGTATTTATTTTCGCCTACTTAGCTTTTATCGTATAGTGTAAAGTTTATAAGAAGGATAAAGGTAGAGTAGTTTATAATCTTCGTTAGCTTAATAAAGGCGTTATATTAGATAGCTACTTTCTTTTACTTATTATAAACGTAATAGACTTTATTCGAAGTAAGTACTTCTTAATAGTTATCGATATTATATCTTTCTTTTACTAATTTCTTATCTATTTAGATTATCGAAATCGTTTTATAATCGTTACTTATTAAAGACTAAAACGCTTTATAATAGTAATAATAAGTTATCGTAACTCGTTTATGTATACTTAACGCTTTATAGATTAGCTATTACGAAACTATAAGATATATTACCGAGCGTTTATTAACGATATTATTATCTACTTAGATACGATTAAAGATTATATAGCTTACTTAGAAATGATTTTTAAGCTATTCTAAGATAAGAATATCGCGATTTCGCCTAAGAAGTTATACGTTAAATACCCTTTTATAGAATTACTTAGCTTCTACGTCGATACGTTTAGGATAACTACTATAAATATACGTATTTAAAACTTTAAAGATATCTCGTTTCCGATAATTCTAAGAGTATTAGAAGGTTACCTTAGCGCTTTAGGATATCTACGGATAATAATCCTATATTACGCTAAGTTTGCAAAGCTTTTATAAAAATATAAAATAATTTTACTTAAAGAAAGTTACAAATTAAGAAAGATTATAATATTAAGTATAAAAGCGTCGTATATTAAAAGCTATACTTTTACGCTAATAGAGGATAAACTTAAATTGTTCGACTTTCTTTAAAAGTAACTTTATTAATGTTTACGTTTAATTTATTTCGATTTAAATCGTACGTTATTTCTATAGATCGATAGTAGCCTTAAACGTAGCTTTAGAGTAGTAGTATTTCATTTTAAGCCTAACGTTATATAAGAATCGAAGAAAGTAATCTTATTAGTAGATATAGAACTAGTCTTTTTCCTTAGCCGATGTCTAATTAAAGTAGAGTTTTACTATAGCTTATTAGAATTCGAAGTCGTATATCTAGTCTAAGCTTATAAGCGGATAAAGACTATATTATATTCTTACTAATAGCCTATTACTATTTTTATAAACTATAATGCTACTAAAGGAATTATTAATTAGATATCGTTAAATATAACGTCGATAAATAGAGCGAATCGAAGGCTAATTAACGCTTCGATTTATTTTAACGTTTACCCTTTTAACGTATATTATTTAGTAAGTAAACTCAACTTTATTTTAGACGCGTTATTATAGCTTCTTAGAAAAAGCGATAATAAAGTATAAAAAAAGGAGGATATATTAACGTTAAACGACTTTTAAGATAATAATTTAGTTTTCTACGTAGCTAAAGCTTATATAATCGATAAGATATAAAACTATTTCATTGTAGAATATAAGTAAGATATAGTCTTTAATACTATTATTAAAGGACTTTATATTAAGCTATCGAATAGTAAAAGGTCTTGTATCGTTAAAGATAACGAAGTCGTTGTTATTACTTCGAAAGCTAGTTACCTTTTCCGCCTCGAAGATAGTTTACTATATAACCGTAGTAACGAAAGAGTCGAATACTTTGTAGTACCGAAGAATCTAGTATAGAAGGTTTTATACTATTATTACGATGAGAAGTACTACTTTAGATATAACTAAATACTTTAAGATTTATAAGGTATATACTTTAAGAGGAAACGATATCTTATTAAGTAATACGTTAGTAATTACTATTAATATAGTACCGTTCGATAGGCAAATTAGCTTTTTATTAGAAACTATTAACTTATTTAAGTATTACTTAAACTTATATATACTATCGCGATAGATTTTATTATTAGCCTACTTAAGGTTTTATCTTACGGAACTTTATAATATTACGCTAACTTCGATAACTTCGACGCTTTATTTATAGTAATTTGTAAATCTTCGAAGCGAACTTTACTTATCTTAAAGTATACGGAGTATACTATAGAAGACTAAGTAGAGAAACTAGTAGTATACCTTATAATCGCCGACTAAGCTTATTCGTAAGTAATAATCTCTAATCGAAATACTAAGTTTATATCGAAATTCTAAAACGCGTTATAGTTAACGTTTAAAATACGCCTTATAATAACTATAGCTTACTACTCTTAGTCTAATAGTTAATCTAAGATAAAAAATAAGATTATTAAGCTCGTTATTCGTTATAACGTATATGAATAGCTAAATAAAGATTAAGTAAACTTAATTCTATTTTTATAGTAGAATCTGAATAACGCTTACGCTACTACGATTAACTATAGCCTTTACGAGTATTTATTTAGATTTAAGATTAAAGGGATTTTCGATTACCTTTAATAAGGTAAGATAATCCCGAAATTAGTCTTAGATATAAAGTATATAAAAGAAGTACTACGTTATAATATACAATTGGCAATAGATATCTTTATAGTTACTGCTAAATGATTATACGATACTAAGTATCGTTAAATCGAGTTCTTCGAAGGCGATAAAGTTTAGCTTTCCTTTAGTAAAGTATATAAACTTCTTAGTTTAGGTATATAAAGTAATAAAACTCTCCTACGAAGAGATAGTCTATATAAGATTATACGTAAGATTACGCCTTTAGCTTATAAACTTCAACTATTAGCTATTTCTAAGATCTATCTTATCGTTAGTATTTAATACTTAATGCTTTATAACTACGACGATAACCTTTTTAAGTACTATTAGCTAAAGCTAAGTTTCGTCGACTATTATTCTAAGTTAGATAAAGAGGGCGAAGTTTATAAAGTAGAGAAGATTATTAATTATAAGCCTAAGATAGGTAAAGTATACTAATATCTTATACGCTAGGTTAGATATAGTCTTAAGGACGACTCCTAGGAACTAGTCTTAATACTAAAGTACGCTAGGAAGTTAGTCTAAGAGTATAAGGATTAACTAGCCTCCTAGAACTAGCTTTAAGGTAAGATTAGTAAAGTTCGTATTCGTAAAAAGGAGCAAAAAGAAGTACTAGTACTTCGTCGCTTTAAAAGGAAGAAAACATAAGTATTATTAGGATAGTATACTATCTATGCTTATTTATACGTATCTATATTTAGACGTCTATAGACGTCTATTAACGTCGTTAGATATATTGATGAGATATTTATATATCGTTAGCGATGAAGTTTGTATTTTGGGATTAACGAAGTCGTTAATAGCTTTTCTATAGCTAAGTATTTGCTATAGTGAATGTAGAGCTACGCTAATTGATAAGGTACTAGCGTAGAAGCTAGGGTTATATATAAGGTACTAGCGATTAAGGTTAGGGCTACTAGTACAACGTATAAACTCTGTAAGGTTATATGTAGATAAGCTAGATAAGGGCTGTAGTCTTAGCTATAGCTTTGCTTATAGCCGCCTACAATTGAAGAAGGGTAACCTTCTACTTTTATTACAACTTACTTATACTTTTAACCTCTTTAGTAGTTTATATTTTATTTATTATTTTAACGTTAATTAAAATTATAAAGAATCGAAGGTATATACTACTAATTAAAGACTTATCTTATATACTATTTACTATTCTAAAGTTAATATACGAAACTAAAGCTTAATTCGTAGCTTCGATTCTTTATTATCCGAATTTACGTATATAATATAATTTAAATAATATAT